>CM046036.1:25195070-25712570 GCA_025215565.1 Flaveria ramosissima
AAATTTCGCAAAACAGCAGCTTCAGTCGCACGAGTGACCCATTTGCACGACTGGACTCCATTCGCATTGCTCGTTCGCACGATTGGACCTAGTCGCACCTTCATTCGGCCGACTGAACCGTTCGTTCGCATAGCTCATACGCACCAGTTCAGCCGCACGATTGAACTAGCCGCAGAGCTCATACGCACGACTAGACCATTCGTATCCTTCAGTCGCATCAGTGAAAGTTTGTTTGATTAGAATTAAAGTTATTCGCCATGGAAGATCAGATGTCAGCCTTTACTGCTGGGAAGGACTCGAGGATACAGAACCTGCTGCTGCTTGAGAGTGAGGTGGGTAATCACAATAAACCACCAAAGCTCTTGATTTTAGATGAGTTTCCCCACTGGAAACAACGTTTTGAGATCTACCTCAATAGAGTAGATCCTAATCTGTGGGAAGCCATTGAGATTGGGTATAGTACGCCAGTGAGAGCTGATGGAGTTAAGCTAACGTTAGGTGGGATGACGGACGCACAGAAAGTCAAGTACAATGCAGAGAAAAGGGTTTATGCTTTGATTACTCAGTCTATCCCCAAAGACATATTCCACCAGTATTCAGAGAATAAGCAGTCCAAGAAACTATGGGATGAGCTAGAGAAGAGGTATGATGGGAAAGCTTCGTTGAAGGCAATCAAGGCAAAGGAGTTAAAGAAGGAATTCGATAACTTCTCATCGATTGGTAACGAGAGTTTAGATGACGTCATTGATAGATTCTACCACTTGATGAGCAAACTGCATACACATGAGTGGAAACGACCATGGAAGAGAAAGTGAGTAACTTTGCAGATGGATTGCCTGATAAGTGGGCTTCATTCGTGTCTAACCTGAGACAGAATGGAATGCTTGCAAAGCTGGATATAAATGACTTCATTCTTAAGTTGCGAGAAGAAGCACTTAGGATGAAGTACAGAGCTCAGAAGTCTTCGTACACACAGAATCCAGCTTTGTACAACGCCACGCCTCAAGCTAAGACATCTGGAGCACCTCTCCAGACTGCTTTTGTGTCTAGCTCGTCAGGTCCTTCACATGCTTCTCCTTCTGGATCAGACACGTCAGGGTCGTTATGTACCCACTATATTGGATCAGAAGCAAGTGCTACCAAACTGAAGACCGAGAACCTCGGTAATGTGACTGTGGAAGTAGCTCGAGAGCATATGGATCTTTTAGCTGCAGTGGTTCATTCATATGATGGACTTGTTGCCGGGAAGATTGGAAACTGCCATCTGGCAGATGAGGACTACGAGCAGGTGGACGAAATGGAGCTTGAGAGGATGGATATAATGTGGGCCTTAGCTAGTGCTGTCCGGAGGGCGAAGAAGTTTGTTAAAAAGACTGGACAGAACTTGGTAGCTACTAAGGATACCACATTTGGCTTTGACAAGAGCAAAGTGACCTGCTTCAACTGTGGAGAGAAGGGGCACTTCAAAGAGAATGTGTCAAGCCAAAGAAGACGGGTAATGGGAACCCGTTCTCGTCCTTTACTCGCCAAGACAAGCAAGCTTCCAGTTCTACTTCATCAAACAAGGATCCAAAAGCCTTGACTGCTCATGATGATGAAGGACAGGATTGGAGTTTCAGGTTTGTCTCACCAGGGGAATCAAACATTGCCAGTGTAGAGGATATTGATGATGATTCTGCGAGTGAAGGTGATCTAGCAGTTGAGATAGCGATGTCACATAGTGAAGAAGCAACTGCAGCCGAGGTCAGTTACAAGCCAAAGAGGAGACTTCCACGTCAGAGACAGAAAAGACAGAATCACCAGAACCAGAGACATCTGATGCTGCGTTGATGGCTAGCTCTTCTGAACCAACTCAGGTAAGTACTACTGACCAAATGTTTAATAATCATGCTTGTTCTGATTGTGATACTTTTAGGAATAGCATAGATGAAAATTTTGCTAGGTTAATAGATCATAATGATAACTTAGTAAAAGATTTGCAACTGTGCACTGAGGCTAATAAAGTATTAACACAAAATGAGCATAGTTATAAAGAAAAGATAGACCTATTGTCTAAACAGCTTAGGGAAACCGAAGTAGTTGCCTTTAACCAAGCAAATGACATTAGGTACTATCTAAACTCCCTAGAAGACACTAAGAAGCAAAAGGCAGTTCTAGAAGTAGAAGTAAATTCATTAAAACAGAAACTGCATAGTTGGACTAGTTCTTCACACATAGTTCAGCACTTAGTGAGAGAAAGGAATAACGGGGAGGGATTAGGTTACAAAGTGGTTCCACCACCACCTGAGACCTTGATGAACACTAAGACTAGACCAGTAAATAATAACCCCATCAAGGATCACGTGGTGTCTACTCCTCTTGTTAGTGATCTAGATACCTCATGTTCATCTACTGAATCGGGACACAAACAAAAGGAGGCCACTTCAAAGGCAAAGGGTAAATTGCCTTGTGTTAATCTGGAAAAGGAATTTGAAAAAGTTAACTTAAAGTTAGGGTCAAACAGAGTCAAATCAGAACCTAAAAGGACTTCAAATGTTAATTTTTTCACATGCTACAAGTCAAAAACCAGTTAACCAAAAAGAGAAAGATGTTAAACAGGTTAAAACAGTTAATTTTGTTAAACCAGAGAAAACATCAAACGAACAAGAGTCAAAACTAAAGTGACTGATGTTACTAGAGTGTCACGCACTTCTCCACAAAGAAAGTCTACTCATAAAAAGTTGATAGCCGGTCATGCTACAACTGTGGAGAATGTGGACACATTGCTTCCTATTGTCCTTTCTATCAGACACCTAGGAAGAAGATTGACCTTCAGGACTCTAAGCCTAGGTCTTCTAAGAGGAGCTCTCTGACTCCACCTAGAAGAGCTAGTGAAACTAAAGTTCAACCTGTAAGCCAGTCACTGTTTATCATAAACAGGCATTGCACAAATCTGGCTTATGGAAAGAGAAGTCACCTGTGTGTCTGATACTGATGACAAGAAGGAACTGAGCTACCCTCACCCTCTAAGGGTCAATGGGTGGAGTTTATGATGTGTGATGCCTCTGGGAAACCCAAGCCAGTAAAGGCTTGGGTTCCTAACCTAAACTAATTATTTACTTTGTATGTGCAGGGTGTTCGATACAGTGCTGAGACTAACACGTGGATTGTAGACAGCGGAGCATCCAGGCACATGACAGGAAATAGGCCCTTTTATCAAACGTCAAGCAAATAAAAGGAGGGCATGTTTCCTTTGCTGGAAACAAGGGAGGCTATATCACAGCTCAGGGAGAAGTGGGAAATCAGAAAGTTAAGTTTGATAAGGTGAACTACGTTCAACAACTTCAAAATAACTTACTTTCTGTTTCCCAAATCTGTGATAAAGGATTTAAGGTCATCTTCGACAACAAGAAGTGTTACGTGCTGAAGAAAGACTACGTGATCCCAGAGGACCATGTTCTGATGACTGCTTCAAGATATAAAGACCTTTATGTCTTGGATCTGTCAACAGCTGCACAACGGATCATGAGGTTCAGTGCTTTCTATCTAAAGCTACTGAGAAGGATTCCATCTCCTGGCATAGGAGAATGGGACACATTAGTCAAAGGAAGATGAATCATTTGATTCAGAAGGATTTGGTGAGAGTACTTAATGTCAAGAACTTCCAACTTCCTGACTTTTGTGTAGCTTGCAAGAAAGGCAAACAGACGAAGAAGTCTCATAAGGAAAAGAAAGTTCATTCAATAGAACTTCCTCTTGAACTTCTTCACATGGATCTGTTTGGTCCAGTCAGTACAAAGAGCATTGCAGGCGACTTGTACTGTTTTGTGGTCACTGATGACTACTCAAGGTTCACTTGGGTAATGTTTCTGAAATCCAAATCAGAAACATTTGAGTCATTCAAGGAGTTAGTAACTACACTGGAATCTCTCTACAAGCTAAAGGTTAGACAAGTACGATCAGACAACGAGACAGAATTCAAGAATCAATGGATGGAGGCATACTGCAAGGAAAAGGAATTGTGCATCAATTCACTTCTGCCTACACGCCTCAGATGAATGGTGTTGCTGAGAGGAAGAACAGAAGCTTGATAGAGACAGCACGGACTATGCTGGCGGACTCGAAACTGCCTATCCAATTCTGGAATGAGGCAGTGGCGAATGCATGTTATACACTGAATCGAGTCCTAATAGTCAAGCGCCACGGAAAGACATGTTACGAGCTACTACAAAGACGCAAACCGAATTTGGAGTATCTTGAACCTTTTGGCGCGCCGTGCACACTTCTGAAGAAGACACAAGAAGGAAAATTCAGCGAGAAGGCGGATGAAGGAATCTTTCTAGGATACAACATACCGAACAAGCGAGTTTACAACAACTCAACGGGTCTTGTAGAAGTGTGGTGTAATGTTGACGTTCAGAGATATACCACACCACCTACAGGCAAAGGACCCGCATACTTCTTCGATTATGATGGATTCTTCAAGTCCTTCAACATCCCTCTCTCTCCCTCGGATGATGAGTTAGCTACTAGGATGATGTATGATATTCTGAATACACCATCTAGCATACAGGGAGAATCATCTACTCAGTCAGGGGGAGTAGTCATGACAGTGACTCCTCCTCTGAAGATGAAGCTGAAGCAGATGACCAGAACAGTCAGGAGGAACAGGTTCCAGTTCCTGAAAGTCCACAAGCATCTACCAGTGATGCACCTTCGACTTCAGAACCTCAAACTCCAACTACCTCAGATGCAGAACCAATGTTCATAATCTTGGCTCTGAGGTAGCTGTTCCTACTACTCCAGGATCACGACTAAACGTCTATCATCCCCTTGACAATGTCATTGGGGATGTCAGATCAGGAGTACAAACCCGAAATCAGCTATACTCAGCTGATTACGCCTCAGTTATGGAGAAGGGTTACATTCATGATGGTGCTTATCGATGTTTTGTCTCGCAGGTTGAGCCAAAATATGTCAGTGAGGCACTAAATGATGAGGCGTGGGTGAGTGCCATGCAAGAAGAACTTCTGTAGTTCAAGAAGTTAGGTGTATGGACTCTGGTTGATAGACCTAAAGGTGCTAAAGTCATTGGCACCAAATGGGTACTAAAATGCAAGAAGGATGACCAAGGGGTCATTATCAGGAACAAAGCTCGATTGGTGGTTCAAGGTTTTCGCCAAGTCGAGGGGATTGACTACAATGAGGTGTTTGCACCCGTGGCAAGGATGGAAGCAATTCGTATCTTCCTTGCCTATGCATCGTACATGAAGATTAAAGTCTACCAATTAGATGTGAAGAGTGCATTCCTTCATGGGGAAATCAGAGAAACAGTCTATGTCAGTCAACCCGAGGGATTTGAAGATCCTTATCATCGGGATAGAGTTTACAAGCTCGACAAGGCTTTATACGGGCTTCATCAAGCTCCTAGAGCTTGGTATGAGAAACTCTCGACTCATATTGTGAAACACGGTTTTTGCAGGGGAGTCATTGACTGCACGCTGTTTATTAAAGAAAAGGATGGCGACCTACTGCTTGTACAGATCTATGTTGATGACATAATCTTCGGTTCAAAGAACGAAGAATTATGCAAAGAGTTTGAAGCAGTGATGAAGAAAGAGTTTGAGATGAGTGCTATGGGGGAGATGAAGTTCTTTCTCGGGTTACAGGTGGATCAGACACCAAATGGGATCTTTCTACATCAGACCAAGTATGTAGCACCTGATGAGAATGGAGATCTTGTAGATGCCACGATGTACCGAGAAATGATTGGATCCCTTATGTATCTCACTCACTGCCTCAAGACCTGATATTATGTATGCTACATGTTTATGTTCTAGATATCAGGCTAAACCTAAGGTCAACCATCTGATCGGGGTCAAGAGGATTTTTCGTTATCTGAAGGGTACACCCACACTTGGGTTGTGGTACCCTCATGATGATGACTTTGAGCTTACCGCGTATAGTGACTCGGATTACGGGGGCTGCAAGATGAACTACAAGTCTACATCAGCAGGGTGTCAATTCTTTGGGAGAAGATTAGTTACCTGGCAGTGTAAGAAGCAGACATCGGTTGCATTGTCAACCTGTGAAGCCGAATATGTTGCTGCTGCAAGTTGCTGTTCAAAATCATCTGGATTCAACAGCAAATGCGGGATTACGTTTAAAATTCTCGTCTACTCCTATTTTTGTTGATAACTCTACTGCAATTGCAGTAACTAAAAATCCGGTTCAACATCCTAAGACCAAACACATCGGTATTAAATACCATTTCATAAGAGATTGTTTTGAAAAGAACTTAATTGATGTGGTTAAAATTAATACTGATTTTCAACGCGCTGACCTCTATACTAAAGCCTTTGATAAACCACGTTTTCAATATTTGCTAGAGGTCAACGGCGTTAAAAAGAAAAGTGAGGTAATTCCTGATGATAATAATGTGTAGTCCGATGTAGTTTAGTTAAAGTTTTTTTTTATTTTATTTTATTTATTTTATTTGTTTATTTTCGTCTACTAAATTTAAACTCATGTTATTTTGCTGTTTATTAAAATCCTAAAATAATTAAACCAGTAATGATTTTAGTATTTTAGGGGGAGAATATGTCTGCAAGTTAACATTAAAACAAAAAAAAACGAGGGAGAAGGAGTGAATAGCTGATATAAGGTAGATCGTATCTGTGATACCGATTCAAAAACTTTGGAAAATGATAGTACATAGGAACAAATCAAGAGGGATTTTAAAATTTTAGTTTTAAAAGATGCAAAATTTAAAGTACAAGTCTTGTGTCTAGGCAATACAAAAGGAAGATGATAGAAAACTGGTAACTCCTAAGGTAACACAAAGAAAGTAGACCTAGAGGTTGCTAGACCACAAATGATATGTTGGTAGATTCAACACAATAGATGATTAGACCTGACTGGTGAACTCAAGATCAAACTAAGTTGTTCAACTGACTGTGGGCTTCCATCTTATCACTGGTTAACACAATCAACAATATTCCAATAAGGGGTAATGAGCATTTAAACGCCACAAATGTGTGCGGATGACCATAATTAGAGCAAAGCAAAGAAAAAATGAAAGACAAATGCTATAAAGCTAATGACTTATGTTGTTGGTGCATTTTGTGCAAAATAAAATAAGCTGCTCTAACAAGGAGATAGGTTGTGTGCCTCTCTGCTGTGCGATGGCACTGACCTGAGGATAAGCATAACCTAGATATTCTAGAATTCATTGTTGTTTGCCGCCTCTCTGCTGTGCGATGGCACTGACCTGAGGACTGGCTTCTCTTTGAAAGCTCTAAGAATAGTCTCTTCTTGTAATAATACCCGTAGACCGCTCAAAAGGCTCCTGAGGAATGTTGATTACCATATAAGTGTGGGATCCACAAATGTTAGTTGAAATAATTAAACCTAAATCAGTCACCAGTGTGTGTCAAAAATCTGTGTATGGATTTAAGTGGACAAACATATTGACAATCATTGTGGCTGCAATTCTCAAAGTTCAAATCAATGTGACAATCTAAGAGTTCCAGTATGATTTCCTTAAGTTGCTAACGACTCTGGATGAACACCGAGAATTGAGCATCAAAAGATTTTGATAACAAGTCCCAAATGATTTGACTTGCCTGTATGATTCCAAAATTGAATTGGTCCAGTTGTGGTCAATCCAAGTTGAAGCTGTCTATTCCGGAACCAAATCCCGTAGATGTCTATCTTAGGATTTATCTCTCACAAAAAGCCAAAACAAGCTGTTTTAGTATTTAGTTTAATTTTCTAAGTTAGTTAGTAGTTTTTTTTTTTTAAGTTTTAGTTTGTGGGACTACATCAGGAAAATCAGTAAGGAATCAACTCACTAAAAAGGGTCATGTCTGAGATGACCACATGTGCTTTAAAAATTTATAACAGTCACGTCTGAAGTGACAAAGTGTTTAAAAGGGTCACGTCTGAGGTGACTAAATTGTTTAAAAGGATCACGTCTGAGGTGATCAAAAGGCTTTCAAGTTAAAATGATCATGTCTGAGATGATCAAAAGCTCATAACGTTAATTTCAAGAGTTAAAAGGGTTTTAAATGTAAATTGGTAAAAATGGCAGAAAATTAACTAAGTGTGACCCATTCGCACGATTGGACCATGCTAATGGACCAACCATGCGAATGGCTTTCACTCGCACGAATGGACATAAGAATGAGCCATTCACACGAATGGCTTATCAGAATGGCCCATTCGACCGATTGGAAGGGGGCGAATGAGTCAGTCGACCGACTGAGACTCATTCGGTCAACTGAACATGCGAATGAAAGGCACGACTGAGTCAGTCGACCGACTGAACCTCAGTCGGTCAACAGCATGCGACTGACTGGGCCAATCGCACGATTGAGCCTTAGTCGCCCAAATGAACTGGGCGACTGAGGCCAGTCGGCCGACTGAACTCAGCTTCAGTATTTAAAGGGCACAGTCGATCGCATTTCATTCACCACACCCCAATCGCTCTCAAATCGCATACCCTACCGTTACGCTGCCAAATTTTCATCAGACCTTGTTTTCATCTTGATCTTCATTCACTGACTCTTGCTATTGATTATCCAGGTAGTTTGAAGATTCATCTTTCCAAAACATGAAAGATTCAAACCCTAATTTTGGCTACTCGACTGTGAAACAAGAACCGAGACTTGAAAGACCTAATAACCTACCAAAACTAAGCAAAACGTTAAAATTAAGTTTAATAGGTTATTAGTAACAAGAATGCGAGTCTATTGAACCGGTTATCTGTGTTAAAACACTTGTTTTGTTGAAGATTCGAACGATTGGCGACTGAACTACAGGACAGGCGACTGGTCGCCCGGATGAACTCCAATCGCACGATTGAAACTTGCGATTGGGCAAATCGCCCGAATGAACCATGCGATTGAGCTCAGTCGGCCGACTGAACCATTCGCAGACTCAGTCAGCAGACTGAACCCAATCGCATGTCACATTGACCAGAATGAGCTCAGTCGCATGAAAGAACAGACGACTGACTTCAGTCGCATGATTCATTCGCACGAATGAATCAGAATGAATTTCAACATTACACTTAGAACAGAATTGTCATGTCTTATGTACTAATGGTTCTATGTCATGTGTGTTTCAGGAAAATGGCTGAGAGATGGTCCATAAATCCAAAGCACAACATCTGTGCTCATTTGGATCACACTACCAGGAACGGGGCCGAGTTTACTGACATTATAGCCTTTCTTAGACGGTCCCGGATTCATAAGGCTATCTCTACTCCTTGCACGCCATACAGATCACTGCATCAGGCATTCTGGAAGAATGCCTCTGTGGACCGCTCCCGTGAGCCCTACAGCATTAGGAGCTCTATACTGGGTCATGATATTGAGATCACTGCTGCCGACATCCAGAGGGTCCTAGAGTTTGGGGATGATACTGATCATCCTACTAGATTACATCCACTGACAGTGAGAGGATGCTTTCTGAGGATAAAGTACGCTGGGGACATCAACTCAGGTGTGCTCAACAAGAGCAACCTGAGCCCCCAGTACAAGTACTTAGCACACGTGATCCTCAAGTGTGTTGCATCGAGGAGGGGTGGGTTCGACGACCTCTCAGACCAGATCCAAAATGCCTACGTGGCACTGGTGCTGAACCACCCCTTCAGCTTTTCTAGCATGATATTCTCCTACCTGGTGGAGAACTTGGAGGCCAAGGGAAAGGAGGGGTTTTGTATGTACCCCAGGTTCTTACAGCTCATCTTCAACGAGAAGCTGCCACATCTGCCCAAGAGAGTCATGATGCAGTGGCTCTAGAGATCATGGATGATACGACTCTGGGTCGGATGAGGGTTTATAGGGGGGAAGCAGGTGAAGCCCCAAGTTAAGAGATTGATTGGCCACCTGGCCAACGAGAGGTATGTGGCGCCAGGCAGACGCAAATGGCGTCATGAGGACAGTGACTCTGATGATGAGAGGCTGCTCCTCCCAGAGATTGATTCAGATGATGATGATAATGGAGATGCCGGGGACGATATGCCTGCTCCACCGAGAGGCACTGAGTCTGATGTTATTCCCCGGTGTCTGCCCCTGCCGGAGATGTTGCTGAGACGGCCGGATTTCATCAGGAGTTTGTGGTTGGTGCTGAGGAGGAGGAGGAGTCTGATGAGGAGCCCCTCACGAGAACTGTGGGAAGCAAGGTTGTTCCCACAGAACACGGGCTACGGGTGGTTGGTGAACACCCTCGAGACTCCAGAGAGACAGATACTGACCCGAGTTATGCTCCGGGTTCAGCAGGCAGAGCTGTAGGGGGAGCATCCACTTCCACGGGACTAGGAGGAAGAGGATGGCTCAGCCCCATGGACTGAAGAAGAAGAAGCGTCGACTGACCTTCGTTACTACTGTAGCCTCTACTTCCACTACCACAGCCACCACTACCACCTCCACTGATATACCATCCACCACCACTGCCACCACATCCACCACTGCTACCACAGCCACCACCATACCTACCACTCTGTACATTTCCCATCCACCACCATACCATTTACACCCACCTCACCTCCACCATTTTACCGACCCATATTCACCACAGCCACTACCACCACCACCCCCTCAACATGCAGGACCGTCAGCCCAGTCCTCACACATGTATGGATCACCTCTACCTCCAATCGGGGTAGAGGAACAGCTGTCGGCGCTAAACCGTATGGTGATGCGCTTGCTAGCTGCAGATGAGGAGAAAGCTGCACAGATACGCCAGCTGACCGACCTGACTGCTGCCCAGTCTCAACAGATGGCAGAGCAGGCTCGTGTGATAGAGCAGCAGACCCAGCTGATGGATGCACAGAGAGTAGAGATGTCCCAACTCCAGGAGCAGCATTCCCATCAGCCAACGTATAGAGGAGTTGGAGACTACCAACAAGACCATCATGCTGCGGTTAAAGGGATCAAAGGATGAGCCCTTAAGATAAAGGAAGGGGATGGAGATGATGGAGATGGTGATGACGAGGATGAAGATGATGATGAGGATGAGGAGGATACTGAGGATGAGGAGGAAACAGATGAAGAAAGGACAGAGGGAAAGGATGATGATGACGAAGCAGAAGGAGGGGATGCGGCTGCATCGGCCTCTGCTTCAGGTCAAGAAAGACGATCGAAGAATCGACAGGACCAGTCAGCTACCACCTCTGCTCCTCCGAGCGATGAGACCCTGATTCAAGACAAAAGTACAGACTAGATGTTTTATGTATTTATTTATTTTTGTGTTTGAATCATGTACTGAAAACAATGTTTTGAATGTTTATATATTAAGTTAATGTACTTCTGTTTGATTACTTACTAATGATTTATGTGTTGAATGTTTAAATCAAACAGATCCAAATTTCAAAGAGATGAGTTTGATATTGCTCCCCTTCAACAGGTCAAGACTCAACTAACCATGATTCTTGATCTGCAAGGGATTGTAAGAAGGTCTGTGAGTTATACCCCTGAAGAAGGGGAAATAATTCATGACCTATCTAACGAGCAACTCGCAGAGATGTTCAGACTCAATCCGGATGAAATAGTCAAAGATGCTCCAACAGTTGATTCGACTAGTGATGAAGAGCTAAATGATGTTGATGAAGTCGAGGTCGAAGATATCACTGCAGAGAGTACCCTCAGTATGCTGACAACGAGGTAATGTGGTCCCCAATCTGGGTGAATCCCTCGTCAGTGATACTTTTGAGGTGTTGAACAAGATGGAGCAGGAAACGGAGAAGGCAGAAGGAACAGCCCAAGCCTCAAATGATGACGTTGACATTCGAAAGGCTGAGTGGGCTGCCTGTTTTGAAGAAGTGAGAGCCCAACGTGCTGCACCAAAGAAAGATGCCTACACCAAGCTCTACAGAGTCAAGAAACACACAAGGTGTCAGGCAGGATTATAGCATGGGCTTATTTTGATGATCTTAATGCGTATGCAGTTAAGAGAGAACAGGGCATAGAGTACTTCAGATTTCCACATGATCTGAAGACTCTACCAGGTTTTGAGCTCAACCAGCTGGCTAAGCTAAAGCTTTTGTATGCTGACCCAAGGAAGATGTCAGGCTGGTTCGAGGCTGCCCTTAAGAAGGAGTACCACACCAGATGGGTTAACTTCAGACCCCAACAGCCTACTAGGTACATAGAAGGTCTGAGGTTGATGCCATTACTGGCAAGCCCAAGATTGTGTTGAAGTGGAGTCCTCCGCGCACTATGTCGAGAATCCCTCTCAGGGAAATGCCACAGGACTTCACTCCACACTTCAAATGGTGGTACTATGATTGGAGAACAGCTGAAGCGGTCATAGTCCTAAATAAAGAGGGACAAATGGATACCATCAGGGTATTCGACCCGATGTGGCTAACTAACTTGTCGGCTAATGATGTCTATACATTATACAAGTGGCCACTATTCTATGAAACGCAAGATATTGTACAAGCCCTCCAGTTCCAAAACGTTATACGACTTTGCTTTGCGTTTAAGATTCACGCAGGAGTCACAAAGAGGAGAAGTACAAGAAGTACAAGGAGGTTATGCAGAAGACAAGAGATTAGATAGATCTAGGTCCAAGGGGGAGTTTGTTGATGCATGTATGTCCCTAGATCATGATTTGTGATGTAATAGATCTTGTCTGTCTGATTGTGATGTAATTTGTATTGATTAATGAAATGACATGGATTGTTTGTTATTTGTAATGTTTAATATTTCATTAATGAGTCGTGATTGAATTGATTGGGTTTATGATTGTTTGAATGGTTACACATAATGTTATATTAATTAAAACATTCAAACTTAACTTAATGAAGTTCTCATGCGAATGGCCCATGCGAATGGACCATACGCATGAATAACTTCATACGATTGACTCAATCGCACGAATGAACCAGGAGACTGGATCAGTCATATGATTGACACATAAGATTGGCTCAGTCGCACGACTGAACACTCAGTCGTGCGGATGAATCAACCGCATGGTTCAATCGCACGACTGAACCATACTTATGGCCCAGTCGCACGATTGAACAATACTAACCTATAAATAGACCCAATTCGTGGAAAAACGAAGGCATTCATACCATTATGATTCCAGACGTACCCTAGCCGTCCGCCAGAGACCTCCCAAATCGTTCTCCAAGTTCACAGAACACATTAGATCGATTCCTAATCGACTTCTAACGTTAGATTCAATTCTTGATTGATTCTTCGTGTGTTCTCACTGATTGGATCGCCAATCAAATAGGATTCCGCACTATTTGAGTTGGTTTAACACGCTAATCACTAGGTATTTCGTTCAAATACCAGGTCCTAACAGCCTGTCAGCTTGTCTTGAATTGCTTGGATTGACAAGTGGCATGTTGACTAAATCCAGTCTTTCATAGAAGCTCAGGCTTTGGAAATGAAAAAACTTCTTGTTGGCCTTGAACTTTGTGAAGTATAAGGGCTCTTCTGTCATTATCAATCCTCCACCTTATGATGTGTTGCCAGTTCTTATGGTGGAGATGAGACAGTCCTTGGTATACCTTCCTCAAAGAGACTCCTGATGATTGAGTCTATAGAGTCCACATTAATGTGAACTTGAGGAAGTTGCTGAGAATGCACAACACAAGTGAGGATGGTGAGTCCTCTATGTCCATTCTCTGTGAAGAACTCCAGGTTCTGTGGTTGTAATAACTTTCTCCCCCTTTTTGGTAGCATCACCCACATGCATAGGTGAGCTGGAGGATAAGTCAATCACTTCCACAGGTTCTGTGTTTTCCTGGTTGAGCTCTCCTTAAAGGTCTCCCAGCTAGTTTTTCCTTTAGATATGAAATCTGAAGTTGCTCATTGACCCTGTTATTTAAGGTAGTCACCTGAGATTCCAAGTGACTAACCTTAGAGACTAAATAGGTGCATGTTTTTGACAATTTTTGCACCTTTAGTCTCAAATTCCCCTCATCTTCATCAGAAGAATCATTGGGGGATGAGATGATTGGACCAAAGTCTCTCTCTCACCACCAGCTTGAGTTTCTTGGCTGCTGGTTTTCCTCTGCTCACTGACAGCCTCAGTTGAGATGCCAGTGGACTGAGTTGCCATGGTTGAGGTCTTAATGATGTAATCACTTTCAAAAGTGAGAGCCTCTTCCATATGGACATCCTGAACATGTTCAGGAGTGTCCACCTCAGTAATGGGTGACTGATGTGGGATAGACTGAGGAGAGTCAGAGGTACTCATCTCTCTTTGAGTAGGGGAAGAGAAGAGAGACTCATGGTACTCACTAAATCCTAAGTCTTCATCAGTATAGAAGGATAGGTTGGGAATTGGTTGGTTGAGATCTAAAGGCTTGGGATGGTAGCTGTCCCCTGAGGTTGTTCACTTGAGTGTTGAGACTCAGAGTGAAGGCTTAAGGCTGTTGGGCTAGTGAGCTCATCAAGGTGAGCATAAGGAACCTCAGCCCTGATAGTTAAAGAGATGGGAGTGGTTTGCTCCTCAGGAGAAGTGGGAGCTCTAGTGTCCACTTCTTCCTGTAAGGGTGAGTATATAGGGGCCTGCACAGACTCAATAGCCTAAGCAGGGGTTCGTTTGGATTTTCTTTGGTAGGTGAGGGTGATTTCTGGTCTTTTTAGAGGTAAGGATAAAAGAGGTGTGGGTTCAACACTAGCTTGTGTTGCTAGGTTGTCACCCTTGAGCAATGAGCTCTAACATTTTTGGGACTAGGGCTGTTTCTACCCCTGAGAAGCCTACAGTTGGCTTCTTCATTATTTTAAAGATGTCGGGCTTCATCTGTCCCAATTTAAGAATATTACTTGTTTCCCTCAATTGTGAGCATAGTTCACAGTTGAGAATATGTTGAACATATCTAGGAAACATGTAATACTCTAAGGAGTCTAAGTTTGCAAGTAAATTAGTATAAACAAATTGTGAATACCTGAACTTGACCCCCTGAACCATCCCATGAACTATAAAGGAGAGATCCTCAGAATCTGGTCCCATCCACCATGCTTGTTTGATAAGCTGTGGATAACCACATGGAGCAGGTATTTCCACTGGGATGAGACCTTCCCTTTCCTGAAGGTCTTTACAGAGAAATCTCCCTCATAGCCCATCTGCTCAAGGAATGATTAACAGCTTCCTTTGGGAAGGACACCTAACCTTCTTCATCCCAGCTGCAAATGTTGGTTAATGATGGCCGGAGTGATGAAGATTGTCCTCCCTTGCACTGTGGCAGACAGTGCCTTCTCCCCATCCATAATGACCTCTTGGCAGGTCTTCCAGAATTCAAGCAGTGATCCTCATATAGAGTAGGATCAATGGTCAGGGAGGTGAAATAGTTTGACAGAGTCAAGAATTGGCAAATCTCTGAGAAACTTGCATCTTTCTTAGAGCTTAACAGAGCAACTTGATTATGTTGCCTGTGAAGTTGCATGGAGAAATCTGGGTTTTTTCTGCAGTTAAGGTTGGCCATTTTAGAAGCTTAAGGGTGAAAAAGGTAGAAAGCAAAGGAGGTTTAGAGAATTAGGTTAGAGGAATAGTGGAATTGAGGATAAAAGGGAAAGAGGGTGAACCGTTGGGTATTTATGTGAAAAAGGATTTGAACCAAAGCTAATGAAATAGGATAAACTTTGAAATCCGGAAGTCGGTCCCACCTCTGAAAGGTAGTTTACTTTTGCTCAAAAGTTAGTTTTCTTGGAATTCGAAAAGCTTCCGAAGGTAATTTGTCTTCGGAAGTTTTGATTGAAAAGCTTTCGAAGCTAAATGGCTTCGGAAGATTTTCCTGAGAGTCTTGAAATTTATGCTTTGGAAGAGAAATAAACCCTTGGATGCTTTGTATAGTAATAAACAAAGCTTCCGAAGGTTAATTTTGCTTCGGAAGGAAAAAGTCCTTAAAAATGAAGAAGTGTCTGAGATAAGAATTTAAGCTTCGAAGATGAATTTTGACTTCTTCCGAAGGTAAAATCTCTTAGACAGTTATTCATTTTGAAGACATGTTTTGCTTCCGAAGATAAAATTTTATCTTCTGAAGTATCATAAAAATTTTCAAGAATCTAAGGAAAGTCTTCAAAAAGAATTTTACATCCAAAGAAAACATGAGCTTATGAAAGTGGATGACTAGACAACTTAGGACACACATATTTTAAAAAAGAAATAATTAGAATTAGTTTTAAGAAAAAGTCTACTCAAAGTTAATCATCCAATGCTGATATCAGATACTTAAATCTTTTGTTTCTCAAAAGCTTTTGTGGAACAGATCAGCATATTGTTCATCTGTATGAACTTTGACTAGTTTAATTAATCCCTTTTCATAGTTATCTCTTATTAAATGATACCTGATGTTGATGTGTTTGGTCCTTGAGTGCTGCACAAGGTTCTCAGTGATAGAGATAGCACTATGTTGTCTATGTGGATAGGAGTCTCTTTGAAGTTAAATCCATAGTCCAGCATCTGATTTTGAATCCAAAGCACTTGAGCACAGCAACTTGCAGCAGAACAATGTATCATCAGCCTCAGCAGTTGATGCAGACACACAGGATTGTTTCTTGCATTGCCATGAGACAACCCTTCTACCAAGGAATTGACATCCCCCAGATGTAGACTTTGCAGTCATGTTGCAACCACCATAATCACTTCACTGTCTATATAGGCATACAGATTGAAATTAGGATTCTTTGGACCCACCTAGAAGACCAAGTGTTGAAGCACCTTTGAGGTATCTTAAAATCCTTTTCACAGTGATTAAGTGAGACATCTTAGGGTTGGCTTGATATCTTGCACAAATACATGTAGCAAACATGATATCAGGCCTACTAGATGTAAGATACATAAGAGACCCAATCATAGCCCTGTATAGGTGTTCATCTACACACTCCCCCTCAAGTCAGGACCAAAGGAGTGGTTTCTGGCTATGGGTGTCTTAGCAATCTTACAATCAGTCATGTGTTGAACCTCTTGAGTATGTCTTGAACATACTTTGACTGACTTATGAAGATGCCATCTTCAACCTGCTTCACTTGAATTCCCAGAAAGAAATTGAGTTCTCCCATTGAACTCATTTCAAATCTGTCTTTCATCAGCTTCTCAAGTCTTTGCAGAGCTTTGGATTAGTTGAACCAAGATGATGTCATCTACATATACTTGAACCAGCAATAAATTCATTTCCCTGTCCTTTGATGAAGAGAGTTCCATCTATAGTACCTCTCCTGTATCCATGTTTACAAAGATACTCGAGATAGTGTCTCATACCACTTCCTGGGTGCCTGATGCAGCCCATAAAGAGCTTTGTCAAGCTTGCAGACATAATCCGGATGATCAGGGTCTACAAAACCAGGTGGATGTTTGACATAAACCTCTTCATCAATCACTCCATATAAGAAAGCACACTTTACATCAAGTTGGTAGACCTTGAAGTTCTTGGATGCAGCAAATGCCAGGAATATCCTAACAGCTTCTAGTCTTGCTACAGGAGCAAAGACATCAGTGTAGTCAATCCCTTCTTCTTGTGTGTATCCTTGAACAACTAGCCTTGCCTAGTTCTTGATGATGATTCCTCTATCATCCTTCTTATTCCTAAAAACCCATTTGGTTCCAATGGTAGTCTTCCTATGAGGAAGAGGACAAAGGTTCCAAACTTTCTGCCTTTTAAATTGAAGCAGCTCTTGTTGCATAGCTTCAACCCAACTTCCATCCTTTAGAGCTTCATCAACTTTCTTTGGCTCTATCTGAGATAAGAAACAAGAGTGAAGACAAACATTTGCTTCATGAGTTTGTCCTATTGTTCTTACCCCTGTGACAACATCTCTAATGATGTTTGTGGTGGAGTGAGACTTGTGGATCCTTAGCTGAGGGATCACAGCAAGTTGCTGAGAAAGATCCAAATTTGAGAAATTTAGATCTGGTCTGGAAGATTCACCCTCCACATTATCACACTTATCAAGATTAACTTGATCCAATGAGTGTGTGACATCATTGATGTTGTCATTTATGGTGTGGTTATTAGCATCAAGGAATTCCTGATCACTATCACCATCACCATTGTTCTCTTCTACAATTGAGGTATCTTTATCTGGTTGAGAAGCCTCTGAGCTGAATTTTGAAGGCATACCAGATGTATCAGCTGAATTTATCATTGTTTTGCTGATAGAAACCTCATTTGCTGAAGTAGTTCCAACTGGAGCCGAAGATGTATGAGTTGAGGATCTTCCTAGCTCAAATCTTGGATCAGGATCACCTGAATTTAGATTTTCTGCAGATCCTGAAACATGCTCACAAGATTTGTTAAAACAGTTGGTAACTAAATCAAGATCAAACAGCCAATCCGGACCAGAACCAGCCACACAGGGTGTGTGCTCATTGAAAGTCACATTGGCTGACTCCTCAACAATTCTAGTTCTGAGATTGTATACTCTATAAGCTTTAGCTTGGGAAGAGTATCCAATGAAGTGTCCATCATCTGATTTCTCAGCAAACTTGGAAATTTGATCTTTGGTATTCAAGATAGTGCAGGGACATCCAAATGACCTGAGAAAACCAATGAAAGGTTTCCTCTTGTGCCAAAGTTCATAAGGAGTCTTACCATGTGTCTTAACTACTAAAACTTTGTTTTGCACATAGCAAGCAGTATTAACTGCCTCTGCCCAGAAGGTGATAGGCAGTTTAGAGTCAGACAACATAGTTCTTGCAGCTTCAATAAGTTCTCCTCAGCATCCGTGTCATCACTATATTGTCTCCTCTCAGCAACTTTTTTTTCTTGCATCTATTATTCTCTTGTTTCCTTTTTCATCTTCTTTTTCTCTTTCTTGAAATTCAGTTCCTTGATCACATCTTATGGTTTTGACCTTGTGATCACATTGATTCTCAATTTTAAGATGAAATTCTTCAGAATCTCAAGGGTTTCATCCTTAGTTCTAAGGAAGAAGACCCAAGTGAATCTTGTAAAATCATATGTGATCACCAAACAGTAAGAGGTCCTTCCTAGACTCATTACACTGGTGGGGCCAAAGAGATCCATATGTAACAAGTGTAGGGGGGTAGTGATTGAGTTCTTTTCCTTAGGCTTGTGAGATACCTTGTGTTGCTTCCCTTTCAGGCATGCAACACAATGATCATCACTTGTAAACTCTTTCTTTGGCATTCCAGTTACCAGATCATGTTTAATTAATTTATTCATGTTCTTAAAGTTTACATGGCACATTCTTTTATGCCATAGGAAAGACTCATCACTATTTGCTTTAGATAGAAAGCATGAAACTTCTCCAGAGGGAGATGTTTCTTGCAAATCCATCTTGTACATGTTCCCTTTCCTGGGGGCTCTGAGCAGGATATGCTCATGAGGAATGACCACACCAGGCTTGAGAACAATGCACTCATGCTCAGTAAAGAGCATGTTATGACTCTGATCACAAAATTGGGATACACTCAGAAGATTGTACCCAAGCTCCTAACAAAGTTTACCTTCTTAATGCTGAGCTTACCATTTGTGACCTTGCCCCTTCCAGAAATGTAACCACCTTCATCTCCTCCAAAAGCAACTCGTCCTCCATCAATTCTCTCAAAATTGTAGAGTAGAGACCTATTGCCTGTCATGTGCCTGGAACAGCCACTGTCAATTATCCAGACATTCCTGTTTGTCTTGAGCTGTTCCAACACAAAGAAAATGATTAGTTACATTTGGAAACCCAAGCCTTACTTGTCTTGGGCTCACTAAGTGTAATAGAAGGTAATGCAACAGTAATAGATCCTATGGTTGTACTATGGGGATCTTCAGCTGTTGTTGATGTAGAAACTTCAGTCATTTGGTCTTTCTTAGACTTCCACACCACCTTTGGAGTCTTGGACTTGACCTTCAAAACCTTAGAAGCTTTTGGGACTTCATAAGTTTTGATGACTGAACCTTCGGAAGAGTCTACAGTCACTGCAGCAGACTTCATTGCTTCGGAAGAACTCCTTTCTTCCGAGACCAACTTTGCTTCCGAAAGTAATTTTCCATTTACCTTCTTCTTTGATTTGGAGCTTCCGAAGGAAACAGACTTTCCTTCCGAAACTTGAGATTTCTTGAGACTTTTTGAAGTCTTTGTATTAGTCATGTGGATAGTACTTTTAGGATTGTATGGGCAATCCTTAGCAATGTGAGAAGTACTTTCACACATGACACATAACATTTTCTTCTTCAAAGGAGTCTCCTTTTGAGAGCAAGACTGGCTTTGGTCACATCCCTTCTCCACCTTCATCTTGGTAGATGCTGATACAGTTCTTTTGGGCTGTGAACTATTCTTGGAGTTTGATGGTCCAGGCTGTGTAGCAGTGGTACATAGCAGCTCAGTCTTCTTCTTTGCACTGAGATGATTTGAACAAGAACCAGGACTCTTAGCTGAGGAGTCTTGGTTGATGTCTTCAGTCCTTACTACTTTGAAACCTGCAGAGATAAACACGTGTTTCTGCTTAGCATCAAAAGTAGCCTTGATTCTTGAGCCTTCTTTGCTTTCTTTTGCTCTTCCTGATCAAGTTCTTTCTCTTGGACTTGGTCATCACAGTTGATTTCTTCTCCTCAGAAGGATAGTGGCCCTTGGAAGAATCCTCTTCTTCACTCTTCTCAGAGGAATTCTTTACTATCACTTCTTCATCATCCTCACTTATAGGATCTATGAGAGGAAGCTCATCTTCACAAGTTTCACACCTAGGAGATCTTACAGACAAGATTATGTGTGGAGGAGCTATCTCATTTGATCCCAGTCCCTGTCTATTTTGATAGCACACTTTGTTGTGCAGGGATGAGGATATCATGTTCTTGAAGGTCTCTTCTTCAAGAACACTTTTCTCTGCCTTGGCTTTGCTGATCACAAGCTCAGCCTGGCACTCAGTCAACTTAGTTATGAGATCTTGGATCTGAGTTCTAAAATTTGTATGTTCATGTTTTAGTACTGAAATGGTTTTCTCCAAGTCTTCTCTCCAAGTCCTCTATCTTTAACTTGTAATCATTTTCAGACTTTCTAAAATCATATTGTAATATGTTTAATGACTCAAGATCAGATCTCATCTCTAAGTTGTAGGACCTGTATCTATTTACTTTAGCAATGCATTCAGGAGTACAGAGATGTTCCAATACCTTGGCTTCATCATGGTCAGCCATCAGTGCTTGGTTTGGAGAAGCATCTTCCACCTGAAAGCTCCAGTCAAAGCCTCCTCTCTTCAACAGTAACAGCAGCATGTTGCTTTGGCTTCTCAGTCTGAGGGGCTTTGTCAGTGTAGTTTGGTCTGGGTGTGTTTGGCCCCCATTTGCTTTAGGTGCCTTACATTCCCTAGCAAAGTGACCCATAAGGTTACAGTTGTAACACTTAACTTTGCTTTTATCCAGCCCAAACTTTCCACTGGTAGCATTGCTTGGAAATCTTCTTCCTGTTCTCTTGTAGAACTTCTTGGCTCTGTGAGTGAGGAGAGCCATCTGCTGAACTATCTCCATGTATTCCAGGTCATCTGGATGGATACCGTCCAGGTCTTCAAGAGTGAAGAGATAATTCCCACAGCTTTCATCCGTAGACACAAAGGCTTGAGAAGAACTTGTCTCTTGGAATGGGCTTCCTTGAGTAAAGTTCTCCCTTGGTGTCTCCGGGAAGGTGATGAAAGGACCCTTTTGTGAGTTGTCAGGGTAGCATATGAGATGATGTTGGGGTTCTATGCTGTCCCTTTCAACCACATGAAGGGCTGAACCCATTTGATTGTTGGAGTTGCCAGATGAACCTTGCATGTTCATCTCCATCTGGTATCCACTGAGAATCCCATACAACTCTGTCAGAGTAAGAGTTTTAAGGTTCTCAGTCCTCTTGATCACCACACAATAGTGCGTCCATTGCCTAGGAAATGAGGACATGAACTTCCTTACAATGTCCCTGTTCTCAAGAGGAACTCCTCCATCCACTAGGGTATCCACAATCTCAACATACCTGAAGTATTGTTGGGTCATGGTTTCACCTGCTTTGAAGGTGAAGTTTTCAAACTGCTGCTTCAGAAGATCTTTCTTGTTCTCCTTGGCTTCAGAGGAGCCTTCATACATCAGCTTTAGTGCATCCCACAACTGTTTAGCTGTTTTGCACTTCTTAAAACCTCTGTATACAGAGTTTGGGAGAGCAGTCTGAAGAGCAGTCATGGCCTTCCTATCAATCTCTACTCTTTTTCTATCTTCATCTGAGTAGTTGGCCACATCTTTTGGAATCATACCAGCACCAGTAGCAGTGGGGGTGCTGGGTATGAAAGGTCCATTCTTAACAGATTCCCACATTCTTGAATAAAGAGACCTGATGAAGCCTTCCATTCTCATGCACCAGGTGTCAAAATCATCAAGAGTGATCAGTGGGGATTTGTCATGGTTCCAGTCTCCATATCAGTCTTTGAGATGGAAGCCATTTGAAAAGTTTAGTTTTGTGTGTGTGAGGGATCTTAAGATGGTTAGATCTTATATCAAGAGCCTGAAAGCTCTGATACCAATTGCAGGACCGTTTAAGGGCTTTAACACAATTACAACACAACAACACAATGAGGAGATTAACTAAACTTTAATCAAACAGTGAACTGGGTTAACCAAAATGATACAAAGAACACAAGTAAAGTAAAGAGACAGAACAAGAGAGTATGGGTTTCAAGGAGGCAGTATATTGCTTTCTCAAATTCTTTTACAAGTGTTACAAAGCATAAAGAAAGATACAAGAACTTGAAATACTTATACTACAACCTACAGCCGGCTATACTTTGAAAGCCAGCTGGATACAATTGACTAGACACTAACAAAATCAATTGTAGGATCAAAAGGCATATCTGCCTTTTGACCTTGTGACTATGACATGCCATAGCTCACATCCTTATACATTACAAAAAGGATAAAGTACATAAAGTGGAAAGTTACAGACTCAAGACCTCAATGTACAGTTACCAAAAGCATGGACCTTTTCACCAACTCATGTAAGTTGGTGACTTTACAGAGATGCAGCAATAAAAGGTGCTTTATGGAACAGTACATCAGATAAAGCATGTGTACTAAAAGTCTTCGGAAGAAATCTGTCTTCATAGGTTGAAGCTTCGGAAGACTTTGTCTCTGAGGCTGCGGAAGACTTCATGTTTGGCTTCGGAAGATATTGGTCTTGGCTTCGGAAGATTTTACACTTAGAGTATTTTCTAATGCATTGTGTAAAACTTCCGAAGCATTCTTCACTTCAGTACTTAGTGCATGTTGCAGAGACACTTTGGATGTTTTGGGTTGCATCAGACTTAAGGAATCCTTACACTATTTTAGTAATATTAAAATTTATAAAGAATTTTTACAGCTATGAGTACTTATAATTCAGATAGTCACCATAGTGAAACGGATTTCTCGGAGTGCTCATACCATAGTAATCTTAAGGAGAAAACACCCGAACTAGAATCTCAAAATAATATGAAACTTCCCAACCTAAAATTAAGATTAACTCAAAACCAAAGTTTTATGTTTGACGTGCACCAGTAACCATCGGAGGTTATACGATCGAGGACCCCAGGAAAAGAGTACGACGCGGCGAAAGATTTATGTCTAAGAACAATAAAGACTTAGAAACACAAAACCCAGAGACTTATCTCCTGACATCTGAAATAACACAAGTGACCCAACCAGATGACTCCAAAGCTGAAGAGAAAGAAGCCAAAAGACAAAAGTTGGAAGATGGTTAGATAGAAACGACCCAACAAATCTTTAAGAAGATTAAGAAGATACAACAAGGAATCCGGACAATTCAATAAGATGTCAAAGGAATAAAAGAACATAAGAAAAGTATCTTCACAAGGATATGGGATTGGGTTTGTAGAAATTAGAACTATAGTAAATCATAGACTTGACATGATAATCCTAAACGTATAAGAATAAGAACATAATAGAATATACTTTTTATTTTGTGACTGCTAATTGTTATGTGTTAGATAACTCATATTTGAATATATGTTATTGACTTCTTAATAAATATTAAATACAATTAAATATAGTGAATCATGCCGCCAAAAGAAACACTCAACCTGTACGAAGAACGACACGAGTTGGATGACCAAGAACTAGAATTGGAGAGGAAACTCCTGTAAATGCCACTACAAATGAGAACGAAAGGATTTCTCAGTTAGTGACTCAACAAATAGAAGCTGCAATGCCTACATTAATAGCTCAACTACAACAGAACCTAAACTTTGGAGTTGCATCACATGGAAATGAAGAACCAGAAGATGCCAATATAAGAGAACGCCAAGAGGAAGGAGTTGAAAACGGAATTAGGAAAGGATGCTCCTATAAGACTTTTATGTCATGTAGACCCCGGGAATTTGACGGGAAAGGAGGAGTTGTACAAGCCCTACGCTGGTTAGATGAAATGGAATCGGTATTAGAGATTAGCAACTATGCCAACAATTACAAAACCATGTTTGCTTCACATTCCCTTAAGGGAGAAGCACAATCCTGGTGGAAAATGGAGATGTAAACAAAAGAAAGGCATGTTATGAACAGGTTAAGCTGGGAAGAATTCAGGAATTTAGTGATTTAAAAATATTGTACCTATAACGAAATATAGAAAATAGAGACTGAACTTTTGGCATTAGAAATGAAAGAAGCAGCACATCGGGAGTATACTGATAGGTACAATGAACTCTCTAGATTAGTACCACATCTGGTGACACCAGAAGCAAAAAGAATAGGAAGGTATATTTGGGGTTTAGTACCACAAATAAGAAGAATGGTCAAATCTGCTATGCCTAAAACTATTCAGGATGCAGTAACCTTATCAGGAAGTCTAACCGATGAAATGATAAGAAATGGATCTTTAATTAATCCAAAGATAGGAGAGAAAAGAAAATGGAATGACAGCAACTCTGGAGGAAGATTTGGAGAAAATCCATAGAAAAAGATAGCCAGAAAACCCGCAAGAAATTTCTTAGGAGTGGCACGAGAAAAGAAACTCCAGACGCAAGGTCAACCGTGGTGTAGTACTTGTCAAAGATATCATCATGGTAAGTGCGTAATGGTGATATGCTACAACTGCAAAAAGAAGGGGCATGTATCCCGAGACTGTAAGGGTCCCACCAACCCTAAACCAGTCTGTTATCAATATGGAAACAAGAATCATTTTCGCAACGAATGTCCACAACTGAATGGCAAAGCTCCAATCAGCCAAAACAACCCCAGTGAAAGAGCTTTTGTGTTGCAAGCTGAAGAGGCCCGACATGAACCAGAAGTAGTGACGGGTACGTTTCTCATTACAATCAGTACGCAACAGTATTAGTCGATACAGGAGCAACTCGTAGTTTCATTTCGAATACATTTAGACGTTTACTTAATCTAACCTCAGAGAAACTGAAATATAAATATATGAAAGAATTAGCTGATGGAAAGATAATTGACGCTTGTTTTAAATTGTTCCTAACTGTAATTTAAATCTAGATGGGTATTGTTTTGATACATATATGATTCCTATTGAACTAGGAGGTTTTGATATTGTTGTGGGTATGGATCGGTTAAGTAAGAATCAGGCTGAAATTATATGTGGTAAGAGAATGATAAAAATTCCTTTGACTAAGGAAAATAGAACACTCTGTTTATATGGTGAAAAACCTAGTGGTGCTATGAAAATAATTTCATGTAAAAAAGCTCAGAAATGTTTAAGAAAGAGATGCTTAGCTTTCCTGGCCCACGTAGTTGATACAAAACTAGATTAGATGAATTTAGAAAATGTTCCTATCATCAATGAATATCCTGATGTATTTCCTGATTAATTACCCGGTTTGCCACCCCCTCGTCAAGTAGAATTTAATATTGAGTTAGTACCAGCGACTGCCCCTATTGCTAAGGCATCATATCGTTTAGCACCAACAAAAATGAAAGAACTAATGAATCAACTTCAAGAATTATTGGAACAAAGGATTTATACATCCTAATGTATCACCTTGGGGAGCACCAGTACTATTTGTTAAGAAGAAGGATAGGACTTTTAGAATGTGTATTGACTACAGAGAACTTAATAAAGTAACCATAAGGTATCCCCTCCCTAGGATAGATGACCTATTTGACTTATTACAAGGATCCAGTTACTTCTCCAAAATCGATTTAAGGTCAGGATACCACCAACTAAGAGTTCAAGATGAAGATATAGCAAAGACTGCATTTAGAACTAGATATGGTCATTATGAATTTCTTGTAATGCCATTTGGGTTAACCAATGCTCCAGCAGTGTTTATGGATTTAATGAATAAAGTATGCAAACCTTATTTAGATAAATTTGTCATAGTCTTTATAGATGACATCTTGATCTAGTCTAAGAGTAAGGAAGATCATGAAAAGCACCGAAGGTTAACTTTAGAATTACTTTGTAAAGAAAAATTGTACATAAAATTCTCAAAGTATGAATTTTGGAAAAGGGAAGTACAATTCTTAGGACACGTAGTTAATCAAGAAGGAATTCAAGTTGATCCAGCAAAGATTTAAGCTGTTAAGAAATGGGAAAATCCAAGAACACCAACTGAAGTACGTCAATTCTTAGGTTTGGCAGGATATTACAGTAGATACATAGACAATTTCTCAAGAATAACCCAACCCTTGATAGAATTAACTCAGAAAGATAAGCCTTATGTTTGGGGAGAAAAACAAAAAGCTGCATTTGAACTCTTAAAAAGTAAGTTGTGTAGTGCTTCTATCTTAGCCTTACCAGAAGGAACAGACGATGAGAGAGAGAGAGAGAGAGTTAGTATATTGTGATGCATCACATTAGGGATTTGGATGTGTTTTGATGCAACGAAATAAGGTAATTGCTATGCATCCAGCCAACTCAGAGGAAGCGAAAAGAATTATACTACTCACAATTTAGAATTAGGAGCAGTAGTATTTGCACTCAAGATTTGGAGACATTATCTATATGGGACTAAGTGCATAATATATATAGGTCATAAGAGCCTACAGCACATATTTGATCAAAAGATACTGAATATGAGACAAAGAAGATGGGTAGAATTATTAAGTGACTATGATTGTGAGATCAAATATCACCCAGGAAAGGCAAATGTAGTAGCTGATGCCTTAAGTAGAAAGGAGAGAACTAAGCCATTACGAGTTCGTGCCATGAGAATGGAATTACGCTCAAATTTATTGAATCAAATTCGGGAAGCCCAGCAAAAAATAAGTTAAGAATAGTAGGGCAGATAAAAGACTTGGAGGTGATGTCAGACGGAATCCTGAAATTTAAAGGAAGAATTTGGGTTCCTGACAATGCTATACTTAGAGAAATTATCTTAAGGGAAGCACATAAGTCAAGATATTCAGTACACCCAGGAAATAATAAGATGTACAAAGATTTAGAAACCAGTACCGGTGGCCAGGCATGAAAAAATCAGCCGAAGAATTTGTAGAAAAGTGTGATATCTGCTCAAGAGTAAAAGCTAAATATCAGAAACCCTCAGGATATTTGCAACAACCAGAAATCCCAAAATGGAAATGAGACCAGATTACCATGGACTTTGTAACCAAATTACCAAGAACCGGAAGTGGGTATGACACAATATGGGTTATAGTTGATAGATTGACCAAGTCAGCTCATTTCTTGCCAATCAGAGAAGACTATAAGATGGAAAAATTAGCAAGGAGCTACATGAAAGAAATTGTGTCCATACATGGAATACCCATTTCAATTATATCAGACAGAGATAGTAGATTTTCATTAGGTTTTGGCAAACTTTGCAGAAAGCCTTAGGAACTCAGATAAATATGAGTGCAGCTTACCATCCACAGACAGACGGGCAAAGTGAGAAAACAATTCAAACATTGGAAGATATGTTGCGAGCCTGTGTATTAGACTTTGGTATATACATTTACCCTTGATAGAATTTTCTTATAACAATAGTTATCATGCCAGTATTGGAGCAGCTCCATTTGAAGCTTTATACGGAAGAAAGTGTAGGTCGCCTTTGTATTGGAATGAAATAGGAGATAGACAACTTACAGGCCCAGAACTTATACAGGAGACGTCTGATAAGATCTTTGAAATTAAAAACAAAATGAAAGCGGCCCGTGATCGATAGAAAAGCTATGCTGATAAAAAGAAGAAAGCCACTAGAATTTCAAATCGGGGATAAAGTATATCTAAAGGTATCACCCTCAAAAGGAATCATCCGATTTGGAAAGAGAAATAAGTTAAACCCTAGATATGTTGGCCCATTTGAAGTAACTAATAGGATTGGTCCTGTAGCATATAAATTAGATTTACCTCAAGAATTAAGTGAAGTACATAACATTTTTCATGTATCAAACCTGAAGAAATGTCTGATGGATGAGACATTAAAAGTACCAATCCAAGAAGTCAAAATAGATAAGAGACTTCACTTCATGGAAAAACCAATAGCCATTATGGACAAAGAAGTAAAGATTAAGAAGGAGTAGGATACCAATAGTAAAGATCAAGTGGAATTCAAAAAGAGGACCAGAATATAAATGGGAAAGAGAAGATGAAATCAAGAGAAAATATCCATATTTATTTAAGAAGCAAGTGACAACATAAGTTCTCTACAACCCTAGGGATTACTCATCAATGAATTTCGGGACAAAATTCTTTTTACGGGGGGAGAATGTGACAACCCTAAGGTTAGGCAAACTAACATCTCATAAAAAGACTCATATTTATACTTTAATAAGGGATCATAAGAACAAGTTTTATTTGATTACTTTCTATAAGTGTTATATGTTTAATTTATTATGCATATATATGTGCATGCATGCATCCATGCATGAATATTTACGTATGCATGGATATGAAAATTTGATAACTTTGTAAACTTTGAATCATATATATTAGTCATCAATCATAAAGCTAAATGATTAGTTAGTTTACTACTTGAATGCATTACAAACTTAACCAAACATCACCAAATAAGATTACATCAAGAAATCTTGTATCAAAACTAAAGTTAACCAAACTCAAATCACTTGAACACCTACTTAAACATCACCTTCGGTTAATCAAAGGTACCCGATTAACCACTAAGCTAAGCCATTAACTCCTTAAACCCACTGTTAATCGGCTAAACAACTAAGCAATCCCCTTGACCGCCACCTATCTTAACCTTACACTAAGCTTCACTCGGTTATGCCACCTCTCACCCTAAGAACCGACTAAGCAAACCTAAAAACACACCTCACCACCCTAGTATTAGATGCAATAATACCTAACTCCACTACATGAAGCTCGGCCGAAAGAAGTACACAAACCATTCTCACCCGTGCTTCCTCTCGGTTGTTAACACACCCACAAGAATCATCATCGTAAACCACCACAATACAACCATCAACCGACGGCCTCCAAGATTATCAACACTTCCCTTCTCTCGGTTTTCAAGTCACCAACCATATCATCATCATCTTCTCATCCATCACTGTTCAAGAACTTGAGGATCACGCACCAAGAAGACCACCTCAATCAAACCATCAATCCCTAGTTACTCTTTCAACAAAAAGGTTAGATTCTTAACCATCTCTAAAAGATCCATATGTGTTTAAAATAAACACATATGATCTAACTCTTAGAAAACAAATTATCAAGAATAATCATGAAACCACATAATCTCTGATTTTCTTTTAAATCAGTAAGTATAAAGGTTTAAAATAAGAAAACTCTATATAAGCAAAGGTTTTAACATAAAGATTACAAATAAAAAGAATAAAAACCTAATATTCTTGATGAATTGAATTAAATACTTAAATGACTGTGATTGTGAATTAGAAACTTGTTAGAAAATCTTAGAAATAACCTTCTGTGAATTTTGGTGAAATTATAACAAATAAATTAATTTATATAAATTATTTAAGTTAATAAAAGAAAATTATCATCTGGAAGCTCTGGACCTGGTAAAGACATGGAAAAATTATATGATGGGCCTTATTATATAAGAATTTCTGGACAAATTTCATGATTTAATTCATTGGTATGACTGAGTTTCTATAATTTAGAACCTTTTGTAGTTAGAAAATAAGAAGAAATAGCAAAAAGGTGAAATAAATTATGGAAAATTTACATAAATATGGTACCTTGAATGAAACAGTTTGTATAAAATTCGGAATTTTTAGAGATGTTTTACAATTTATGCTGATTATTATAAAACAGGTAAAAATCATAGAAAATTTACTATTATGAGTTAATAACCTAAAAATTTATGGGTAATATAGATTTCAGAATATAGATCCTGGTAAATTTTAGTAAATTTTGAGAACCCGTAGATATTTCTGCTGATTTATTTGAATATTATAAAAATTCTAGAAAAATAATTGTAATTAGTTATTAGTTGAAATTTTTATATAATAATATGAATTGTTGGATATTTCTGCTATCAAAATTTGATAATAAATGGATAATTGTAATTACTTTTTTGAAATAATTATTTATAAGTGCTGAAAATTTTAAAGAAACATTATTTATTTCTAACCTATAAATATTTTATAGGATTTTTACTGGAATAAAAGGTGAGTTTCATAGTCCTTTTTATATTTATGATTTTTGGAGAAAAAACATACTGTGTATGATTGATGCCATTGTAAGTAAGATTTCAAGATTACTGTCATTATCTTACAACCATTAATTCGGATGTGGAACCGTCTGGTAATATAGGTAGCGCTACTTAGGAAAATATTTTATGCACTAACAGATGAGTGTTGATGCTATATTATCCTTTTTGTGATATGTATTTGTGACAGTTATAAATCACTTGGCTGATAAGTAGGTTTGGCTGTAATCTTATTTATGTTGCATCAATATATATTTTGTTCAGAAAATAAACCTATGTTCTCACCAATATTATGTTGATTGTTTTGAGTATGCTTTTTCAGGTATTCATAATGACTAACGGTATTGTTTTCTCATTTGATGTTTACAATGGCTAGCACGAGATGATGGAAAAAGTTTGTGCCGAATTAATTGTTAACATGTACGATCTTAGTCTGACGGTGGACGCTCATTTCCATCGCTACTAAAGATGTAGCAGTTAAATAACACATTTTGTAATAGGGTTATATTAAATTTTGAATAATAGTTATGTAAGGATTCCTTTAAGTCTGATGCAAATCAAAACATCCAAAGTCTCTCTGCAAGTAATGCACTAAGTACTGAAGAAGAATTGCTTCGGAAGTTTTACACCATGCACTAGAAATATTCTAAGTGTAAAATCTTCCGAAGCCAAGACCAATATCTTTCGAAGCCAAATATGAAGTCTTCCGAAGCCTCAGAGACAAAGTCTTCCGAAGCTTCATCCTATGAAGACAGATTTCTTCCGAAGACTTTTAGTAACATGCTTTATCTGATGTACTGTTCCATAAAGCTGGACACCTTTCCGCTGCATCTCTGTAAAGTCACCATCTTTCATGAGTTGGTGAAAAGGTCCATGCTTTTGGTAACTGTACATTGAGGTCTCGAGTCTGTAACCTTCTACTTTATGTACTTTATCCTTTCTATAATAGATAAGAATGTGAGCTATGGCATGTCACAGTCACAAGGTCAAAAGGCAGATATGCCTTTTGATTCTACAATTGATTTTGTTTGTGTCTAGTCAATTGTATCAAGCTGGCTTTCAAAGTATAGCCGGCTGTAGGTTGTAGTATAAGTATTCCATGTTCTAGTATCTTTCTTTATGTTTTGTAACACTTGTAATAGAATTTGAGAAAGCAATATACTGCCTCCTTGAAACCCAAATCTCTTGTTCTGTCTCTTTATCATTACTTGTGTTCATTGTATCATTATCTTGGTTAATCCAGTTTACTGTTTGATCAAGTTTAGTTAATCTCCTCTTTGTGTTGTTGTGTTGTAATTGTTAAGCCCTTAAACGGTCCTGCAATTTGTATCAGAGCATTTCAGGCTCTTGATATAAGATCTCATCATCTTAAGATCCCTCACACACAAATACTAAACTTTCAAAATGGCATCCATTTCAAAGACTGATATAGAGACTGGAACCATGAACAAGTCCCCACTGATTACTCTTGATGACTTTGATACCTGGTGTATGAGAATGGAAGGTTTCATCAGGTCTTTAGACTCAAGAATGTGGGAATCTGTGAAAATGGACTTTCATACCAGCACTCCTTCTGCAACTCTGGTGCTGGTAAATGATCTCCAAAAGATGTGGCTAACTACTCTTATGACGATAGGAAGAGAGTAGAGATTGACATAAAAGCCATGACGCTCTTCAAACTGCCCTTCCAAACTCCTGTGTACAAGGTTTCAAGAAGTGCAAAACAGCTAAACAACTGTGGGATGCACTAAAACTGATGTATGAAGGCTCCTCTGAAGCCAAGGAAACAAGAAGGATCTCCTGAAGCAGCAGTCTGAAAACTTTCACCTTCAAACAGGTGAAACCATGACTCAGCAATACTTCAGGTATGTTGAGATAGTGGATACCCTTGTGGATGGAGGAGTTCCTCCTTGAAACAGAGACATTGTAAGGAAGTTCATGTCCTCACTTCCTAGGCAATGGACACACTACTGTGTGGTGATCAAGAGGACTGAAAATCTTAAAACTCTTACTCTGACAGAGTTATATGGGATTCTCAGCGGCTACCAATGGAGATGAACATGCAAGGTTCATCTGGCAACTCCAACAATCAATTGGGTTCAGCCTGCATGTGGTTGAAAGGGATAGCATAGAACCCCAACATCATCTCTATGCTACCCTGACAACTCACCAAAGGGTCCTTTCATCACCTTCCCAGAGACACCTAGGGAGAACTACACTCAAGGAAGCCCATTCCAAGAGACAAGCTCTTCTCAAGCCTTTGTGTCTTCTGATGAAAGTTGTGGCAACTCTCTTTTCACTCTTGAAGACCTGGATTGTATCCATCCAGATGACCTGGATATATGGAAATAGTCCAGCAGATGGCTCTTCTCACTCATAGAGCCAAGAAGTTTTACAAGAGAACTGGAAGGAGGTTTCCAAGCAATGCAACCAGTGGAAAGTTTGGCTGGATAAAAGCAAAGTCAAGTGTTACAACTGTAACTTGATGGGCCACTTTGCTAGAGAGTGTAAGGCACCTAAAACAAATGGTGGCCAAGCACAAACCAGACCAAACTACACTGACAAAGCCCCTCAAAATGAGAAGCCAAAGCAACAAGCTGCTGTTGCTGTTGAAGAAGGAGGCTTTGACTGGAGCTTTCAGGTGAAGATGCTTCTCCAAACCAAGCACTAATGGCAGATCATGATGAAGCCAAGGTATTGGAACATCTCTGTACTCCTGAATGCATTGCTAAAGTTAACAGATAAGGTCCTATAACTTGGAGATGAGATCTGATCTTGAGTCCTTAAACATTTTAAAATCTGATTTTAGAAAGTCTGAAAATGATTATAAGCTAAAGATAGAGGACTTAGAGAAAACCATTTCAGTACTAAAAATGAACATACAGATTTAGGACTCAAATCCAAGATCTCATAACCAAGCTGACTGAGTGCCAGGCTGAGCTTGTGATCAGCAAAGCCAGGGCAGAAAAGAGTGTTCTTGAAGAAGAGACCTTCAAGAACATGATATCCTCATCCCTGCACACAACAAAGTGTGTTATCAAAATAGACAGGGACTGGGATCAAATGAGATAGCTCCTCCACACACAATCATGTCTGTAAGATCTCCTAGGTGTGGAACTTGTGAAGATGAGCTTCCTCTCATAGATCCTATAAGTGAAGAGGATGAAGAAGAGATAGTGAAGAATTCCTCTGAGAAGAGTGAAGAGGAGGATTCTACTAAGGGCACTATCCTTCTGAGGAGAAAGACTACTGTGATGACCAAGTCAAAGAGAAAGAACTTGATCAGAAAAGAAAAAGAAAGGCAAAGAAGGCTCAAGAGATCAAGGCTACTTTTGACTCTAAGCAAAACAAGTTTTATCTCTGTAAGAGTTTTTTGGTTTCTTGTCCAAATCATCTCAGTACCAAGAAGAAGACTGATCTGCTGCTGTGTACCACTGCTGCACAGCCTGGACCATCAAACTCAAGAACAGTTCACACAGCCCAAAAGAACTGTCTCAGCATCTACAAAGATGAAGGTGGAGAAGGGATGTGACCAAAGACAGTCTTGCTCTCATAAGGAGACTCTTGTGAAGAAGAAAATGTTGTGTGTCATGTGTGAAAGTACCTCTCACATTGCTAAGGATTGTCCATATAATCCTAAAAGTACTGTCCATATGACCAATACAAAGACTTCAAAGAGTTTCAAGAAGATTCAAGCTTCGAAAGGAAAATTTGTTTCCTTCGGAAGCTCCAAATCAAAGAAGAAGGTAAATGGAAAATTACCTTCGGAAGAAAAGTTGGTCTCGGAAGAAAGGAATTCTTCCGAAGCACTGAAGTCTGCTGCAGTGACTGCAGAATCTTCCGAAGGTTCAGTCATCAAAACTTGTGAAGTCCCAAAAGCTTCAAAGGCTTTGAAGGTCAAGTCCAAGACTCCAAAGGTGGTGTGGAAGTCTAAGAAAGACCAAGTGACTGAAGTTTCTCCATCAACAACAGCTGAAGATCCCTCTAGCACAACCATAGGATCTATTACTTGTTGCATTACCTTCTATTATACTTAGTGAGCCCAAGACAAGTAAGGCTTGGGTTTCCAAATGTAACTAATCATTTTCTTTGTGCAGGAACAACTCAAGACAAACGGGAATGTCTGGATCATTGATAGTGGCTGTTCCAGGCACATGACAGGCAATAGGTCACTACTCCATAACTTTGAGAGAATTGATGGAGGACCAGTTGCTTTTGGAGGAGATGAAGGTGGTTACATTTCTGGAAGGGGCAAGGTCACAAATGGTAAGCTCAGCATTGAAAAGGTAAACTTTGTCAGGAGCTGGGGTACAATCTTCTGAGTGTATCCCAATTTTGTGATCAGAGTCATAACATGCTCTTTACTGAGCATGAGTGCATTGTTCTCAAGCCTGGAGTGGTCATTCCTCATGAGCACATCCTGCTTAGAGCCCCCAGGAAAGGGAACATGTACAAGATGGATTTGCAAGAAACATCTCCCTTTGGAAAAGTTTCATGCTTTCTATCTAAAGCAAATATTGATGAGTCTTTCCTATGGCATAAAAGAATATGCCATGTAAACTTTAAGAACATGAATAAACTAATTAAACATGATTTGGTAACTGGAATGCCAAAGAAAGTTTACAAGTGATGATCATTGTGTTGCATGCCTGAAAGGGAAGTAACATAAGGTATCTCACAAGCCTAAGGAAAAGAACTCCATCACTACTCCCCTACATTATTACATATGGATCTCTTTGGCCCCACCTGTAATGAGTCTAGGAAGGACCTCTTATTGTTTGGTGATCACAGATGATTTTACAAGATTCACTTGGGTTTTCTTTCTTAGAACTAAGGATGAAACCTCTGAGATTCTGAAGAATTTCATCTTAAAAATTGAAAATCAAAGTGATCACAAGGTCAAAACCATAAGATGTGATCAAGGGACTGAATTCAAAAATCAAATCCTTGATACATTTTGTGATGAAAAAGGTATTACAAGACAATATAGTGCTCCCAGGACTCCTCAGCAAAATGGAGTTGCTGAGAGGAGAAACATGACACTAATTGAAGCTGCAAGAACTATGTTGTCTGACTCTAAATTGCCCATCACCTTCTGGGCAGAGGCAGTAAATAATGCTTGCTATGTGCAAAACAGAGTTTTAGTAGTTAAGACACATGGTAAGACTCCTTATGAACTTTGGCACAAGAGAAAACCTTTCATTGGTTTTTTCAGGTCATTTGGATGTCCCTGCACTATCTTGAATACCAAAATTCAAATTGCCAAGTTTGCTGAGAAATCAGATGATGGACACTTCATTGAATACTCTTCCCAAGCCAAGGCTTATAGAGTATACAATCTCAGAACTAGAATTGTTGAGGAGTCAGCCAATGTGACTTTCAATGAACACACACCCTGTGTGGCTGGTTCTGGTCCTGATTGGCTATTTGATATTGATTAAGTTACCAACTGTTTTAACAAATCTTGTGAGAATGTTTCGGGATCTGCAGAAAATTTAAATACAGTTGATCCTGATCCAATATTTGAGCTAGGAAGACCCTCAACTCATACATTTTCAGCTCCAGTTGGAACTACTTCAGCAAATGAGGTTTCTATCAGCACTACAATGACAAATTCAGCTGATACATCTGGTGTGCCTTCAAATTCTTGCTCAGAGGCTCCACAACCAGATAAAGATACCTCAATTGTGGAAGACAACAATGGTGATGGTGAAAGTGATCAGGAATTCCTTGATGCTAATAACCACACCATAGATGACAACATCAATGATTTCACACACTCATTGGATCAAGTTAATCTTGATAAGTGTGGTGATGTGGAGGGTGAATCATCTATGCCAGATCTAAATTTCTCAAATTTGGATCTTTCTCAGCAACTTGCTGTGATCCCTCAGCTAAGATCCACAAGTCTCACCCTACCACAAACATCATTGGAGGTGTTGTTACAGGGGTAAGAACAAGATGACAAACCCATGGAGCAAATTGTCTTCACACTTGTTTCTTATCCCAGATAGAGCCAAAGAAAGTTGATGAAGCTCTAAAGGATGGAAGTTGGGTTGAAGCTATGCAACAATAATTGCTTCAATTCAAAAGGCAGAAAGTTTGGAACCTTTGTCCTCTTCCTCATGGGAAAACTACCATTGGAACCAAATGGGTTTTTAGGAATAAGAGGATGATAGAGGAATCATCATCAAGAACAGGCAAGACTAGTTGTTCAAGGATACACACAAGAAGAAGGGATTGACTACACTGATGTCTTTGCTCCTGTAGCAAGATTAGAAGCTGTTAGGATATTCCTGGCATTTGCTGCATCCAAGAACTTCAAGGCATTTCAACTAGATGTAAAGTGTGCTTTTCTGTATGGAGTGATTGATGAAGAGGTTTATGTCAAACAACCACCTAGTTTTGTAGACCCTGATCATCCTAATTATGTCTGCAAGCTTGACAAAGCTCTTTGGGTTGCATCAGGCACCCAGGAAGTGGTATGAGACATTATCTGAGTATCTTTGTAAACATGGATACAAGAGAGGTACTATAGATGGAACTCTCTTCATCAAAGGACAGGGAAATGACTTATTGCTAGTTCAAGTATATGTAGATGACATCATCTTTGGTTCAACTAATCCAAAGCTCTGCAAAGACTTTGAGAAGCTGATGAAAGACAGATTTGAAATGAGTGCAATGGGAGAACTCAATTTCTTTCTGGGAATTCAAGTGAAGCAAGTTGAAGATGTCATCTTCATAAGTCAGTCAAAGTATGTTCAGGACATACTCAAGAGGTTCAACATGAGTGATTATAAGATTGCTAAGACACCCCAGCCAAAAAACCACTCCCTTGGACCTGATCTTGAGGGGGAGTGCGTAGATGAACATTTATACAGGGCTATGATTGGGTCTCTTATGTATCTTACAGCTAGCAGCCTGATATCATGTTTGCTACATGTATTTGTGCAAGATATCAAGCCAACCCTAAGATGTCTCACCTCATCATTGTCAAAAGGATTTTAAGATACCTCAAAGGTGCTTCAACACTTGGTTTATGGTATCCAAAGAATCCTGACTCAATCTGTATGCTTATACAATAGTGATTATGGTGGTTGCAACATGACTGCAAAGTCTACATCTGGGGGATGTCAATTCCTTGGTGGAAGGGTTGTCTCATGGCAATGCAAGAAACAATCCTGTGTGTCTGCATCAACTGCTGAGGCTGAATACATTGCTGCTGCAAGTTGCAGTGCTCAAGTGCTTTGGATTCAAAATCAGATGTTGGACTATGGATTTAACTTCAAGGAGACTCCTATCCACATAGACAACAATAGTGTTATCTCTATCACTGAGAACCCTGTGCAGCACTCAAGGACCAAACACATCAATAGCAGGTATCATTTAATAAGAGATAACTATAAAAAAGGATTAATAAACTGGTCAAAGTTCATACAGATGAAAAATATGCTGATCTGTTTACAAAAGCTTTTGATGAACAGAGATTTAAATATCTAATATCAGCTATTGGGATGATTAACTTTGAGTAGATCTTTTCTTAAAACTAATTCTAATTATTTCTTAAAATATGTGTGTCCTAAGTTGTCTAGTTCATCACTTTCATAAGCTCATAACTCATGTTTTCTTTGGATATAAAATCCTTTTTGAAGACTTTCCTTAGATTCTTGAAAATTTTCTGATCCTTCGGAAGATATACTTTTACCTTCGGAAGAAAATCATGTTTTCAAAATAAATAAATGTCTAAGAAATTTTACCTTCGGAAGAAGTCTAAATCTATCTTCTAAAGCTTAAATTTTTGTCTCAAACGCTTATTTGTGTTTAAGGACTTTTTCCTTCCGAAGCAAAATTAACTCTCGGAAGCTTTGCTGTTTCATATACAAAGCATTCAAGTGTTTATTTCTCTTCCGAAGCAAAAATTTTCAAGACTCTCAGGAAAATCTTCCGAAGTCATTTTAGCTTCGGAACCTTTTTCATTAATACTTCCGAAGATAATTTACCTTTGGAAGCTTTTCGAATTCCAAGAAAACTACTTTTTGAGCAAAAGTAAACTACTTTTTCAGAGGTGGGACCGACTTTCGGATTTCAAAGTTTATCCTCTTTCATTAACTTTGGTTCAAATCCCTTTTCACATAAATACCCAACGGTTCCCCCTCTTCCTCACAATCTTCTTCAATTCCACTATTCCTCAAACCTAATTCCCAAAACCACCTTTGCTTTCTACCTTTATTAAACCTTAAGCTTCTCAAATGGCCAACCTTAACCGTAGAAACAATCCAGATTTCTCCATGCAACTTCACAAGCAATACAACCAGGTTGCTCTGTTAAGCTCTCAGAAAGATGAAAGTTTCTCAGAGATTTGCCAATTCTTAACTCTATCAAACTATTTCACCTCCCTAACCATTGATCCTACTCTGTATGAGGATCATCTGCTTGAATTCTGGAGACCTGCCAAGAGGTCATTATGGATGGGGAGAAGGCACTGTCTGCCACAGTGCAAGGGAGGACAATCTTCATCACTCCAGCCACAATCAACTATCATTTGCAGCTGGATGATGAAGAAGGTGAGTTGTCCTTCCCAAAGGAAGCTGTCAATCATTCCCATTTGAGCAGATGGGCTATGAGGGAGATTTCTCTGTAAAGACCTTAAGGAAAGGGAAGGTCTCATCCCAGTGGAAATACCTACTCCATGTGGTTATCCACAGCTTGTCAAACAAGCATGGAGGGTGGGACAAGATTCCTGAGGATCTCTCCTTCATAGTGCATGGAATGGTTCAAGGGGTCAAGTTCAAGTACTCTCAATTTGTTTAAACCAATTTACTTGCAAACTTGGACTCCTTAGAGTATTACATGTTTCCTAGATATGTTCAACACATTTTCAACTGTGAACTGGGCTCATAGTTGAGGGACACAGGTAATATTCTTAAATTGGGACAGATGAAGCCCGGTATCTTTAAAATCATAAAGAAGCCAACTGTAGGCTTCTCAGGGGTAGAAACAGCCCTTGTTCGTAAAATGTTAGAGCTCATTGCTCAAGGTGACAACCTAGCAACACAAGCTAGTATTGAACCCACACCTTCTACTTCTTTACCACTAAAAAGGCCTCAAATAACCCTCACCTACCAAAGAAAATCCAAACGAACCCCTGCTCAAGCTATTGAGTCTGTGCAGGTCCCCATATACTCACCTTTACAGGAGGAAGTGGACACTAGAGCTCCCACTTCCCCTGAGGAGCAAACCACTCCCATCTCTTCAACTATCAGGGATGAGGTTCCTCATGCTCACCCTGATGAGCTCACAAGCCCAACAGCCTTAAGCCTTCACTCTGAGTCTCAACACTCAAGTGAACAACCTTCAGGGGACAGTTACCATCCCCAGCCTTTAGATCTAAATCAACCCATTCCCAACCTATCATTCTATACTGATGAAGACTTAGGATTCAGTGAGTACCATGAGTCTCTCTTCTCTTCCCCTACTCAAAGAGAGATGAGTACTTCTGAGTCTCGTTAGTTTAGCCCACATCAGTCACCTATAACTGAGGTGGACACTTCTAAACCTGTTCAGGATGTCCATATAGAATAGGCTCTCACTTCTGCTAGTGATTACATCATTAAGACCTCAACCATGGCAACTCAGCCCACTGACATCTCAACTGAGATTGCTAGTGAGCAGAGGAAAACCAGCAGCCAAGAACCTTAAGCTGGTGGTGAGAGAGAGGACTTTGGTCCAATCATCTCATCCCCCAATGATTCTTCTCATGAAGAAGAGGGGAATTTGAGACTAAAGGTGCAAAAACTGTCTAAAACATGCACTTACCTAGTCTCAAAGGTCAGTCACCTTGAATCTCAGGTGACTACCTTACAAAACAGGGTCAATGATTAGCAACTTCAGATTTCATATCTTAAGTAAAAACTAGCTGGAGACCTTTAAGAAGAGCTCAACCAGGAACACAAGAACCTGTGGATGTGATTGATTTATCCTTCAGCTCACCTATGCAAGTGGGTGATGCTGCCAAAAAAGGAGAGAAAGTTATTGTAGCCACAGAACTTGGGAGTTCTTCAGAGAGAATGGACATAGAGGACTCACCATCCTCACTTGCAATTGTGCATTCTCAGCAACTTCCTCAAGTTCACATTAATATGGACTCTACAGACTCTATCATCAGGAGTCTCTTTGAGGAAGGTATACCAAGGGCTGTGTCATCTCCACCTCAAGGAACTTCAAACTACATCATAAGGTGGAGGTATGATGCTGATAGAAGAGCCATTATTCTTCACAGAGTTCAAGGTCAACAAGAAGTGTTGGACCAAAAGAACCAATGAGCCAGATCAGAAAAACCTTTAAGTCCCACAGACATCACAACAAGTGAAGAGATCTACATCAGCTGAATACAAAGTCTGAAGACAAAGTCTGAAGACAAAGTCTGAAGATAAAAGGCTGAAGACAAAGTCTGAAGACATATGTTGAAGACAAAGTCTGAAGACCAAGTTCTCTGAAGTTGTCTCAAACAGCTGAAGTGTTTTACTTTCAGTAGTTGTATGTTTTTACTTTTCAGTTATTTCCTTTCAGTAGTTTTATTATATTGTAAACATCTGAAGTTCTTACACTCTTCAGATGTTTAGTTTCAGTAGTTGTATTTTGTTTTTACACTAGCTTTTTGTGACAGTGTCCTCAGTTGTTGTGTGACATCTTCAGTAGATAGTTATTTTTTTCAGTAGTTTGTTAAATCAGTTGGATGTCACTATCAAGTGACATCAGCTGACATCACTATTCCTTTATAAAAGGAATGTTGACCTAGTTGTTGTTGTAACCGATTAACGTGAATGAAAATATTCCATTAACAGAAAAGTTTCTCTCTCTATAATCGTCATAGTGTGTGCATATTCATACTTGTCTTGCTTGATTTGATCTTATTTCTATTATATTCCGTTGCAAATTCATATAATTATCAAACTAAGATCACGAGATCTCCAGTCCTATCAATGGTATCAGAGCTGGTTAATCATTGATCGATTTAACAATTGCATTGAAACTACTCTTTTGATATCAAGTATGATGGAATTAGAAATTATGCAAGAAATTTGTTAGAATTGGTTAGTTTGTTGATTTTTCTTCCGGTCAATAAATTAATTTGAGATTCTGTGTTGTTGAGTTTTTAAGCTAGACTGATATCTCATAATCTTTGAATTTGGTTTGAATTGTGAAAATGACTACTTCAATCAATGATCCTCACAATACTGACCCTCACTAAGCCTCTGATGCTTGTTAGGAGTGAGTATAACATATGGCAACGTCGATGCTCCATCACCTGTCTGTTAACAGTTGGTTGTTGAAGTCAGTGGTTCATGGGACTATATAAGCCTATGGTAGTAATCCTGAAACCAATAAGATGTTCCGAAGAAGAAAAAAATAAGTGGATGATATAAAAAACTGTTGATAAATTGATAAATGCCATGCATGGAATTCTGGCCGTGTGATGCCATATGGAGCATAATGTAATGGTCTACTTGGTATCATCTCTGATTACATCTGAACTACTCATGATCTCTGGGTTGCTCTGAAAGAACAATTTGGAGGAACTGATGAGGTCTTAGCAAACAATAGAGAAATCCTTGCCCAGCAATATGAGACATTCTCTCATAGGAAGGGTGAGACATTGACTCAGCAGTTTTGAGCGATTTTTCTGTTTGATATCTGAGCTAAAAATGGTTCAACATGAATATACAAACAGCCAGATGAACAACAGATTCCTCAAATCCCTGCCTGAGAGATGGGACACATATACCATTGTCCTACGCTCCAGTGCAAATCTAGATACTCTATCTCTCACCCAACTTCATGGGGAACTTTTAACATTTGAGAGAGAGATAGAACAGAAAAGGAAACTGTCTTCATCTGGAAAGCTCACTGATGACTTTGTACCAGGAAACACTGCTCTGGTTGGTCATGATCTGTGAATATGCTACATCTGAAAAGTTCCTATGATGAGCATATTGATTTTCTTAAACAGTGGAAATCATGCTTTTGTTGGAGTTGATGGTAACTCAGGGTTTAGTGTTGATAAACTGTGTTTTTGATGGATGATTTGAAAGGAATTGCTGATGATGATCTGGAAGAGATGGATATTTTGAGCCAAATGGCATTGATCAATATCAGATCTCAAAGTTTTACAAAAGGACAGGTAGAAAATTCCTGGTCTCTCTGGCAAAAACCAAAGTTGGTTTTGATAAGAGCAAGTTGAGATGTCACAAGTGCCATAGACTTGGACATTTTGCTAGAGAGTGTAGATCATCTGGATCTAACTCATCTGCACCCTTTGTGACTTTTCCAAGCAATAGCTCACAATCCAAAGGGCAACATTCTACCAGTTCTGATCATCACTCACAAATTCAATCATCTCCTGCATTCTTTGTTCCTCAAAGTCCAATGCCATATCCTTATCCATGTTTTTACATGCCTCAGTCTAGTCAGGTTCCTGTACATGGCTCAACAACCACATGCTCTACCTGATCCTCAACCATCTCAAACAAATCAACAATCTCAATCTCAATCACATCAGAGCTTTTTCACCCCTGAGGGTGTTGACTGGAGCAGCTTACCAGATGATGTCTCTGGTTATTCTGAACAATTATTTGCTGGTGCTGGTCAACATGGTGGTGAAAACCTTTTGGAAATCTTGCTCTAATGGCCCTGGAGTCTACTGATGGAAATACTTCATCATCACAGGTACCACAGGTATCTTCTGAGGCTAAGGCCAAGTTATGTTCTGAGTCATGCATAGCTGCTTTTGTTTCAATTAGGGAAGCAAATGTAGCTTTAATTAATCAAAACCTTGACCTAGAGAAAGTAATTTCCAAAAGAAAAGCTGAGTTTGAGTCTGTTTTAAAAGAAAAGGATGAGGAGATTTATAAACTAAAATGTCAAATCACTGATGAAAAAGCAAAGGTAGAGGTCATTTTGGAAAATCACAAGAATCTCAAAGAAACACTTGCAGCTACTCAAGTTAATTGTGAACGTTGGGTAACATCATGCAAGGGATTTGAAATGCTTCTCAGTAAGCAAACAGCTTCTAATGTGAAGTTTGGGATTGGGTATAATCATACCATACCTCCTACAGATTTTACTCCCAAGCTAGAAGTAAAATCTGAAGGTGATTGTAATTCCCAAACCACATCATCATGTGTCTCATCCTCAAGTGATAATTCAAAATCAGAGGATGAAGTCAGTGTTATTACCTCAGCTAATCAAATTGCTGATGGTCCCACTGCTTCTAAACACATGATCAAGAAGAAACTGAGTAATTCAGGTGTTGTCCACAAAGTACTCAAAGTACTGAAGGGCAAAACACAACACCTGAAGAGCATTTCAAATCAGAGGAAAACAAGCATTGCTTGACAACTGCTGAAAAGTCTATCAGAATTTCAAAAGTACTGATAGAAAACTTCTGAAGAACAAATCTTCAGTTGTTGCAAATCCTTCAGTAATTACCAAAAGTACTGAAAGGAAGAAAGTACTGAAGAACAAATCTTCAGTAGTTTCATCATCTTCAGCAGTTGATCAACAAAAGATGAAAAGAAGCCATGTGAAATATGTGTTTGTTTAATCATCTTACTGATGAATGCTTGTATAACAAGGGTTTAAAATTCAAAAAGAGAAAATCATTAAGAAGAAAATGCATAAAATGAAAGATGAATTTCAAACCAAGTTTGTACCACAATCATCTCAATCTGATAAACCAAAGTTTTTCCAAAAGTTAAAAAGAAGGAAGGGGTTTGTCACAAAACAGCTGAAAATATTCCTCATGGAATATCAAAAACCCAGACTAAGTCTGTGTCTTTTCAAAGGGAGGATGTGATGAATCACAAGAACAAATCACCAACAAGTACTGATGTGTCAACTGAGTTGAAAGCTTTGACAACCAATCAGACACAACTTATTATGATGGTTCAATATTTGTTGGGAAGAGTTAACCAATTAGATGTTTCTGTGATTAAACCACTGAAAAGGAAACCTAAGCCAAAATCAAAAGAATCCTTTTCAGCACCATCTACACCTTCAAAGGCTGTTAATCATGCAAAATCAGTTAGTTTAAAATATGTTGATGAAAACAGACCCAAAACCAAAATGGTTTGGGTCTCAAAGGCTAACTAATTTTTGTGAAAAATGTAGGGTTCTTCAGCATGCCAAAGAAGCATCTGGTATGTAGACAGTGGAGGATCTATGCATATGATAGGGAGCAGCTCTCTTCTTCATGATTATTCTCAAGGGAAGAAGGGATTTGTTTTTTTTGGAAATGATGCTAAGGGTTACATCATAGGAAAAGGATTTGTCTCAAATGGGAAAATAAGGTTTGATGATGTTAACCATGTGGAGAACCTCAAGTACAATCTGCTGAGTGTCAGTCAAATGTGTGATAAAGGGCATGTTGCACTTTTCACAAGTCAGAACTGTCGGATTCTGTCTTCCAAAGTTTTGAACAAGATTGACAAGATATTGGATGAATATACTCTCCTGAAGGCCAACAGGATTGGAAGAGTATATGCCTTAGATTTATCAAAGAAAATTGATCTTAAAGGTCATCCATGTCTGTTCTCTAAAGCCTCTCCACAAGAATCTGAACTATGGCATAGAAGGCTTGGTCATGTGAATCTTAAAAACATGAATCAGCTTATTCATCATGGTTTAGTGAGAGGTTTGCCATTGAAGGAGTTCAAATGTGATGACTGCTGTCCAGCTTGCTTAAAAGGAAAGCAACACAAAGTTTCATTCCCTCCAATAGAAGAACCCAAGTCCACTGCCTGCTTGCAATTACTACATATGGATCTCTTTGGTCCTGTTAGAGTAATGAGTATGGCAAAGAAAAAATACTGTCTGGTAATTGTGGATGATTATTCCAGATATGTATGGACTTTCTGCTTGCATTCCAAAGATGAGGCTGCTCAAACCATCATTAATTTTGTGTTGTATGTGGAAACGCAGCATTCACTTCCAGTCAAATGTGTGAGAAGTGATAATGGCACAGAGTTTAGGAATCACACTCTTGATGAATTCTATTTGTCTAAGGGAATCAAGAGACAATATAGCATTCAAAGAACTCCTGAGCAAAATGGAGTGGTGGAGAGAAAGAACAGGACCCTTATTGAAGCCGCAAGGACAATGTTGGCTGACTCAGGATTGCCACTAACCTTTTGGGCTGAAGCTGTCAACACAGCTTGCTATGTACAGAATAGGGTGTTAGTGAATCAGAGGTTGATGAAGACTCCTTATGAGTTATTACATCATTTGGCCCCTCTAATTTCATTCTTTAGAGCATTTGGGTGTCCCTGTTATATTCTTAACACAAAGAATCCACTTCAGAAGTTTGAATCCAAGGTGGATGCAGGGTATTTTGTTGGGTATTCATCTACTTGCAAGGCATATAGAGTTTTTAATTGCAGAACAAAAATTGTTGAAGAAACTTTGCATGTCAAGTTTAATGAATCTCCAAAAGACAAAATTCCTCAAAACCCTGTGGAGTTGTTTGATTTGGACATATTGTAATATGTTCCATATCAGTCTCCACCTGTTATTGTTTCTAAGGTTCCATCATCTCCATCTGACGGTATAAATGCAAGTTGTAGTGATCACCTGCCTGTGACTACTACACTTGATGTTCCTGTAGCTTCAGCAGTTCCATCCACAACAAATGCTGATGAAATCTCTGAATCCTATACTTCATTTGAACTGCCATCTCATTCTAGGTTTCAAGAGTTTGAATCAACATCTGTTGCTGCTGAATCTCCTACAAACACTTGCACAGATATTATTAAGTATCAAGGATTGAAGAATCATCCCATGTCCCAGATCATTGGTGATATTAATGTTGGTGTTTCAACAAGGAGCCAATTGTCCAATTTATGTCTCTGTGCTCTCTTCATCAGTCAGGAAGAGCCAAAGAACTATCATGTTGCATTAAGAGACAATGGATGGGTTGAAGCCATGTAGCTTGAGCTTCTTTAGTTTCAAAAGCAGCAAGTGTGGGAACTGGTTCCTCTACCCCAAGGTAAGTGTGCAATAGGCACTAAGTGGGTGTTTAGGAATAAAACTGATGAAAAAGGCCAAATTGTCAAGAACAAGGCCAGACTGGTTGTACAGGGGTTTTCACAAGAAGAAGGTATTGATTATGATGAAACCTTTGCCCCTGTACCCAGAGGAGGCAATTAAATTGTTCTTAGCTTATGCTGCTTTCCATAACCTTAAAGTTTTTCAAATGGATGTCAAAAGTGCATTTTTATATGGTAAAATAAAAGAAGAGGTTTATGTGTGTCAACCACCAGATTTTGAAGATCATAAACATCCAGATTGGGTGTATAAGCTTGATAAGGCTCTTTATGGGTTGAAACAAGCTCCCAGAGCCTGGTATGAAACACTATCTAACTTTCTTCTTCAAAATAATTTCACTAGAGGCTCCATAGATAAAACTTTGTTCATTAAGAAAGTAGGCATGCATAAGCTCCTTGTTCAAATTTATGTAGATGACATTATTTTTGCATCCTCTGATCCACAGTTGTGTGATGCCTTTACTAAATTGATGCAACAAAAGTTTGAAATGAGTGCCATGGAAGAATTACTGTTCTTTCTGGGTTTGCAAATCAAACAAATGGCTAATGGAACTTTTATTCATCAGTCAAAATACACAAAGGATTTTTTAACCAAGTTTGATTTACAAAACTGTAAGCCCTGTTCTACTCCCATGTGCAGCAACACACAACTGGATGCTGATCAGAAAGGTAAAGCAGTTGATGAAACTCTTTACAGATGTATGATTGGTTCCTTGATGTACCTTACAGCTTCTAGACCAGATATTATGTTTGCAACTTGTGTCTGTGCTAGATTTCAGGCTGCACCTAAAGATTCCCATATGATTGCAGTCAAGAGGATCTTTAGATATTTGCAAGGAACTCAATCTCTAGGACTTTGGTATTCCACTGGGCACTCTTGCAAATTAGTTGCTTTCTCTAATAGTGACTATGCAGGGTGTAAGTTAACCAGAAAATCAACTTCTGGTGGATGCCAATTTCTAGGCAACTGTTTAGTTTCTTGGCAGAGTAAGAAACAAACTTCAGTTGCTACATCCACAGCTGAAGCAGAGTACATTGCAGATGCAAGCTGTACATCTTAGGTACTCTGGCTTCAAAATCAATTATTGGATTATGACATTACAGAGACTAAGACTCCTTTACTAATGGATAGTGCTTCAGCTCTTTGTATTGTTAAGAATCCTGTCCAGCATTCTAGGACCAAACATATTGAGATCAGACATCATTTTATCAGTGATTGTTATGAAAAAGGTCTGATTGATCCAAAGTTTGTGCCTAGTGCTGATGAGCTTGCAGATATATTTACTAAGCCTTTGGACAGTGCAACTTTCCATAATCTTGTGCTCAGGCTTGGTATGCTGCAACTAGAATAATTTGACACCTACTGATGCTCTTAGTTAGTAAGTATTGATGAGCATTAGTATAAAGCTGTCAAAAATAAGTGTTGATAAGTCATTTTATCTTTAGCAGTTTTGATAACTACTGAAGACTAAAATACTTAAAAGTACTGAAGTACTTCATTTGATGAAAAGTACTGATGTAGTTCAAACTACTGATGTCCTTTATAATAGATAAGTACTGATGACCAATGAAACATCTGAAAATCAGATGATCTGATGAGTGTTAAGGTCATTGAAACAGCTAAACTTTGTGAATTGACGACAACAACTACTGTTTCATTTCAAAACAACTGAAGCCAAAACCAAGTCTTCAGTAGTTTACAACTACTGCTGACTAACACCAAGTCTTCAGTTGTTTACAACATCTGAAAGTTAAAACCATGTCTTCAGTTTTTTTCTAACAACTGATGACTCACACCAAAACTTTCAGTTGTTTTCTTTTTAGCCGTTTCATAACCTCGACGCAACTGTGTCACTTACCTTACCAAATCAGCCTTTTGGACCAAGTTTGATGTTTCCATTGATCTAATGGTTGATTCCCAATATCACACAGCCTTCCTCTTGAATCCTACCATCTATCCCGATACCCTTCGTCAATTCTGGACAAACGTCACTGTTCATACGGCTGAGAATGATGATTCGATCACTCTCCAGTCGTTTGACAACCAGAAACAGGTGGTCATCACTTCTGAGATCATTCGCCAAACCCTAGACCTGAATGATGCCACCTATGTCACCAGATACCCCAAAGGCACCATTGATTTATATTTTGTTAACCATGGCTATGAGGGTGACCTAAGTGCTATCACTATTCTAAAGAAGCACTTCCATTATGCTGAGCGTCTTATTTACCATATGATCAATGTCTGTCTTGCCCCCAAAACATCTTCATGGGATCAAATGTCATCTAGGTGGCAACAGGTATTGTATTCTATCCTTGAACTCCAAAGCTTAAATTTTTCTGAAATAATATTATTGGAATTAAAAGATCTGGCAATGAAACCTGTGGCTAATAGATGGATATTATATCCAAGGTTTCTTATGGCCATAATTCTTAATCAATTAAAATTTGATGGTCTTGTTGGCCTTGGAGTCCCTGCTATGGTAGTTTTGCCTGAAGTATACTCCAGGCACAACTCCAATCCACAACTCAAAGAGGTTGCCAAACTGCTAAAACCCAAGCAGAGGGAACCCATAGCCTCCACCTCTAGATCTAAAGTCCCCTCCAAACCAAAATCCAAGAAAACCAAAAAGGCTACTCAGGGAATTGAGTCCCCTGCTGATGCCCCTGCAGCACAAACGCAGGATGAAACTACTAGCCTTAATCCCCTTGTAGTTTCAAAGACTCTACCAGCTGAAACTGCTCAGGTATCCTCTCAACAGGATCCTGATGCAACCAACATTGGGGAAACCACATTACTGGAATCTCTCTCACTTGAGAAGATTGCCATTGAAGAGCACCATTCACCCCAGGCACAATCCTTTTCACCTATATCTCCCATTGAAACCACCCTTACAAGCCCAACTGCAGTCATTGCACAAGTGCTGACTCAACTACATTCCTCTACCCCTCCCCAGAAACCTGTTAACACTGGAAAAACCTCAACAGCTGAGGGAGAGGATTATAATGTAGTCGACAACCCACAGCATAGGGATTACAAAGTTCAATCTCCCAGTGTAGATGAGGAGACTAGAACATCTGGTGAGGCTACCTCTTCCCCTGTTTCAGCACATAAACAGGATGAAGCTGGTATCATCTCTAAGACCTCACCAGAGGCAACTGCCAATGAAGGAATTAATCCTGAGGTAGGAGGTCCCCAGTTCCAAGACAAAGGGGCACATGTGAATACTGATCTACACTCAGCACATGTTCATCCTGATTTACTCAGGAGGTCAGCTGATTCAGCTACAACTGATGATGACCTGGGCTTTTTCTTTGAAGTTCTAGCCCAAAACACCATTCTTGAGGCTGAGGTATGTAGATTACAAGAACTGCTTGCCAAAATGTCTCAGGAATCAAGTCCATCTGCCCCAATTCACCCACAGATGGCAGCTTCTATTGAAGCTCTCCCAAACACTGAGCCACTCTCAACAAATCAGCCACCAGCCTTTGTTTCAGGCACCATTTCTCAGGGAGAGAACCCCTCTGAGCAAATGGTTGCTGCATTTAAATCTTCCTTACCTCTCATCACTCCAATCATCGCTACTATTGTCCATCAAACCATTGATGAGAGGATTTCCTCAAATCTTCAAACCCTTGTTGATGATGTTGTGTCCAAGAAACTTTCTGACATTCGAACCCCTGAACCCAATGCAACCAAAAAGGGGGAGTCTAAGTCAGTGAAAGAAGATAAAAGAAAGAGAGTTAAAGAGGAAGAAGCCAAAGAGAAGAAAGGAAAAGAGATAATCACTTATAAGAGAAAGAAAAGTGCTGCTGAACAGACTGAGGATGAGAAGAAGTTGGAGGAAATGATCAAAGAAGCTGATGAGCAACACAGCAAATCCATGGATAAGATCATTAATCAGCTCTTCAGACAAGGCTTTGACACTGCCAAACTTGATTCTGAGATCAGAAGGCTAGAGATTCAGGAGATTGAAAATAGATGGGCAAGCTGCAATGAGAAAGAAAGGGAAAGATTGGAAGCTATGATCAGATTCTTATCAAAACACTTGGGAAGACCTATCATTGAAGTAAAGTCATGGTCTAGAGACAATATTTTGGAGATAACCACCAAAATCTGCTCTTCTGAAACCTTCAACAAAGGTTTGATCAAAGAAGCTCTGGATGAAGCTGGTGCTGGGAAAAGGTCTGACATGGCTAAGTTATCCAAAGCCACCCTCACAACCAAAATGATAGAGCAACCTTTACAATCTCCCTTACCAAAACAACCCTCAAAATCAACCTCACAACCTCCAAAACAATCAACCTCACAACCCTCAAAACAACCAACCTCACAATCATCAAAACAACCAACCTCACAACCCTTAAAACCAACTCCTTTACCCAAGAAACCCACTCAATCAACCACCAGTGATGCACCTAAGAGAAAGAGAAGGGTGTTGAGGATGGAAGAAGAAGAAGAAGATAATGAGGAGGATAGTCTACCAATCTCTGCTGTGATTAAGATGAAGAAACCTGAGCCTAGGAGTCAACCAACAATAATCACTCCTGATACTCAAAGGCAAATGGTTAAGGTGAAGATTGAAGAAGAAGAACAGCAGAAACAACACGATGAGCAGTTGTTAAGGATGGTTGATAAGGAATTTCCTAAGTCTTCATCCATACAAGCAATGAAGAAACATGCTCAGAGGTTGTATGCTCTCAGATTTACTTTTCAGTATCAGAAAGAGAGAGTAAGGATTTGGCCTGACCCCAGAGTTAGTGACAGGATTCATAAGAAAAATATGCCAAGTAGATACAATGGCCAAGTGAGAAAGACTGTGGATGCTGTGATAATGCTATCCATTGTAGTGTCACCCTGGGAAATCCTTGATGATTTCAAGCGAGCTTACAAGACTAAGATGACCCCACAAACTTTGTTGGAAAACAAAATGGTGAAGAAGGGGTTAATTTACAAGAAGCTTGAAGAAATCAGAAGAAATGAGCTCCAGTTGTTACTTGAAGGTATTCATCCTGATGAGTTTGCTTACAGAGAAATAACAATTGTGGAGCTGAAGAATGGAAAGGCTGTGAGATACTTGTCTGAGTACTATGGGCCTGAGTTCTTCTTTGAGAGTGAAGCTGAAGAACTCACAATTGAAGATAAAGTTGTTCTCCTAGAGGCCTATGTCAGAGAGTCTTACAGACTCATCATTGGGAAGTAGGTTTAATGATTGGGGTAACAGCTCTGTGTCCAAATTCCCCAAGACAGAGTTCCCATTCATCTTTTGCCAATCAAATTTTTGAAACCTCTTTTTGGCCTGAGCTTGACTTGGTGATTTCTGAGCTGATCCAGAAGATATGTCTGCCAATAAGTGGGACTTCAATAAGCTTAAAGGTTTGGCTGCATTAGTTCAGGGGGAGTTTGTCGGACCAAAAGAACCAATGAGCCAAATCAGAAAAACCTTTAAGTCCCACAGACATCACAACAACTGAAGAGATCTACATCAGCTGAATACAAAGTCTGAAGACAAAGTCCAAAGACAAAGTCTGAAGATAAAAGGCTGAAGACAAAGTCTGAAGACATATGTTGAAGACAAAGTCTGAAGACTAAGTTCTCAGAAGTTGTCTCAAACAGCTTTATTGTTTTACTTTCAGTAGTTGTAATGTTTTTACTTTTCAGTTGTTTTCTTTCAGTAGTTTTATTATTGTAAAACATCTGAAGTTCTTACACTTCAGATGTTATAGTTTCAGTAGTTGTAATTTTGTTTTACACTTACCTTTTTGTGACGGTGTCCTCAGTTGTTGTGGACATCTTCAGTAGATTAGTTATTTTCAGTAGTTTGTTAAATCAGTTAGATGTCACTATCAAGTGACATCAGCTGACGTCACATTCCTTTATAAAATGAATGTTGACCTAGTTGTTTTGTAACTGAAGCATTAGCGTGAATGAAAATATTCCATTAACAGAAAATTTCTCTCTCTATAATCGTCATAGTGTGATTGCATATTTATACTTGTCTTGCTTGAATTTGATCTTATTTCTGTTATATTCCGCTGCAAATTCAAATCTAATTGATCAAACTAGATCTGATCCTATCAATAAGTATTTGACTTTCAAAGCTTGACCTTCTATGAAAGTTTGGATCTAGTCAATATGCCACTTGTCAATCCAAGCAACTCAAGACAGGCTGACAGATTGGCTCAAAGAATCCAAGACAGGATCACTACAGAGTTCAGCTTAAGAAGGAGACTTAGGCAATCAGGCAATGTCATTGGTCAACTGGATATTGAGGTGGACCCTAAGATTAGTTTCATAGGGGAAACCTTGACTGAAGGCCCAGTGGCAGAACTTGAGACCCCTGTCTCATCATCATCAACTGTTGCAGAGATTCACATTCCCTCTGAGACACCTGCTGTTGAAGGTGTTTCTCAGCCTCTCTCTGGCCAGAGCATGGATGCTACACCAAGCAATGAAGGCAAAGCCTCTATCCACCTTGAGTCGCAAAGGTCTGTGGGTGACAAAGGAAAAAGGATTTTGACTCCTGAGGAAATTAAGGAGGAAGAGAGAGAGAGAGGAAAAGGAAGCTAAGGGGAGAAAGTTCCTCTGGGTGTCCAGGCTTTATGCAAGCTGCAATCAGGGCTGCCCCCAGACCAAATACTCAAGATGATGAGTTGAGGGCAGTCAGGATTACTTACCTGCAGACCAGGAACTATGACATTGATGAAATCATTTCTCTCCCCTTAGAACAACTAAATGAACTGGCTGACATGGAAGTGTCAAGAGAGATGAAAGAAAAAGAGGATGCAAGGTTACTTCTCCAATTCAAAGAGGAGAAGAGACAGAAAAGACTCTACAAGCATGCTCCTACTCTCTCCCCAGTTCAAGAAAGCCCTGTACAAGAAGATGTGGTTCAACAAGAACCTCAGGTAGACAAAGAAGAAGATAGGATCAAAATGATCAACTACCTGAGTGCCACAGGCTTCTATCAGGTAGATGCACTTCTTCCCTTGTCCTATGATTTTGTTGAGTTTGAGTACTTAAAACAACTTGAGCTTGAGTTAGTCAAGGAGAGAAAGACAACTAAGAAGAAGCTAAGGGAAGAAGCTGCAAAGTCAAGAGCCATCATCCAAAAGAGTATGAAGAAGTCTGCTGACAGATAAAGGATGATGAGCTTCTTGAAGCTATATGGATTCTCCGGAAGGAGACTTGGCCCTATGTCTCTATCCACAATCAATGAGCATATAAGGGTAATCAAGCAGAAGATTACGAGTGGTGAACTGATTGACTTACACTCTCTTCCAAGTCAAGTCCCACCTGAAGTGGAGGTTAAGGTTGAACAACCTGAGACAACACAACCCAGACCTCCTGCTGAGCCTCAGCAAGCTTCATCTTCTGATCCACAGCAGGGTCAAACTCCCTCTACTTCTGAACCTGTGAAGGAGGAACACCCAATTGAGAAATACAAGGATAATCAACAAGGTGCTGCAGACCAGTCTTCTCAGTTAAAGTCATCTAAAAGGAAGAAGAGGATGGCTTCTAAACCAAAGTCTAAGAAGAAGAAGCCTGAATCATCTACCTCTACACCTCAGGCTGAGTCAAATCAACCTGAGGAAGTGCATGAAGAGGGAGCCCAATCAACTCCAATGCAAGTGGCTTCTCTGGCAGCTGAGACATCCATCTTATCCTGGACCTTCTCTACAAATCCAGAAAGATGGCATGTAATCAGAGATCAAGGTGTTGAGAATGTCTATACATGGCAAGACATAATCAACTTACCTCTGCAAGATCTCTTTGAAATGAGAAGATACTATGAAAGTCTGAATGATCCTGACCATCTAATGAAGAAGGGTATGGTCATGATTGTGCTGAAGACTACTAACATCTGAAGATCTTCTAAATGTTTTGGTAGCATCAGCCTAGGAAGAGTTTGTAAGGATTCCTTTAAGTCTGATGCAAACCAAAACATCCAAAGTCTCTCTGCAAGTAATGCACTAAGTACTGAAGAAGAATTGCTTCGGAAGTTTTACACCATGCACTAGTAAGTGTAAAATCTTCCGAAGCCAAGACCAATATCTTCCGAAGCCAAATATGAAGTCTTCCGAAGCCTCAGAGACAAAGTCTTCCGAAGCTTCATCCTATGAAGACAGATTTCTTCCGAAGACTTTTAGTAACATGCTTTATCTGATGTACTGTTCCATAAAGCTGGACACCTTTCCGCTGCATCTCTGTAAAGTCACCATCTTTCATGAGTTGGTGAAAAGGTCCATGCTTTTGGTAACTGTACATTAAGGTCTTGAGTCTGTAACCTTCTACTTTATGTACTTTATCCTTTTTGTAATAGATAAGGATGTGAGCTATAGCATGCCATAGTCACAAGGTCAAAAGGCAGATATGCCTTTTGATTCTACAATTGATTTTGTTTGTGTCTAGTCAATTGTATCCAGCTGGCTTTCAAAGTATAGCCGGTTGTAGGTTGTAGTATAAGTATTCCTTGTTCTAGTATCTTTTTTTACGCTTTGTAACACTTGTAATAGAACTTGAGAAAGCAATATACTGTCTCCTTGAAACCCAAATCTCATGTTCTGTCTCTTTATCATTACTTGTGTTCATTGTATCATTATCTTGGTTAATCCAGTTTACTGTTTGATCAAGTTTAGTTAATCTCCTCTTTGTGTTGCTGTATTATAATTGTTAAGCCCTTAAACGGTCCTGCAAGTTATAATGTAACCCAAACTTATATTATCTATGGAATGTATTTATATATTACGCTTATATGTGTGTACCATTTTTACTTTGTAATCAATGCGTTCTGAGCTAATTAGTCACACTCAAGCAATTCACGCTTCCGTCGGGATGTGACACTATGAACCATATTTATTTATGCCTAAAACTAAAAATTGTAATCACAAATATCCATCATACAACCTAGGTAGCATAAATGGGTTTAGTTACTCATCATGAATATAGCATTTAACACATTAAATTCAGTAATTAACATAATGATAAACGAAATCAAGTCATAACAATTATAGTCTAAAAACATAAAAAAAAATGAAATCAAACACAAGGTTCTTATTCTTCATTCCTGCACTTCTAGGCTTCAAAAAACAATCCACAAATACTCGTTAGATGCCTTTGCTCATCCAAAGAATGTTATTTTCATTCAAGGGGTTGCTTGAAGTCTGCTGGTGGCTAACTGGGTCTCCCTCTTCGTTCAAAATCGTTTTAAACTACAAAAATCCAATAGATCAGCGAATTGGGCTTATAATGCTCGAAATGGGTTGCGCAAAGAGGAGTTGAAACATGTTGTCGGACTGTTAATGTTGATTTTAGGCTGTAGCTGTAGTGTTGGGCTACTGCTGTTGATTTTCGGTTGTCGTTGTTGATTTTGTTGTTTCATTTTCTATTTTTTTCTCTCTAATTCTTTTTTATCATTTCATTTTATTTAACAACTAATATCTTTAATTCTTCACAATCTCATGCTCCGCTCCGAGCGTTCATGACTTGATGATATCTTTGTGTTTTAATTCCATCTTCACGAACCCCTATAAAAATAATAAAATAAATCGATAAATAATATAAGTAACTAAAAACGAATGAAAACCAATAGAAACCTAAAGTTAGACAAATAGATACCAAAAGCTAATAAAAATATAATAAAACTAATAAAATCTATAAACTAATATACAAGCCATACAAAAAATAAGATGTGTTTTACAACACCATCAAACATCCCCACACTTGAACCTTTTCCATCCATGAAAAAGAATTATGTCGTGGCATCATAACCAGAAATATAAAAAAGAAGTATGTAATTTTATTAGAACTCAACCCATTGATAACAATTGCGGACATATTTGTCCTCCTAAACCCAACCACCGATTACAGACCCTAAGTATGATAATTTAATTCAAGTATATTCAATCATCAATGTGTCTCACACTATGGAAGCCACAGCTCCACCTAATCTCGTTTCGAAGCTTATAAGGTAAAAGGATATTGCCTACCACTTTATGTAAACCAAAAGCATCTAAATTTAAATTCTGTTGGATAATAGATGAAATTTTTTATTGAGCTCTCGATATATTCTTTTTATGCCTAACGTAGAGGTCGTATTCACTATGTTACCATCTTAGTGGGAAACAATTTAAGCTTTGGTAACTTTCTATTTTTTTCTTAGCCTAGAGGGTGTATCAAAGAGTCACTATCCCTAAAGGTAACACTATAGGCCTCGTTATCCATATGTAGCTCAAAATGGATGATGGAAATTTTCTATCGTCACAATTGTGTGCATTTAATATAAACACTTTGGTATTACTTATAGTGGTCCTATTATACTATCTAATAGTTTCGGTTTTGTTATTTCTCCTAAGGTGAGAACCCACAATAATCATGAGTACGGGCAGGGAAAATCAAATTGTGAAAATGGCCAAGGCGATCCCACAAGACTCGACAACGACGCCAAAAATAAAATTAAAGGAAAACATACCTTAGTGGATGATGATACAAACTCTACATGATAAACATACTTGCACCTCACGTGCTAAGTGCTACTTCAACTGAATGTGAGTTTCTTCACCCACATGTGACTCCTTCACTCGTATGTCACTATACGTAGTATATATTCATGTTAACATCTAATATGATGGAACTCTTCTATATTTTCATTGAAGATTTATTATCATAACTCAGCTTCCATTAGTTTCTCGAACAATAATAGTTCGACCGAAGTTGGATTATATCTTGATAGAAAATACTTTTTCATATGACTTTTGTATCGAGTATATCAGTATGAAGAATATGCCAGCGGATCTGATGACTAAAGGTCTTTCGTCTAGAAACTTCTAGGAGCTTGTGTCATGTATGAGCCTTATTAAAGACTTTACTTGATAGCATATTGTACCTTATAAATTATTTATTATTTTCTTAACCTTTTTATTGTCTATCTAAACATTTATGTGCACTTTATGACGTATAGAAAAAAAAAGTTTACAAGGGCTTATTTATAGTAATTTTGGACTTATGTTTTAATTTACAATTATAGTATGCTTAATGGGGGTCTCGTAACTAAACGACTATATTTTCTAGCACGAGTTTCATTTTGAAACTTATTGAGTGTTTTAAATGTGGTTAGACTTACTTAACATTCATCATAAAATGATCATTTGGCCGGTGGGAGAACGTTGGACACAGATAAACATATAACCTCAACCAGTTAACTAATATTCACCATTCTCACATAATTACCTCATTGATTAATGAGCTTATATTTCTTAATCTTATTGGACTAGTTATTTGATTGGCTTAATCACAAAACAATTACCGTTTCTCTCTCTCATTCACTGAACTCTCTCATCGAGTCTCAGCCATCGTAACATGAACCAATTCCTCACTTCTTTATCTTCAACGTCTTAGATTTCGATTCCCATGAGTAAATTCTAAATTTTGATTTGATTATAAAATTTCATGATTGAATTGATCTTTGATCCACTACTATACGTTAACTGTATTCACGGATTACTCAACATAATAAACTTGATACTTGTTTTGTGACACTTCATGTAATGGTTAATAGAACACTAATGCATGACTGTTGAGTCATTAATAAATGACAAGTTTATATCTTACAGTTAAACGAAATCACAACGCTTCCAAGCTAGTGAACATGAAGAAATTCGACTCGTTATCTGGGATAATCGAGCGTGATACGCATCATAACTTATGCTAACATGAAATTGCATGGCGACTTAAGTAGAAATCCAAAGAGTAAACTCAAAGCACAAGATTAACGTGTGCTTCCTTATTCTGTTATATTAATTAACAAAGTTAATCTACAGTCGTACTTGAATTTCAGTGAAATTGAAGCTGCTGCAAGCAATTCTACGAGTTAGTAAGGAAGAGCTGAACCCCAACTTTTGATTCGCCAAATCCAACAACAAGAAATTGTTTTCCATCTGAAACGTCCCCATCACAATTGCATCTTTCATTCCTTTGCCACCATCAACAAATGCAAGACAAGCAGCACCATTCCCCGTTAGCTTCATTAAGTTATCTCCCGCGATCGTCCACACCTTCCCACTTTCGGTTTCAAGATCAATATTGGGAACACGAAACCCAGTACGAACAGATCCAATCTCACTCGCTTTAAAACATAGAGTAAAAGGTTTAACTGCATTTACTCGAGGGATGTTTATAGTAGCCTGGGAAAAACCCATAACTAGAGCTTTATAGATATCACTTTTAAGTGTGGTGTAAGGCACAACAGTACTAAGCTTCACAGATTTACTTTTGAAACGAAATCGTGTTCCTTTGATTGATATTCCCTTTATTTTGATATAATATCCAAGCGATTTGGAACTCTTTCTAATCATAGGAGTGTAAGAAAGAATGGTCCTGATATCAAGATTTGGAGACGAAGTAAAATAAAACGGCCCGTCACCTAAAAATATCGCCCCAGGAGCAGATGAGGAACTCGACAGACAAAGTGCAAATTTATCCGCTACACTCGGAAAAGAAAGTTGTCGAGGGAAAGCCAAATTGGACCATGAAAAGGCCGCGACACCATGAACATTTTTAGGGAAGGATCTCAACAAGGAGGAAGGTGCACACGATACTACAAACTCGATTCCAAATGGAGGATAGGCACCCCAATATGGGTTCCGACCATTTGTAAGATACAAAGTCACCAAATCAGTGGTTAGTTGCGATAATTTGCATGATTTTGATATGGGGTTCAAAGGGGTAACAGCACAAATATTGCAACCATATTTTGCTGTGATATTGAGAGAAGGGCAGATAGGATTAGGACTATAAGAACGTGCCTCTTTGCACAAGTCGTGGCTACAAGATAACGGAAATCTACATCCTTCTTCTAACCAACAAGCTATTTCTGAGCGACGCACGACGCAATCTTTCCATGTGAAAGGAGCATCGAGGTCGATAAGGTAATAATACTCTCCATCCCATGTTGGTATCCTGAACCACAAACTAATTTTGTGAAGAGATGTATTGGCATCCTTCATCACGGGTATTACTGTGGTGTTGAAAGGTGCAAATTGGGACAAGACTTCATGAGAAAATGATAATATGACAAAGAAAAGTATCTTTACAAGATGCATCTTGTTAATAAAACTAACAATGACAGGGCTTAATTAATAGCTTATTTTTGGTTTGTATATATAGGAGTCCAGTAATTAGTTTAAGATTTACGTTACGGAGGCTTTTGTTATTTATAAATACACCATAGGTATGGCTTCCAATGTATATTAATGCAAGGAAAATGAAGCTTCGTTGTTATAATCGAAAACTTTAGAAATGGTTGACTATCATCTTGCATGAGAGATTATTATAAAATGTCATGTTGTTATTGTTTAGCTCGTATAAAAAGTTATAACGCAATGGTTTCTGAACCGAGCCAAACAGCGAAAATGTTGTATTATTCGTTTACTAGTATGATCGGTCGAAGCGGGATTTATGAACCGGATGTTGTAATAGAAAAATAAAGAAAATTATAAGTAACTAATTTAAAATAAAATATAACATACTACGTATATGCTTTGGATAATAATAAAATTAATTAGAAAATAATGAAAATATTTAAAATCATGTCTGAACTACTAGTTACGTCAAGGTCAACTATTCACCAGTCCAACTATCGAGCGGTTCAAATAGAAACGTTCCACATAGGAATAACCAAATCGGTTTCCAATCGAGTACGTATGTAATCGTTCCAATTTGGTTTTGAAAACATTTGATGTTTTATGACTTTAGTATATATGAATCCAGACCGTCTTGTTGTTCAACCTGTAAAACAAACGAAATAACCTAACCACTAACCATAACCAAAACCACTATGGTTAAAACTTAAAAACTAATAAATTGTTAATGATTAATTGTTATATACTAATAAAAAAACATATTATTAGAATTCAGAAAACTAACCAAATCGTAAGGGGGCGTTTGGTTGGAAGGAATGGAATAGATATGAGAAACTAATATAATTTTCAAGTAAAGTTATGTTTGAGTGAGCAATTAAAAGTAAACCCAAATGAATGTTTCATCTCAAATTCATTTGGTTGTGGGATTTCAAAATTCTTCCACCTAGAGAGGGAATTTGAAATCCCACCACCAAGGGAATTTGAGTTGAAACATTCACTTGAGTTTTATATTTTATTACCCACTCAAACATAATTTTACTTGAAAAATATACTAGTTTCTCAATTCCATTCCTTTCCTTCCAACCAAACGCCTCCTAAGGGGTTTCGAATTACAAAACGGATTCCTTTGCCACAAATCGGATCTGTTGTGCACGAAATGTTTTTATATATAACCCGTTTTTATTTTCCAAAAAATCGAATTACACTAGGTGAGACGTATATGAGTTTATTTGTTTACGAATTATTATTTTCAGGTAAAAACGTTTTATAATAACTATTTTGTAATAATATGGAATTGAATACCGGAGTTACTTACGGTTTCTAGAGTTCAGTGTCTAGTTCAAGTAAGCTAACAGGCGAGGCTTGTGATGTTCTTGTCTACTCTTTGGTTTATTTGGAAATATCGCAATGCTTGTGTTTTTAATGCAAAGCCTTATTCGGTGTCAAACACGGTGGAGGTGAAATAAAATATTATATTTTCTCGTGATTAAAGTTTAGATCTAAACTAGTAGATTTATTTAGACACAAGTGGTGTAATTTTTTCATCTTTAATTTTCCAATGTAGTTTGGTGTAATTTTTTGGTCCGAGCGTCTTCCTAGTGATCATTCTTTTGATGAATTTGCTATTTAGAAAAAAGAAAAAAAATTCCTTTTAGATAAGGCATGTGTTGTAGTTCATTTGGTATGACGGGTTTTCTCTCATACTTTTTTTTCATGGAGCTGCTACAGAGCAAGAGACCCTCGATTATAGTGTGTTGTTTCCAAGCCACATAGCCGTACGTAGTCTATAGATGGAGAAATCGCGTGTGTGCATGTACGCATATGTATACATACGTGCACACACACGTGTACGAAATGCGCACGTACACACGTGCACATGATGTGCACAGAGATCGCTTAGCGCTGTTCATCTTTGGCGCCTGTACGCTCGATCAGTGAGCAATCACACACTCTTTCAAGGGTGGCTGCTACCGTGTAAACACATATGTTAGGTCTAGAATCAGTAGATCTAGTCATTATGTATAGGCTTAGTACTTGAATTAATATTTGTAATGAACTTTTGTATTTCATTATTATGTATGCATTAAACATATAGGTTAACCCACTTATATATGTGTTGATGTATGTATGGCTGCAGGTACAAACATAATACTTGATCAATTATTGAAATTGACCAAGTGTAAGAAACATCTACGGATGAACATATCGTTCTTCCGTAGATATATCTTACAAGTAACAAAACATCCGAAGATCATCTACGGATAAACAAAATCAACTGGAGTTCCAAGTGTTCAAGAAATGCTGCGGAAGAACAAAACATCTGCGGAAGAACAATATTTCTGCGGAGTCCAAACACTTGCAAAATACAAGTGTACAAGTCAACAAGTCAACAAGTCAACAAGGCGGTTATGCGAATCCCGAGAAATCCGATGATTCCTTATCAGAAACAAATCAAATCCCAAGAGATCCGATGTTTCCTATAACTGAAACATCTTTGTCTATAAATACGGATCCTAGGTTTCGATTCAAGCACGATTGAAAACAGACGATTGATTGATTGAGAACAGCAATAGCATTACAACAATCATCAAAAGTCTTTCGATCATCAAAACATATACAACATCATAGCATTCATTGTTTCATTCTTTTGTAATCTCCAACACATTATAATAAAACATTAATTAATCTTTAATTGTGTTTTGTGTCGTGTGTTCTTGATATTTCATTGACATTGAAAGTTGCTTAAATACAATTAAACCAAATCAACGTTAATTCCGCTAACGTTGACTTGACATCAATTCACACTGATAATTCCTGTCGACGATCCTTGGATTCACAGGTGGTATCAGAGCCAAGTGCTCATTGATTTAGATCAATTGATCTATCAGTGTTAGTTGTGTTTAATTGTGTTTGTTTTCGTTTACCAGCAATTTTTAATTAACTTGTTTCTATATTCAAATCAATTGAATAGTAGATCTTGTTAACATCATGAGCAACTTCAGTGGTTCATCTTACCAACCCCCGAAGTTGGAAACAAAAGCAGATTTTAAGTCATGGAAAATCAAGTTCAGGAATCATGTAAACTATACTGATTCTGACTTGTGGATTTCCATCACTGAAGGTCCTTATATTCCACCCACTCTTGGGCCGGATTATAATGACAAAAATCAACCAATCAGCACAAAAGATCTATCACCTGATGATGTCAAAAAGGTTAAAGTCGATATAAAAGCATACAGTCTGCTTAGTATGGCTTTACCTGAAGAGATATTAATCAGGTGTGAGAACTATAAAACAGCTCACTCCTTATGGAAGATTCTTCACACTCTCTGCGAAGGGAGTGATGAGATAAGAAGTATAAGGAGAGACACCCTCAGATCACAATATGAAACCTTTCATCATATTGAGGGTGAATCAATTCCTCAGCAACTTCATAGATTCATGCAGTTAGTCACTGAGATGAATATTCTAGAGTTGAAGTATACTAGTGAGGAATTAAACAAGAAAATGCTCACACTTTGCCAGAAAGTTGGAAGCATACTTTGTCCATGTTCAAGAATACTATAGATCTGAAAGCAACTGGTTTAGATACTCTGGTTGCAAAAGTGGAAGCTCTTGAAATGGATGAAAAATCAAGAAACAAGAGTGTGAGAACTCATGTCTCACCCTATCACTTCAAAGAAACAAATAATGTAGGAAGTGCATTTATTTCAAACAATGAAAGTGATAACTCTTGTGTTAGGAGTGATGATGAGGAGGAAGTTAGCTTCTATGCTTCAAAACCCTCAAAGAAATCATCTCAAGACAAGCAGCAGAAGAATAAAGGAAGAACTACTGATAGACAAGATACATCTGCAGCAACAACTAAGTCCTCCTTTTCAGCAAATCAGTCAGAACCAATAACTGTGATATTGGACTCTGAAGAACAAAGAGCAGCCTTTGCAGCTTTTAGCTCAAGTTTTCAAGCATACCTGGGAAGCTCTCTAACATCAGCCAATATCTGTCAACAAGACTTAGAAGAACTACCCCAGATGTAGTGGAAGAGATGGATCTACAATGGCAGATGGCCATGATTGCTTATAGAGCTAAGCAATATCTCAGGAGAAATAAGAACTTGGCTTCAGCAAGCAGAACATCAAAGATTGGTGTTGACAAATCAAAAGTGAGATGCTACAAATGCAATCTCTATGGACATTTCTCAAGAGAATGCAATCAACAGTCTTATCCAGAGATGAGACAACATCAGCAGCATCAACAACATCAGATTCAACCAAATCAACAATCTTCTCAAAGACCTCTGCACAAGCAATCTCAACTGATCAATGCTTCCCCACCAGCCACCAAAGAATCAGCAGGACCAAGTAACTCAAAGGAGTCAGGGCTGATCATACTTCAAGATGGAACGTGTGACTGGAGTCTGTATGAGAAGGAAGTTTTGGAAGAAAATCAAGCATTGATGGCACATATGGATCAAACAGTGCCACCAATGGCAAAAGAGGTAAAAGAAAGATTGTGTTCATCAACTTGTGTTGAGGAAGTTGAACGATATAGAGTCCATGCTCAACAGTTGGCTGATAAAGTAAAAGAAACAATGATTTTGAATGAATCTCATGTTAGAGAACATAAATTATATCAAATAAAAATTAATTCTTTGCAAAAGGATTTAGAAAAATTTGTTTCTGAAAATTATAGCCTAAAAGCCCAAGTTGAGCATTTGACCACTTCCTTAACAAAATCCATGGCTGATCATGCATCAACTGAAGTGAAACTTCAGAAGTTTCAATTATCATCTCAGCAATATGAGAAATTACTAACTTCTCATATTGAATCAAAGAAAAGGTCTGGGTTGGGTTATAATGCGGTTGCACCACCTATAAATGATAATTACACATCCTTACCTACAACAATGACAAACACTCTGTCAAATCATTTTGTGCCTAGCACTAAATTTGAAAAAGATTCAACTAAAACTAAAATTAATGATAAAGCTGAGGTGAGTGAAACTGAATCATCTGAATCAGAATCATTAGATCAAAATGATTCAGAATTTGATTATGATAAGTGTGATGACTTGGATGATTCTGATGAACATGATGTTGATCAAACAAGCACTGGTAAAAATTTTCAACTGAAAGCCCATATTCCAAAAGTGCTTGAAGAAACAAAGTTGCCATATCCTCCTAAACAAAGAAACATGCTGAAGACCATCTGCAAGAGGATAGCTCAATTGAATGAAGGTCTTCAAGAACTAAGTATGCAAGAATCCTCCAAGAAATTGACTGATGAATCTGTCATCACTGAGGAAAGAGGAAAATTCAAAGGAAAGAAAAAGGCATCAGCAGATCATCAACTGAACAAGAAAACTTCAGCTGCTGATCTACGGAAGAGAAATTCAGCTCCAAACGAACAAAATGTGCACAAAAATGAAAAAGGTGAAGCACATTCAAAGCTAAAGAAGAAAGAGCAACAACAAAATCAGCAAACAAAAGGAATGATTCTGAGAAAGAATCAGAAGAAAAGTATTGCAAATGGTGTGACATGAAAAATCACAACACTGAAGATTGTTACTTCAGCAGTTATTGTTCTATTTGCAATATGAACAATCATATGACTGCTGATTGTTACTTCAACAAACATTGCTCTATTTGCAACAAAAATAATCATTCCACACAGGAATGTTATTTCAACAAAAAGAACAAGATAAAAGGATCAAAGAAGAAAGAATCAGACAAATCTGAATCAGATTCCCAATCCACAGATTCTGCAAAGGGTTCAAAACTGAAGAAGCATGAACAAAAATCAAAGGCAAAACCAAAGGACAAATCATCATCAAGTGTTAAGATACTGAAGAAAAGATCATCTTTTCAGCAGTCAAAAACACCACACAAAAGAGTGGATTTGTCAGACAAGGAATCAAAGGATGATGATTCATTCTTTGATAAATTTGAAAAAGGCATTCATATCCCTCTTTCAAAAACAAAAGACAGTGAAACATTTAAAGGTTCACTATCAAAACAAAAGAATCAAACAAATGAAGTTGATCTAAGTAAAGCAGACAATATGAATCATGAATCTACTTCATCAACATCCCATTCAGCAGAATCATCCTCATCCAAATTAATTCAGAATGAATCAATCAAATCTGAAACAGAAACTTCAAAAATATTCTTGAAAGAGTAACTGTTTTAGATCCTGTTGACAAACCCAAGATCACTAAGGCTTGGGTTGTCACTTCTAACTGATTTTCTTTTCTGATTGCAGGAACAATATTGGAGAGCTGACAACATGTGGTATGTTGACAGTGGTTGTTCCAGGCATATGACAGGAAACTGTTCTCTTCTCCATGATTTCAAACATAAAAATGCTTCTTATGTGGCATTTGGTGGGGATAAAAAGGGAGGTAAAATTGTTGGTGAAGGAATGATAACCAATGGTGTACTTAAATTTGATAAAGTAAATTACTGTAAAAACTTACAGTATAATTTACTTAGTGTATCTCAAATCTGTGATCAAAACTACACTACATTGTTTGATGACACTAACTGTTACATTCTTAAGCCAGGATTTATTGTTCCAGAAGATTGGATTCTCCTCAAAGCAGCAAGAAAAGGAAACACTTATGTGTTGGATATGAACAACACTTCTCTCACAAAACATGAAACTTGTCTTATATCTAAACTTTCAGAAGATTTGTCACAATTATGGCATAGAAGACTTGTTCATTCTAACATGAAAAATATGAATAAATTGGTGAAACATGACCTGGTCATTGGCTTACCAAATAAAGAGTTCCATTGCTCAACTCATTGCTCTTCTTGTTACAAAGGAAAACAACACAGAGTGTCACATAAACCAAAAACAATCAATACTAATACTACACCACTCAAATTGCTTCACATGGATCTTTTTGGTCCAACCAATGTAATGAGCATTGGAAAAAGGCAATATTGTTTGGTGATAGTTGATGATTTCACTAGATTTACATGGGTCTTTTTCTTAAAACAAAAGAGTGAAACATCAGAAACATTAATGGACTTTGTCATCAAGATTGAGAATCAACTTGATACAAAAGTCAAAATTTTCAGGAGTGATAATGGTACTGAATTTGTTAACTTTGAACTAGATTCTTTTTGCAGGAGCAAAGGAATTGCAAGACAATTCAGTGCACCAAGGACTCCACAACAAAATGGAGTTGCTGAACGAAGAAACAGAACTCTCATTGAAGCAGCAAGAACAATGCTAGCTGATTCACAACTACCTATTACCTTTTGGGCTGAGGCTGTGAATACTGCATGCAATGTTCAAAATAGAACATTAATTGTCAAAGAACATAACAAAACTCCTTATGAGCTCCTATTTAAAAGAAAACCTTACATAGGATATCTAAGAGTATTTGGGTGTCAAGTAACTGTTTTGAACATCAAAGAGTCATTAGGAAAATTTTCAGAAAAAGCATATGATGGTTTCTTTGTTGGATATTCTTCAACATCAAAATCATATAGAGTGTATATTCCACAGCATAACATTGTGGAAGAGACACCTAATGTATCTTTTGATGAAAATGTATTCACTAAGTCAGTTAAAGGATCATCATGGTTATTTGACATAGATGCCTTGTCTAAATCTTTTAACTATGATCATTTGACAAATACAGGTTCTGATGAAGTATGCTATCCATTTGTTCCACCTATTATGACTGAAGTAACTTTATCTGCTGATCCCCCAAGGATACATCCATCCTCAAGTGACAACACTTCAGCAGAAGCAGATATTACATGTGGAACTGAACAAAATGCATCAGGAGTTCCTTCGGAAGAACAAAATGCATCAGGAGTTCCTTCGGAAGAACAGCATGCATCAGGAGTTCCTTCGGAAGAACAAAATGCATCCGGAGTTCCTTCGGAAGAACAAAATGCATCCAAAGTTCCTTCGGAAGAACAAAATGCATCCGGAGTTCCTTCGGAAGATCATGTATCCGGAGAACTTCCTTCGGAAGACCAAAATGTATCCGGAGCAGCTCCTACGGAAGAACAAAATACTTCCGCAGAAGTTCCTGCGGAAGAGCAAAATCCAACTGCAGATACTTCTGAAGCTCAATCAACAGAGACTCAATTTGATTATTTCTTGAATTCTCAAATTGAGATGAATCAGTCAGAGGCAATGGAAATGACTAATCTGGAATCATCCATTCCAGTTGAGTCAACTCCCTCAATGAGAATTCATAAGTCTCATCCACTTAACAATATCATTGGAAATCTGAAAAGAGAACTACAAGGAGCCAAAGTGGTACAGCCAACCTTTGTCTATTCAACTGTTTTCTTTCTCAAGTGGTGCCTCCAAACATTACAGCTGCTTTAAAAGACAATAGCTGGATTGAAGCTATGCAAGAAGAGCTTCAACAGTTCAGAAAGCAAAAAGTATGGTGTCTTGTTGATTTACCTGAAGGTCAACATCCTATTGGAACTAGATGGCTATACAAAAACAAACTGGATGATAGAGGTATTATTGTCCGAAACAAAGCAAGGTTAATAGCACAAGGTTACACTCAAGAAGAAGGCATAGATTATGATGAAGTTTTTGCACCAGTTGCAAGAATTGAGGCAATAAGAGTGTTCTTGGCATATGCATCATACAAGAAATTCACTGTGTATCAAATGGATGTCAAGTGTGCTTTCTTATATGGAAAAATAGATGAGGAAGTTTATGTGTCTCAACCCCCCGGATTTGAAGATCCTCATTATCCTCACAGGGTATACAAACTAGATAAAGCCTTGTATGGTCTTCATCAAGCACCAAGAAAATGGTATGAAACATTATCATCCTTCTTACTCAAGCATGGCTACAAAAGAGGAACAATTGATCAGACACTCTTTCTCAAACAAGAACATCAAGATCTCTTAGTAGTTCAAGTATATGTTGATGACATTATATTTGGATCAACTAATAAGAGATTGTGTGTGAATTTTGAAGAGCTGATGAAATCTGAATTTCAGATGAGCTCAATGGGTGAATTAACATTCTTCCTTGGCCTTCAAGTTCATCAAAAAGCAGATGGAATATTCATCAATCAAGAAAAATACATACATCAAATTCTGAAGAAATACAATCTTGCTGAAGTATCCTCATGCAAAACACCAGCATCAACAATTGATAAGATTGCCCCTGATCCCTCTGGAAAATCTATTGATCAAAAATTATTTAGATCCATGATAGGTTCACTTATGTACTTAACTGCCAGTAGACCTGATATTATGTTTGCTGTGTGTGTATGTGCTAGGTACCAATCTGATCCAAAGGAGTCACATCTCAATGCTGTCAAAAGAATTTTCAGATACCTCAAGGGAAAACCAGGACTTGGTCTATGGTATCCCAAGGATGGAGACTTTACACTCTACTCATACTCAGACAGTGACTATGGTGGATGTAACAGCAATAGAAAATCAACAACCGGTGGATGTCAATTCATTGGACCCAGGCTAGTGTCATGGCAGTGCAAGAAACAAACAAATGTTTCTGTATCCACAGCTGAGGCTGAGTACATTGCTGCTTCAGCCGGGTGTTCTCAAGTGCTTTGGTTACAAAACCAATTGCTTGACTATGGTTACAACTTTCTTCAAACTTCAATCTATATAGACAATTCTGCTGCTATGTTTATAACTGCTAATCCTGTGCAACATAGTAAAACTAAACATATAGAGATTAGGTATCATTTTCTGAGAGATTGCTCAGAAAAAGGATTGATCAAGTTAGTCAAAGTGGATACATCAAATCAGCTTGTTGATTTATTCACTAAAGCCTTTGATTCAGTCAGATTTAATTTTCTGATTGAGTCTCTAGGTATGATTAACTTAGATTAAATAAAGTTCAAACAAACAACATGTTGTGTGCAATAATGCCTCAGTATGCCTTATGCATGGGAAATGATAGTAAACTATAACTTTGCCTATTTCAGCATAAACAAATATCAATATATCTCAACAAGTTTCTTGATATGTGAGTAGGTTCAACTTGAGTGGAAACAAACCTTAGTGCTTGCATAACATAAGATTGTCATAATTGTCTGTGGGAAACTTCATTTTGAGAAAACAAAGTGAGTCTTATCCTAATGTGATCAAATCATTCATCTGCACACACTATGTAAAACACTTTATACTATCTATCTTTGCAAATCATACTCCCTCTGTTTTGTGTGAACAAAGACCTGGGTGTATGATCACCATACTGAATCTCAGTATCAAAGGTGAAAAGATCATGTTCATCATCATCCCTCTGTTTTGTGTGAACAAAGACCTGGGTTAAAGGCACCTCTGTTTTACGTGAGTAAAGACCTGGTGACCTGATGATGATCATATCTAAAGCTCTCAAAAGAATCCTAAGTGATCAGCTGTATATTATCCTGAGCTTTATCAACATCGCATCAATGAGATGCCAAACACATCTCAAGATAGCTATTATAATTTAAAGTACATAGTCTCAAGAGTGAAAGAATGATGATTTGACTTACAAAGGGAGGACAACACCTTTGTGAATCAACTGTGAAGTCCATGACAGTTATTTCTAAATCAATAAAACATGATAAACAGCAAGCTTAGTTGATACATGAGCTCTTGTATGGATTTATAAGGACAATATACTTGCAATCAGAACTTGTTATAGCATCAACTATACAACATATCTAATCAGGAAGAGGCTTAGCATTATAGTATGATCCCATCTTAAGTGCATCTGATCATTATCATATATTTAGCGTTTATGTTATTCCTCTTAAAGAAATTTATGATAAATGCTTAAGTTCATCATTAATCACAAATTTAGGGGGAGTAGTTTTCATGAAAAAGCATCTATATCAGCAGCAGCAATGTCTATATCTTTATCAAGTTGAAGAAATTGAAACCTGAGCATCACATTAGCCGTTGGTTACATGAAATTTATTTTAAATTTCCTTGTACTAAATTGTCATGTATACAAAGCCAACGAGGTCCTATAGCAATAATTGGTTCAACCAATGGAGTTGGGCCATACATACAACTGTGTGTAAATCAATATTAGTATATTAATGTTTATCCGTAGATTGGTAAACTACGGATAAACAAAGATCAATAACAGTAGAAGTTGTTGATCCGTAGATATACTACGGAAGAGTAAATTGTGGATCACAATTAATGTGATATTACTTCTACGGAAGAGTACAATTTGGGACCCACTGAATAAATCCGAGAAAATTAATATGTCTGAGGGTATAAATAAAGAGATTTGACTTGTCAAATGCATTATTCACTTTTTCAGCTCACTTTTTCAGACCTAGAAAATCTCACTCAACAAATTTTTCCCACTTTCTCAACATTCAAAATTTATCAAATCAAACCTTAAGCAAACATATATCTGTGTTCTTAATCAGCGTCTATTAAGGTAAAACATGTCGTAATCATCAAGAATGAACAAGTTGATTCTTGTTTTATCTCACAACTGTTCGTATTCTTATATCAATAACGTGATTCTAATGAAGTCTTTTCTTATGAACAGATGGATCAACGATTTGCAAAAGAGCATAATGTGTGTGCTTTCTTGAACCCTGACGATCCTGTGTCAGAAGGATGTCAAGAAATTATGAGATATTTGAGAAGATCAAGGGTTTTCTATGCATTATCTGCAGAGCCAACGATTTATCGATCGCATATCAGTGATTTCTGGAATTCTGCGCGTATAGAAGAAGATGATGAAGGAATTATTGCAGAAGTAAGGAATCGAAGGCTGAGAATAGACGAACAAACAATAAGAAGGGTACTAGAACTAGGAGATGTTGAAGCAGGACACCCTGATGTATTTGATAATGAATACATAGAAAAGGTTTTTCTTCTAATGGGATATGATGGAGACTTTAAAAAGGGAGAAATCAAGAAGGGAAGACTCTGCAAACCATACAGATTTTTGTGTCACACTTATCTGAAGTGTATGTCAAACAGAAAATCTGGGCTTGACAGATTTTATAGACATATATCATCTGGTATTATTGGCATCTTTGAGGGAAGGACCTACAACTACTCAAAGTACATCTTTAACTGTTTGTGTGATCACATTAGAGTACAGAAGGCTGATAAGATGTATATGTTTCCAAGATTCATTCAGCTCATCATTAATGCAGACCTGCCTGGAACAACTGTGGAGGGTGGTGTGTTTATCCAAGCACACCTTGGCAGATCTGTGCTGAACAAAATCTCAGGGAAATATGAAGGAGAAGACATAGACATGTTTGCTCATGTGATTGATGCTAATGCAGACATACCTCAAGAGCTAGTTTGGGAAGATGAGGAAGAGAGCTCTGCTACCAGCTCTGCTCAAGACACTCCATCACCAGAAGTATCACCACAACAACAACAAACACCCCAAACACAATCACCAGCCAGCCAAACTACAGAACCTATCTCTCCAATCCTCAATCTATCACCACAACAACAACAAACACCCCAAGCTCAATCTCCTGCCAGTCAAAATACTGAACCAATCTCTCCCATTCAACCCCAATCACCAAATCAGCATCAGATGCAACTCTACCAACAACTTCCAAATTCAGATACTGAGAGCATCTACACTGGAGAGACAGAATTAGTCTCAGAAGCAAGTACAGTCAAACTGTCATTATCCAAGACTGAATCCCCTGTGCATTCAAATGAAACTGAACAAGTTTCTCCCGTGATTGATCAGCAACAACAACAAACTCTTCAAGAGCATGAAGATCAAGCCACTGAACCAAAGTCAAGCTCAGCAAGTGTTGATCATGAGGAAGTAAAAGAAGATGAGATTGAGTCTCAGCATCAGGAAAGAGATACAAAAGCAGATCAGGTTGATGTGATTGCCTATAATGAAGATGATCTGAGTGATGATGACATTCCTGTGAGCAAAAGTTATCTGGTGGCTGAGTACAACAAGCTGGTGCTCAAATCAAATAAAAGAAAGGCAAGAATACAAGAGCTAAAGGGCATAATAAAAGAAAAGGATGAAGAATTGATAAGTCAGCAAGCAAGAATAAAGAGACTGAGAGAAGATGCTCAAAGTGATAAAGAAGTCATTGATGCTCTGCTAGACAAGGAAGCTGAGCTTATAGAGTCAGCAGAAACTGAGAAGAAAGATAAAGAAAAGATCATGAAGAGACTTGAACAAGCATCTGGCACTATGACTGCTCAGTCAAACATAATAAAGAGAAAAGAAGAAGAAATTGAGCAACTTAAACTGAAGATCAGTTCATTGGAATCTTATGCCAAAACTTCAACTGCTCAAACAAAACAAAGTCCTGAGGCATCAAAAGAAATGATCTGGTACTCAAGGAAAAGAAAGTACCTTGGTACTACTGAAAAGAAGCCAACTAATGAAAGTATTTCAAAGAAACAAAAGCTGACTTCTCCTGAACACACCCTCTCAATAGACCTATCTACTGAGAAGCCCATCTCTGAACAGAAAGATGAAAGTGATAAAGAGTGGGAAGAATTAATCAAAGAAGACTCTCCTCCAAAACAAGAAGTCTCAAAGGCTGATGATCTTGTGACTACAAGTGACATACTTGAAGAGAGGCCTGAATCAACCATGTTCATGACACTTATAAACCATGGTTTCCCTTATGACATGGTTGAAAGACTAAACATGACAGAGATGAAGAACTTGTTAAAAGAGTTTGAGCTTGCCAGCTTCATGATTCCAAACTGTGAGTATGAAGCATTCAGCACCTTTCAATCAATTCAAAACATAAAGAAGGAGTTGGGACACTGTGACACAGCCAAGCTGAGCAAATACAACATGACTTGCTGGTTACAAGGACATAACTACAAGCCTCATGAGCTTAAAGGAAGAACAGTAGGAGAACTCAGAAGAATGATGGAGCATGTAATGAAGGTTGAGCTAGATACTGGGGTAAAATTCAGAACTGAAGCTCCACATCCATCTTATGAACAACAAAGCAAACTCCCTGCTGAACCCATAACTGTTGAACCTAAAGATCAGCACAAAGGAAAAGAGAAATTGATTAGAGAGCCAAGGGAAGTCATCCCCGGAAAAGTATGGCCACTTGGGACTGCAGTTAGAGAAATAACTGAGCAAAAGTCCACTCTAATACAACTGATAGATCATCTCACAACTCCCAGCTCTGCGGAAGAAAACAAGATCATGGCCTGGAAATATGATCCAGACTGGGATTATGCTGTTATTAAAAGAACATCTGGAAGAGTTGAATACTTCCATGATGTACTCTCAGTGGTGAGCCTGCCAGAGAATGACATCAGAGATCTTCAAAGTTTAATCATCAGCAATTATCCAATTCACCCTAGAGGAAGAGACTTTTCAACTCTAGTGGGAAAGTTAAAGACGAAATTTAAAGATGATGTGCTGATAGAAGCTAAAAGAGAAGATATAGAACATCAGAAGAGAATCAAAGGGCTCAAAAGATACAAGTCCAATGCCTCAGAACATGTAGATGATGAATTCTTGAAGAGGATTGGCTACAACAACAGAAACAATGCAGCACTTAAATGCATTGAAGGGACTCAATTCACATACCCAATCACTGAATGGGGATATGTAGAGAAGACAAAAGAGTTGGTCCTACTGAGAAATGCTGAGAACAAGAAAGCTGAAAAGATCAGAATCTTTGATCCTGTAGAAATCAAACTGCTCCATCCCAGCTACACCTCATACCTAAATGATAAATTCTTTCCCAAGCTGTCTGATGCACAAGCACAAAATGATCTATTCCTACATGTTCATGTGATTCAAGTAGTAGACAAACTTCATGCCAAAGCATATAAAAGAAGAAGATTTAATGCTGGACTACTGAAGGGAACAACATTTGATGAAGTAACAGAACTAAGAATAACAGAACAAGATGAGCTAGAAGTGGTGAATAACAACAAGGTGCTAGACACACTCACTACAGAAGAAGATGTTCTGGGAATTAGTTATGAGACTTTGAAGATGATGAGCAAGATGAAGATCAACTATAAGTATGATGATCAGAAGACTGCTGTCTCCTACTTCTACAACAAGATGATCGCTAGAATCAAAGATCTTGCAGTTTTGAAGGACTGATTACAAGTAGCTAAGCCTAAGGGGGAGTATTGTTAGGTCTAGAATCAGTAGATCTAGTCATTATGTATAGGCTTAGTACTTGAATTAATATTTGTAATGAACTTTTGTATTTCATTATTATGTATGCATTAAACATATAGGTTAACCCACTTATATATGTGTTGATGTATGTATGGCTGCAGGTACAAACATAATACTTGATCAATTATTGAAATTGACCAAGTGTAAGAAACATCTACGGATGAACATATCGTTCTTCCGTAGATATATCTTACAAGTAACAAAACATCCGAAGATCATCTACGGATAAACAAAATCAACTGGAGTTCCAAGTGTTCAAGAAATGCTGCGGAAGAACAAAACATCTGCGGAAGAACAATATTTCTGCGGAGTCCAAACACTTGCAAAATACAAGTGTACAAGTCAACAAGTCAACAAGTCAACAAGGCGGTTATGCGAATCCCGAGAAATCCGATGATTCCTTATCAGAAACAAATCAAATCCCAAGAGATCCGATGTTTCCTATAACTGAAACATCTTTGTCTATAAATACGGATCCTAGGTTTCGATTCAAGCACGATTGAAAACAGACGATTGATTGATTGAGAACAGCAATAGCATTACAACAATCATCAAAAGTCTTTCGATCATCAAAACATATACAACATCATAGCATTCATTGTTTCATTCTTTTGTAATCTCCAACACATTATAATAAAACATTAATTAATCTTTAATTGTGTTTTGTGTCGTGTGTTCTTGATATTTCATTGACATTGAAAGTTGCTTAAATACAATTAAACCAAATCAACGTTAATTCCGCTAACGTTGACTTGACATCAATTCACACTGATAATTCCTGTCGACGATCCTTGGATTCACAACATAACCAGTCACCGCATTCGGATTCAAACTTGGAGCGTATCAAGAATTACTATTCAAACCATGACTTTAATTCTATAACTTGTACGGTGATTAATGCACCAGACTTTCGCACGGCACGTGGATATTTTATAATTTAGATCTCCATAGTTCACATGGGGAAATCTGGACCCGGAAGACGACTTCGAATTAGCTAACTAACTTTTTGTTTAAATGTCTTTTTCATTTTTACATTTGTTTTTGAATTAGCTTTTTTTTTCAATGCTTCTAAATCTTACCAATAATTTTTAGTGCAAGTGTTCGAGATGAATATACACTTGCCTTATAAAGTACACACTAACCTTTTATGAGAAGTACAAAAAGGTATAAGCTAACTAACTTTTTATTAGTGGTTATTTTTATTATTTTGTGCTAATTAAGTAGACTTATTTAGATAATGTCTATAAAAGAACTATCAAACTAATTTGTACATATTTTATAACATAATATATGATATTTTAGCGTATTAAAGTGGGCTCAGGTTATTTTAGTCCATTTAAACTAAAAGTTATATATGATAAGTGTATTAAAGTGAGTTCATGTCATTTTGAAGGATTTAAACCAATTTTTTGATATGTTACAAGTATTAAAGTAGGTTCAAGTCATTTTGATCAATTTAAACTAAAACTTTGGCATGTCAAGTGTATTAAAGTGGATTCAAGTCATTTTGACTCATTTAAACCAAATGTTTAACATGTATTGTGTGTTCGGGTCATTTTGACTTATTTAGACTAAAGTAAGCATAGCTAATCGTAAAATGCCTGCATGCACACAAAGACAGAGTGTGACTCTCCCATTTATCATTCACAGGTTGTTGGTACATCTAACTGGTCAGATATGTCTAGAATGTAATAAACCGACATTAATCGCAGCATTACTACAAATAAAGGGTTTTAACTAACCTAACCCTCTCCTTCACTAGGGTTACACCATATACCATCCTTGGAATGCAATTTACTCCAACACTTAATATGACTTATGTGCAGGTATGTTGTAAAACTCGGCCTAGCTGGCCGAGAACTCAGTCCTCGGCAAGGTGCTGAGGTGCTTTTCATCAACTCAGTCATCAACATTACTTGGTATCAGTCAAACTCGGTTTAATTCGGTCATACTCGTTCCAACTCGGCCCTACTCTGTCCAACACGGGCCTGCTCGGCCAACTCGGTCAACTCGGATTTTCACCATTTTCACTGATTTTCGTTGTTTTCCACCGATTTTTGTTGAATTTTATTCGTTTTCATTGTTATACCTTGGAAGATGCTAATCAAATTATCACTACGTTTATAATATTAAATATTTAATATTAAGTTATAAAATATTTTGTATGTGAACATGTATTATTTTTATTTATATTGATATTCACGTATATATTTTTATAAATATTAGTAAGCTTATGATATTTGACATATTTATAATTTCCCGAAAACTAATTTTTTTTAATTTATCACGTCCGAGTACTCTCTGATTACTCCCCGTCTAGGCCGAGTACTCGCAACTACACAGTCAACCGACCTAGCAACATCTAGCGAGTTTTGCAACAATGTGTGAAGGTTTATTGCAACTGTAAACGGCAAAAATGGTATTACTGAGATTTGAAAGGATTGTTAATATATCTTTGATTAATACTAACAGTTCTTCTAACCTCTGTGTGTCGAACGACTCATATGTATTGGAGCTATGCAAGTCATTAATAACCTCAGCCTAGGCCTCTTTAAGTAATTCCACATGGAGGATTTGCCTTTGCAGTCTCAGTCTCTTCATATCCTCGAAAATTGTTAAAATGTTTTTTCAATTTTGTTTTTTTTTCATTGTAACTTTTTTATGACAATTCGTATTGATTCCAAGTCTTATTCCATGCGAATGGTCTGGGTCATACCATGTGGCAAGATCACAATGTTGCTACAAAAAGAAGCAACTGAAAATATTTACAGGTTATGAGATTAATATACAAATATAATATTACATCATATACTTACATATAAGGCGTGGGATATATGACCCTATTATAAGCATCGGGAACATCATCCCAACTAGCATAATGAAAAGAACTTGCCTCTCAACCTCATTAGAAATTGATCTTACAATTAGCTGAAAATTCTTTCCGAGGAACCTATAAAGTTTCCTCGTTGAATCAAAATCAAGGGATAGAGTTGTGTTTTTTCTCTTTCAAAGTTTTCATATAAATTTAGGTTTTTTTCATAGCCTCACTTCTTCGCTGCATGAAATTTCAATGTTCGTAAAATTTAAAAGATATTTAATGAAACATAAATTTAACAGGAACACGTAGCTTACACGGCTTGTAACAAAGTGGAGCCTATGTGGATTACCATTGTCACATCCCGGCGGAAGCGTGAAATGCTTAGGGTGTGACCTGTTTGCTCAGAACTCATTGATATACAATTTTTACCAAGTATCACATAAACATATCATATTTCATGATAAGACACAATAAATATATAATAACACATAACATAACAAGATTACTAATATATAAGTTAGGATTACATCAATTCATGATAGTCAAAATTTGAACTAACATAACCCTATTACATTAACATCCTAACAGCAACATCTTCAGAGACGATGGAAGTGTGCATCCACCGAAACACTGAGATCATATAAGTTCACTGTCAGGTTAACACAAACTTTCCCCACAACCTCTCCCTAGCCATTATAAACATCAAAGGAGAACATTAAGATGTTAGTCATGGTGAATTCCTGAAAAAGCATACCCAAAACAGTCAACATAAAGTTGAGCTTCACAGGTTTATCAAACATGTAATATTGATGCATTATATACAACCAAACCTTACATAGCAATCAGATCATTCATATCTGTCATAACACATTTCATAAATCAGATAATATAGCATCACAACACTCATCCCATTGGTGCAAGATATATTTTCCTAAGTAGCGCTACCAATATTATCTAACGGTTCCACATCCGAATTAATGGTTGTAACATAAATTTCAGAAAATAATGCATCAATTAGTATGCTTTTTCCCCAAAATTTTATAGAACAAAATGGGCCATGAAACTCACTTTTACTCCAAATGGTAACCTATAAACAAGAAAAATATTTATAGTTTAGAAAATGTATTTTTCTTTAATATTTTTAGTACCTCAGATTGAAGAATTTATTTTATAAGTTGGGTTTTTGTATAAATTCCAAAATTTTCACAGTAGATGTATCTTAGTGTTAGATAAAATATACTAAAATTTCATATTTAAATTATTTTCAAGCTAATTCTTATTATTTTTATATTATTCAAATAATTCTTTAGAAATACCTTCGGGCCTCTAAAACTAGTCAAATTTTGTCATATTAATAATTATAATTCGTATGGTTTCTCAAAATTTTCTCATGTTTTAAATCATAGCAGAGTCATTTTTTATAATTTTTCCTATTTTACTCTTATTTGCTAAAAATATCAGAACATGCTCAAAAATTCTAATTTTTACACAGACTGTTCTATTTCTATTCTTATATTTTCTATAGATTTCCCATAATTTATTTCATAATTTAAGTATTTTTCCCGATTTTTAGTTGACAGAATAGTTAAAAATTAATATTTCAGATAATATTTTGAGTTAGGTCACGAGATTTTTCTAGTGGATTCTATAATTTGTAATAGTCAGTATATAATTTTTCCATACATTTACTAGGGTCGGTTCTTCTGATATAATTTTTCTCTTTATATTCTTAAATATTGCATATAAATTAACTAACTTATAGGAATGGTACCATATTTTGCAGAGTTCTATTTCCTAATATTCTAAATATACTTTTAATATTTGTTCCCACAATCACAGTTATTTAATATGCAGAATTAATTTAACAAACTATAACTAGATTCTTAACCCTTTTGTTGATAATTTCTTGCTAAAACTTTGATTTTTAAGATTTGTTTTATTTTTTCAGATTCTTAAAACCTTTCTTTTTGTTCTGAAAAATAGGTTTGATTTTGTATATGTTTCTATAAGAACTTTGTTTTAACCAAAAGGGTTAATCACATGTGCTTTATTTAACACATGTTTAGTTTCCATAATCTTAATCAAGCAAGGTTTTAGGAGTTAGAACCTTGATTTTGACAGAAGGAGAGTGTGAGAAGAAGGTGAGGATGGTCTAAGCTTGCTTGGTTTTGGTGTTCTTGATAGTCTTTCGGGAGATGATGCTTCCACGAGGCTTGGATGTTGCTGCCGTGTGTCCGAGAGTGTGTGACCGAGTGAAGTAGATGATGGTATTTGGTTGGAGAGGTGGTGACCGAGAGGGTTGAGGGAGTGGTTTGTGGCTTACGGTGGTGGTGTTCGGGAGTGGTGACCGAGGGATAGTGGTTTTGCTTTGGAAAGTTGGTGAACATGCAAGTCCTCGGCCGAGTGTTGATATAGGGAGATTCCTCATGATTACCACTAGTCCTAGGAGGTGAGGTGTACCTTGTAGCCTTGCTTAGTCATGGTTATGTGGCGGTGCCTCTAGAAGATCCGAGAGGTGTGGCGGTGGGTTGTCCAAGTTGTGATCCAACCGAGTCTTGCAAAGGGAGGTGGAGTCGGTTGCCATTAAGGAGTTTCATCATTGCTCCTAGGGTGCTAGGCTCTTAAGGTGGCAATATTCTAGCTTGGTGAGTTGGTTAGGTGTCCCGAAAGAGGTGTGAGTCATCACACAAGATTGTTCTAATCGGTGCTTGAGGGTATTAACCGAGTGTTCAAGGGGTGTTAACCGAGTTGGTTCTTGATCTTAAAGGGTACTTTGGTTTGGGGTTTAGGTGTAGAGGATTTGTTTAGGTTTGTTTTGATGTCAAGTTTCTCTTGATGTTAACTTATGTTTATGATGTTTGGTTGGGTTGTATTTGGTTTGTTTATTATTGTATTGTTGATGTATTGTAGTTTTGTATCAAGGAATTATGTTTATGAATTCATGCATACGTAACCTCTTGTATTTGCATGCAAGCATGCAATGAACAATACTTATATTCATGTGATATGCATATGTTTCTTAGCAAAAGATGGTACATGCGCACGTAAAAGGGTGTGTATGCATGCGGCCATGCATACGTATACATATATATAAGTAAACAACATACTTGTGTAAGCAAAATGAAAGCATGCATACGTATATGTATGTATAAAAATATATATATTAACCTAGTGTAGCTTAGAATATTTGAATGAACTTAGTGTATAAAATTTCTAAATCTAGGGTTGTCACAACCATGGGGAGGTTGATCCCCACCATCTCCATCGTGTGATCTCAACAAAAGTAATAATAAACATATCTTTAACAATGAACATATCATGTTGTGTCAACAAGTCGATAACATAGACCGGATTAAAAAAATAAAAATTAAGTATATTATATTTATATAAAATAAAATAAGAAAAAATAAAAATAAGTGTATTGTGTTGACATGTCAACGCCATAACATTTCAAATGGCGGGTTTTTTTTTGAAATATTCTGCAACCCAATCACGTCGACACCAACCCCTTACCGGTCAAAATTTGAACACACCCTATTGCGTCAACTTTCCAACGCCATAAACTAGTTTTTAATGGTTCTTGTCGTCGTTATAGATCTTGTCAAGACAAAGTTATTTTCTTGTAGTGTATATAGTGTTTTGGCCATATAGATCCAACAACCTTCACATATCTACTGAAATTAGGTGTAAATCATTTGTTTTCCCTCTTAATTGTAATATGTTCCTCCTAGGTCTTGGATTCCAAATAACACCTACTTGTTGTATATCGACTCATAACAAAACTTGACTTCTTGCGCCCAACAACAAGAGTCTTCATTTGGTTTTCATGTAGGCCTAATCCACTTGCTACTGCTTCTCCTCTTGACTCGAAATATTTCTTGTTCTATCACTTAGACAATATCGATTCATCATCAAAACTTTCACTTATTCATTCTCCATACATTTGTTTCTTGCCAATTCGATCTTGGTGTTGAACTAGAGAGGTCAAAAATTTGTTGCTCAATAACATAGACCTAATTGCTCCTCATTTATTCTTTTTTCGATTGGAATAGTTGCCCCTAACAACAAAAAATTGTTGTTGCGAATGTTGGCTCCTCACGTCCCAACAACCCTCAAATCTTTCTTTCTTTCTTTATTGTTCAATAACAAAGACCTAATTGCTCCTACTACCCTTTCTTACTCTTGCCCTATTACTCCTCGAACCCTTTGCGTTCAAGCCACATAGGTTATCTATAAGTTCTTAAACGATCTTTCACATATCGTCTTTGTTTGGTTCCTTTTAACCAGCTTACACGATGCTTCTAATCTTGATCGTCTCACACAATTTTTGGAAAAATTGGATTCAGCAATCACACAATAACACTAAAATTTGCAATAATTGTAGAAATTTAAAGTCTAGAACTAGAAAATGAACCAATTAATAGGTACCAAAGTCGGATTTCTTCTTCAAACACAAAAAACATTTGGATTTGTCTATGAATCTAAACCACTATAAGATAAACCTATTTGTGGGTTACACTCAGGAAAGTTTATCATATTAGTCGGAGATTTTATATTGGAGTAAAAAGATTTTGATTTCTTCTTCATAGAAAACCTTTTAACCGTATGCTCATTTTTGTTTCTCTTAGAAAAAACTAACTTTGTTATTTCTTTTGTATTTAACCGAGAGCAAAATGGGGCACAAGAAAACCCTTTTGTTTTTTTGTTTGATCGAGATAACAGGTACAACCAATAAATATAAATTGAAGCGTTGCTTCTTTTTTTCTAATTAAGAAAAGACAAAAAAAAGAATTCAAGAAAATAAAGAAACCAACATTGATGATACGATCTGCATTCTTGAATGGTCTTAATTTTAGGCCAAATTAATACCATTTTAAAATGAGTCCAGGAGCCCAAGTCTTGAACATAGATGGTCTGAGATAAGCAATTCACCATTAAAAAATTGCCTATTTCCTTCAAAGATTGGTTCACATAATCTAATCCAGCATGCCACAAGTTTAATACATAATCCATTTTTTTGGAAGATAATGATGTCACACAAACAAATTCAACTTCAAATGAGACATTAATATTAAGTTTAAACATGTGATTACATAAATATCTAAATCCAAAAAAGATTCTATGTTGAGACAAGATAAAACTATGTGGCTTAATAACATGCTTATAACCATAGTTAATTATTTAACACAATACTAGACATTAAGTTCCTTCAAATACTCGAAATATACAATACATAATCTAACAATAATTGTTTTCTATATTTATATACAAATCTAACTTTTTTAAATCCTTTGATAGGCTCAGTTGCTACATTATCCATCCTTAGTAACTAATACAATTTTTTAACCATTTTAGATCCTTACATACATGACTTTTTGCGCCTGAGTCTACCCATAATGCAAGCATATTATCGTATACATACAAGGATTCAATAAATAATAATATATTATTTTTAACCAAATATACTTACTAACCATTGGATCTTTTGAATTTAACCTAAACCCAAAGACCGGGTTCCATATATTTCACAACCCAATGGGTTTTTTCCCATTTGTAAACATCCAATTGACTGGTTGTAACCTAAATCGTCAACCAACAATACCTTTTATTTGTTTGTTATTCAAATTATATAATAAATATTCTTTCTTTAAATCAAATACAATTTTTATATTTTGTAAATAATTAACATGGCTCGGATGAATCATTATAAAAAACTCATATATAGGTCTTGTTAAATTTAATATAGAATTATTAAGCGTACTTTGTGAAGCATTTGGGTCTTTTAACCTACTAGGACCCGTCACATTAGACTTGTTTCAACCAACAATCTTCACTCGATAATCTTTCTTGAGATCTCCTCATTTTCCACATCTCCGACATCTAAAGGGTTGTCCCTTAAATTTTTCTAATTTTGTAAACTTACTAGACTTATTATGGACTGATTCACCACTTTCCTTGTTTAATTTAAATCAAATCCACAAAACATAATAACCTACTTCAATTCCTGCCAAATCTTTTGAATCTTGGAAAGAGAATAATCACAAAGTAGTTTCAAATGCTTACGAATACAAATGCAAACCATGAACAACCAGTAAACAAAAACCAAAACTAGAGTCGAACAAAATCAAGAAACCACAAACAGAAATAGTTTGCAAATAAATTCGTATCCAAACCGTAAAATAACCAGAAATAGATTTATCTTTGTAGAAATTTGATCTCTAGAACAAGAAAATGAACCAATACTTACAGAGCCAGATTTCTTCTTCAAACACAAAAGTCAATTGGATGTTTCGTGGAATAATAAACCACCATCAGATAAATCTATTTGTGAGTTATATTCATAATATTTTATCAGACCAAACAAAGATTTTATGATGGAATAAAAGAATTTTGATCTTTCTTAATTAAAACCAAGAGAAAACCTAGTAACCGTATGCTCTTTTTATTTTCTCTTCCAAAAAAACTTATGTCTTGTTTCTTTTATATTTGACCAAGAGCGAAAAGGGTACAAGAAAACTATTTTTTTGTTTGATCAAGATAATAGGGACCACCAATATTTGAAGTGTTGTTTCCTTTCTTTTGTAATTTAGAAAAGACTAAAGAGATAATTCAAGAAAATAAAAAAACCAACGTTTGATGATTTGATTTGCAGTCTTGAATGGATTCATTTTTACACCAATTAACACCATCTTTAAATTAGCCCAAAAGCTCAAGTCTTAAAAGTAGGTGAGTCCAACTTAAATAAGGAGTCTGATGCAACTAAAATGATAGATAGAGAAACTAGAAGGGGCGAGGGAGAAGAAATCATTTCAATAGATGCCTTCTTTCAATTCGTTATAGGTAGTTATAGTCTAACTAACTTTCAGATAATAACTTTAACACATTTACAAACACCCTCCTTCCATTATTACAAATGTTAGACTCCCACTAGGCACATAATAATAACCCTCTCTTTATAGCTTTCTTGACCCCAAGAAAGAAAATCAGGGAAACGAGCTAGCAGCTCATCCTAAGTATTCCTATATAGTAATCGATCGATCAATACCCGTCCAATGAACTAAAATATACATGGTGGTCTTATTTCGGTGCTTAACAAAACATCAATCCAACACTATATCTTCAATGCAAAACGAGGATTGGGGGAGATAGGAATGAACTTTGTAGGACATTCATTTGCGGTTTTTAATAAAGAAACATGGAAGACCAGATGAATACAAACTTTAGATAAACTTGGTGATAAGCTACTTGCCTAGTTTGTTTAAGGATCAAAAAAGGACCAAGGTACTTTGAGATAAGTTCAAAGGCTTATACATAAGAACTGAAGCTTCCATATAAGGCTACAATGAAAGGTATACCCAATCACCCACAACAAAGACACGATCTTAACGATGTTTGTCAGCATGCTAATTTATCCAATTCTATGATTTATTCAATGAATCCCGAAACATTTATAACGTAGACTCATGACTACACATCATCATAACCATATCAATATCAGTTTAGTCCCGCGGAACATATGGAATATACAAGGGAGGGTTATAGCCATAAAAAGCCTTGAAGGGAATCATGTGTATGGACAGATGAAAAGAGGTGATGTACCACCATTTGGCCAATGATAGTCGTGTAGCCCAAGAAGTTTGTTGTTCCATGACCATGCATCAAAGACAGTACTTAATACAACCATTAACAACCTTAGCTTGACCATCAGACTGAGGATGGAAACCAATGTAAAGAGCCATTATAATACCATAAAATGTCATAAATTCTTGGCGAAGTTTGCTTAAAAGTATGTAATCATGTTTTGAAACAATGGTAACCAGAGAGCCATGTAACATGTAAACCTGATCAAAAAAACAGTTGAGCAATAACAGTAGCAGAAAAAGGATGACTAAGAGCAATAAGATGAGTATACTTAGTCAGTTGGTCAATAACAACCAATATAGTGTCTATACCTTGAGAAAAAGGTAGTCCACCAACAAAATTCATAGAAAGATCAGGGAAGACAACTATGGGCACTTGCAAGGTTTGTAACAACCAATGTTTTCACAACCAGATCGAACATTAAACCAGACGCCTTACGGGTTCACTAGTCAGACCGTTTGGATTAGATTTAAGAACCAGATGACTATATATATAGGATATTATATATATAGTCATATATATAATTCAATATATGTAATTTATATGTGTATTTTATAGTTATATATAAAACTTAAGAGTAATCTTATGTTCAACAGACCAACTTATTGTTCAACCCCACTTTTTAGCCAATTAAAATCTAAAAGATTAAAAAAAACAAAAAAATCTGGTCCAACCACCGAACCGCGCAAACTGGCCGATCGAACCACTTCAAAACAAACTAATGTAGTTTGGTTCTGTCACCCCTCCGATTTCCGGTCAGACCGCTCAAATCGAGCCAATCTTCAAAACACCGATAATAACCTGGGTGAGGCCACATTCTCACCTTTAGCCCTTTTATACACATCACACTTACGTATAAATTGCCTGATATATTAGAAAGGTCCCGCCACTAGAAAATTCAATGAATTTTTGAAGAGTAGCATGAACTTTAGAATGCGCTCCTATAGGAGACGTATGAAATAATAGAACAATATCATTTCGAAAAGCTAAGTCAAACCTCACTAGGCAAAGCATTAGCAACAACATTCTCTTGGCCTTGTAAATACATATTTCTTTAAGATATCAGTCAAAAGTCAGGAAATCATACTAAAATATTAAATAAAGCGGCAGTAATAGCTTGCTAAACCAATGAATCCTCGTAATTGTTTAATAATGGTGGGAATTGGTCAATTCTTTATAGCCTCAAGCTTCCATGGATCAGTATGAACTCCACTTGTAGATATCATATAACCAATATACTCCACTGCTAACCCACCAAATGAGCACTTTGACTGCTTGGCATAAAGCTGATTATCACACAATAGTGTAACAGCTTGTTCTAGCAAATCAATATGTTGAGACATAGTTTTGCTATAAACTAATATATCATCAAAGAAAACTAACACACCGTTCCTTAAAAGATTTTTAAACAAAGAATTCATAAAAGACTAAAAAGAAGTCGGACCATTAATCAAGCCAAAAGGCATGATTAAAAACTTAAATTGCCCCTTATATATAAAATGAAACTTTATGGATATCATATACATGCATTTTGATCTGTCGATGACCCAAGCGAAGGTCAAGCTTAGAGAATAGTGTCGACTGACCCTATTCATCCAGTAGCTCCTCGCTAAAAGGAGTAAGAAACTTGTGTTTGGTAGTAGCATCATTCAAATGCCAATAATCCATACACATACACATTAACCATCTTTTTTCTTAACTAGGACCACTGGTGCAGCAAATGAACTATAAGGTTCATACTTCAAGGTTGATGCAACCAAAGCAACCAAAGAGCTTCTAGCATGCATGCATGATGTGTAGAGTAGAGTTACCTTGGGATTTTACATATCTCAAAGAAATTATACTAAGTGTAAAATCTTCCGAAGCCAAATACCAAATCTTCCGAAGCTTCAAAGACAAAGTCTTCCGAAGCCAAAAGACTGAAGACTGATTTCTTCCGAAGACAGAGAAGGCATGCTTTCTTTGATCTCCTTTTGAAAAAAGCTGAATAACTTTCTGCTTCCACTCTGAAGACTTACCAACTTATATAAGTTGGTGAAAAGGTCCATGCTTTTCTCAACTATAGATTATGGGTTGTGGTCTATAATTTTCTACTTTGTATCTTTTATCCTTTTTGTAATATATTAGGATATGAGCTATGGCATGTTATAGTCACAAGTCAAAGGTGATCTGCCTTTTACGATACATTGATCTTGTTGTCTAGATTAGTGTTTCCAATTGGCTTTCAAAGTATAGTCGGCAGTAGGATGTAGTACAAAGTATCTCAGGTTCTTGTATTTACTTTTATGCTTTGTAACACTTGGCAGCTCTTACAAAGGCTGATATGGAAACTGGTACTAGGACAAAGTCTCCACTAATCACTCCTGATGACTTTGATACTTGATGCCAAATAATTGTAACACCCGGAAATTTTCTTTGAAGCCGACGAAAGAAGAAAAAGAAATAAAGTCCAAAGTCAAGGAACCAAACTCGCTAACGAGAGAAACTTCGATGAATGAGGGTATAAAAGGGGGAGGCAGCCCACACCCTCCCCATTCTTGCCATTTTCAGCCAAAGAGAGGGAGAAGAGAAGGAGAAAAGAGGAGAAAAGCTTGGTTCAGGTGGATTCAAGCGTGGAAATCATCGTGTAGCGGGTCAAATCAAAGCTCTACTCGACGGGATCGTTTATGTGAGTTCTAAGACCCCTCTTTTACACGTTTTCGAATGATTTTAGGGCTGGAAAACATCTGAATACCCTTTTTCGAGTTTTTGGGTGTAAACCCGTTTATGTATGTATGTGTATGTGTATGATTCGTTTGGGGCTTGATTTCGGGCTTGGTTATGCTTGAATGATATCGTGGTATGCTTCCCTAAGGTTTAGAATGGTTTATTTGAGCTTAAAAGAGGTTTGGAAGAGTTTGGAGGCCGAAAACGCCCGCTGCAGTTCGGGATGAACTGCATTCTGCGCACAGCTAGGGCTATGCGACTGGAGGCCCATGCGTCCGAATGGCATGCGACTGGGTCCATACGCACGACAGGGTGCAGCTGAGGTTCATTCGTATATGAGTAGTGCGACTGAGGGTCATACGTATGAGGGCTATGCGACTGGAGGAAATGCGAATGAGGGTCATGCGACTGAATGAAATGCGAATGAGGGTCATGCGACTGAAGGTCATGCGACTTGAGTCCATACGCCTGTGAGTCGTGCGATTGAGGCCCATACGCACGAAAGGTGTGCGACTGAGGGCCATTCACATGAAGGTCATGCGACTAAGGTCCATACGCCTAGATGTCATGCGACTGAGCTTCATTCGCATGGGAAGCATGCGATTGGAGGCTAGGCGACTGGAGGTCCATTCGCCTGAGTGTTCTCATACGCATGAGAGGCCATGCAACCGAATAGGGTCCATACGCCCAAATGACCATAGTGTTGTCTGACTTTCGGGAAGTGCGGACATAGGCTCGGATCTTGGGGTTGTAGATGATGTGATGGGCATGGATGATGAGGTGATGATGATGATGATGTGATGCATGATGATGCGTGATGCCGTATGGTTTTATATGATGTGATGCGCGTGATTCGTGTGATGTTTGATGTCGTGTGATTGTGCATGATGTATGTTATGTATGTATGATGTTGCCTTGTGTGATTGATGTTGTATGTTGTTATGTTCCTTATTATTATGTATGATTGTCTTCTCGTGATTTGCGTTGAACGTTAATGAATGTAATTAAAGTATTATGTAACGTAAAGTGAAAGATAATGAAAAGAGGAACGTAATGAATGAATGCAAGTGTTGGATCTAGAGAGGCTGTTGCAACCAAAACCATGTCACTTAGAAGATTTTGAGTACTGCATACAAAGGACTTCCAAAGCCAAGTGTGAGACTTCCGAAGAAAGAAGGAGCTCTTCCGAAGTCTAAGTGTAAAATACACTTCCGAAGGAAAACTCCAACTTTCGAAGATAAAGAAGTTACTTCCGAAGAATCAAGACTTGAAGACAAAGTTCTGAAGTCAACTTGCGAAGTATAAAGGAGTCCTTAAAGCCTCGGAAGCATAGAAGCATCTTCCGAAGTATAAGTGGCTTCGGAAGAACTTGTTCTTCCGAAGCCAGTTAACCTTCGGAAGACACTTCTATTATCCAGTAGACATAAGTATGGTCTGTCTGACAGTCCGCTGCAAATCTCTGAGATACTGCATGGCGTTTTCTCAAAAGCCATGTAGTTGACCATACTTTAATCTACTGTTTACCTTTTATGTTAAGTACAGCTGTCATCTTTAGTTGGTGACAAAAGGTAAGTCATGGACATGTCATGACTACCATATCTTAGATAATACTTTATCTAAGATACCTTAACTTTAGCATTGTAGTATATGCTTTAGTCGTAGGTTTCCAGCTGGTATCAAGTATAACCGGCTGTAGGATCTAGTATATATAGTTTCTCATTGTAACTCATGTTCTATGCTTGTAAGTGTCTTGTAATCTTGAGTTGAGAAGTAATATATACAAGTATCTTGAAAATACTCCTGCTTGTTCCTTTGATTACTTATTTTATTATTATCAACTCTTGTTAAAGGCATTGCTTCATCTTGTTTGAGTGATATAATAAGTGAGTTTGAGAGAATTACAAGTGTTAAGTGACAAAACCCGATCCTGCAATTGGTATCAGAGCTTTTTAGGCTCTTGATTGTGAGATCTTACCATCCTAATCAACCAGTTTTTCACTCCTCCTTATACCTCACTCAAAAATGGCCCTCATCAAATCTGAAGTTGAAATGGGAACGATGACCAAAGCTCTCATCATCGACCCTGAAAACTTCAGGTCTTGGAGCAGAAGAATGGAAGGCTTCATCAGATACCAGGATAGCAAGATGTGGCAGTCTATCGTTAATGGCCCGTACAAGCCAAAAGTTGCTGGTGGAAACGGTGCCATGATCGAGAAGGCCGTTGAAGACTACTCTGATGAAGACAGGAAGAAGCTTGACATAGACAGCAATGCTATGACTGTTCTCATGACTGCAATCCCAAACTCCATAATGGTGGGGTTTGAGCATTGTAAGTCAGCCAAAGAACTCTTTGATGCACTTGCTCAAATGTACTCAAGCTCTAATGATTCAAAGAAGGACTCACTGAAGCAGCAATTTGAGAACTTCACCTATGTTGCTGGAGAAACTTTTAGCCAGCAATATTTCAGGTATATGGATCTTATCTCCTCCCTCCAATCTGTGGGAATCACTCAAGAACTTAGAGACCTTACCAGAAAGTTCATGAGTGCTCTACCCAATGAGTGGACTTTCTACTGTGTCTCCATTAAGAAAACAGAGAATTTAAACACTCTCACCATGACCGAACTCTATGGGATCCTTGATGATACCGTTTGGAAATGGAAAGTAAGAAGGGTCACCAAGCAAGCAGACCCTTGAGCCTTCCTGCTAGCAACGCTTTAATGGTTGCTGAAGGCTCAGGTATCTCCCAGTCTCAGCAGTACCTGTCATACACCCAGCAGCCATCTTGTTCATCCGAGCCTTACATCACATTCCCTGAGACTCCAAGGTCTCATCAAGCTCAGCAAAGCTCCTTTCAGGAGGGCTGTGCGTTTGTCTCAGGGAGTGGACACTCCAATGATTATCAATTCTGCTTTGATGATCTTGAGTGCTTCAGTCCAGATGATATAGAGTATGTGGACATTGTCCAGCAAATGGCTCTCCTAACCTACAGAGCGAAGAAGTTCTTTAAGAGAACTGGAAGGCAATTCCCTCAAAACCCAATCACTAGCAAGTTTGGGTTTGACAAGAGCAAGGCTAAGTGTTACAACTGTAACCAGCTTGGCCATTTTGCAAGGGAATGCAAGGCTCCCAAGTCCAACCCGGGAACCTCACAGGCCTCCACACATCCTTCTACACCAAAGCCCAACGGGAAGTCAACTGAAACAGCAGCTATGGCTCAAGAAGTTGACTGGAGCTTTATGGTTCAAGATGTGACTCCTGCTCAAGCACTCATGGCAGGAACAGATGAAAACTAGGTATATGAACATCTCTGTACCCCTGCTTGTATTGCTAAGGTTAAATTGTATCAGGACTATAATATGGAAATTAAATCCGATATTGAGTCTTTAAATGTGCTAAAATCTGACTTTAAAAGAGCTGAATCTGACTACCAAAAGAAAATTGAGGAGTTAGAGAAAACTGTATCTCTTTTAAAACATGAACACACCAACTACAAGACTCAAATCAAGGATTTAATATCCAAATTGACTGAGGCTCAAGCCCAGCTTGTCACAGCTGAGGCTCAAGCCAGGAAGTATGCTATTTCTGAGCAAAACTTCCAAGCCATACTTGCATCATCCTCTCACTCCAAACTTTGCTATCAAAACAAAAGTGGGTTGGGAACCAATGAAATTGCTCCACCACACTCTTATGAGTCTATAAGACAACCAAGATGTGGTACTGAAGAGCAAGAGGTTCCATCTGTTGACCCACCTTGTAAAGAGTCAAAGAGTGATGCAACTGTGGAGACCATGACCATCACAGGGAAGGAACAGGTAATTGTGCCCTCCCAGGCCAATGATGATCAAACCCTGACCACCAAAGCCAGAAGAAGCAGGGCTAAAGCAGCCAGGAAAACTGCCAAGAAGGTGGCTGAATCCAAGCTGAAGATAGACCCAAAGCAAAAGGGTGTATTCATATCAGCAGGATTTCAGGTGGTTGGACCTTCTGATTCAGGAAAGGAGTATAGTACCAGTACTCCTATCCTACCAAAGGATCAGAAGTTAAAGGGAAAGGTTGCTGATGAGGAGAAAAAGAACAAGAAACAGCAACCCTCTAATTCCCAGAAAATTAACATTGCATGCATAATGTGTGGTCTGCAAACCACTTGGCTAAAGATTGTTACTACAATCCTGCTAGCACACATTATGCAAATAATGTTAAAAGAGAAGGAGTCAGGGAAGGTTTCACATTTGGACCATATCAAATGGTTCAAGTGATGAAAAAGGGAAAGCTTGTTTCCGAAGCAAGGCTTCTCTCGGAAGAAAACTCTTCTTCCGAGAGGAAAAAGGGTTCGGAAGTGAAAGCTGCAAAGACTCACAAAAGAGTCCCCTTGAAACCATCATAGAAGAAGACTGCTTCGGAAGAAAAGGTGGTGAAGGTCTCTTTCGAAAAGAAAGAAGCTTCGGAAGAATGCCAAGCTACAAAAGCTTCATCAAGCTCATCTTCTATGAACAACCAAGGGATGGAATGGAAGATCAAGGAAGATGCTGTAGCCCAAACCTCTTCTTCAAAGACATCTATTGAACCCCCATGCATAAATTTTGGTTCAATCATGTCACTCTCATTGGAAATACCCAAGACCAACAAGGCTTGGGTTTCCAATCAAAACTAATTATCTCACCTTATGTGCAGGGACATCCATATGACAAGAATAACAACATTTGGATTGTAGACAGTGGATGCTCCAGGCACATGACAGGGAACAGATCTCTTCTTCAACAATTTCAACATTATGATGGAGGTCCTGTCCAGTTTGGAGGTGAGGCCGGAGGATATATTTCTGGCAGAGGAAGTATATCCAATGGAAAGCTAAAGGTTGACAAAGTTAATTTTGTCAAACAGCTTGAACACAACCTGTTAAGTGTTTCTCAGTTTTGTGATCAAAAGCATCAAATGCTTTTCACAGAACATGAGTGCATCATCCTCAAACCTGGGATGACAATTCCTCAGGAATTGGTGCTTCTTAGATCTCCCAGGAGAGGGGATATGTACAAGCTTGATATGAACAATGCTTCCCCAATAGGAGAAGTATCATGCTTCTTTCCAAAGCTGATAGTGATGAGTCAACACTATGGCATAAACGAATGTGTCATGTCAATTTTAAGACAATGAATAAATTGGCTAAAAATAACTTGGTACATGGTTTGCCTAAAAAGGAATTTTTCTGCAAAGATAACTGTGTTGCTTGCCTGAAAGGGAAACAACACAGGTCTTCTCATAAATCCAAAGTTGTTAACTCTATCACTACTCCATTACACTTATTGCACATGGATCTATTTGGTCCCACAAGTATAATGAGCATTGGAAGGAAATCATATTGCCTTGTGGTAGTTGATGATTTTACTAGATTTACATGGGTATTCTTTTTAAGAACTAAAGATGAAACTGCTGAAACTTTAAAATCTTTTATTCTTAAAATAGAAAATCAAGTTGATCACAAGGTTAAAATAATTAGAAGTGATCAAGGGACTGAGTTTAAGAACTTTGTTCTTGACTCATTGTGTAACTCAAAAGGGATTGCCAGACAATACAGTGCTCCTAGAACTCCTCAACAAAATGGTGTTGCTGAGAGGAGAAATAGAACACTTATTGAGGCTGCTCGGACTATGTTAGCTGATTCAAAGCTGCCTCTAACATTCTGGGCAGAGGCAGTAGCACTGCATGCTATGTGCAGAACAGAGTTCTTGTAGTAAAGCCACATGGAAAGACCCCTTATGAGTTATGGAACAAGAGGCCACCGTTCATTGGCTTTCTAAGGTCCTTTGGCAGCAGGTGTACCATACTTAACACAAAAGACAATTTGGCAAAATTTGCTGAAAAGTCAGATGATGCTATCTTTGTTGGATATTCCTCCTATTCTAAAGCTTACAGGGTTTATAATATTAAAAACCAACAATTTGAGGAATCCTCCAACATTGTAGTTAATGAGCACACTCCTTGTGTTAGGGGGAATGGCCCTGATCATATTTTTGATTTAGAATTGTTTCCAAACTATTCTAAACCATCTTGTGAGAATGTTTCAGCTGGAACAGGTGCTCAAAGCAATTCTGATGAAGATCAACTGTTTGAGCTTCCCAGACCTGCTCCAAGTTCTCCAAGAGCAACAAAATCAAGTTCCCACTATTGAAAGATCTGACAGTATAACCATTTCAAGAAATAGTGGAACTTCAACAAGGGATTCACCTGATGATCTTCAAGTCTCCTCAGGTGATCCTGCACAACACCAAGCTGATGGAAGCAGCATTTTGAAGGAACAGGCAACTGTTAATGATGCTTCACAGCAAAGAAATGATGATGTTTCTCTTTCATTCAATCAGTCCTCATTGAATGAGATTGAAACAACAGCTGGACCAAGTATTCAAGCTCCAGAGCAAAATATGTCCAACTTGGACCTATCTTTGCAACTGGAGGTGATTCCAAGACTCAGAATTCACAATACTCATCCAGCTGAAAACATCATAGGGGAAGTCTCTGAGGGTGTGAGAACAAGGGGACAAACTCACAATGGGAATGTCTGCTTGTACTCATGCTTCTTATCCCAAATGGAACCCAAGAAGGTGGAAGATGCCTTGAAGGATAGTAGCTGGGTTGAATCAATGCAAGAGAGCTGCTTCAATTCAAAAGACAAAAGGTTTGGAACCTATGTCCGCTACCATCTGGTCAAGTACCTATAGGCACCAAGTGGGTTTCAGAAACAAAAGAGATGACAGAGGATTGATTATCAAGAACAAGGCAAGACTGGTGGTTCAAGGATACACTCAAGAGGAAGGAATTGATTATACTGATGTCTTTGCACCTGTTGCAAGACTTGAGGCAGTTAGGATCTTCCTTGCTTATGCTGCATCCAAGAATTTCACTGTCTACCAGCTTGATGTCAAGTGTGCCTTTCTATATGGGGATATAGATAGGGAAGTCTACGTATGCCAGCCTCCAGGATTTGAAGACCCACAGCACCCAAACTATGTGTGCAAGTTGGATAAAGCTCTATATGGGCTGCACCAAGCACCTAGGCTGTGGTATGAGACATTGTCTCAATTTCTTCTGAAGAATGGTTATACTAGAGGTACCATTGACAAGACTCTCTTCATCAGAAAGTCTGGGAAAGACATTTTGCTAGTTCAAGTCTATGTCGATGACATCATATTTGGTTCCTCAAATGACCAAATGTGCAAAGACTTTGAGAGCATTATGAAGAAGAAGTTCGAAATGAGTTCTATGGGAAAAATGGACTTTTTCCTTGGAATTCAGGTAAAGCAACTGAAGGAAGGGTTTTTCATCAATCAATCTAAGTATGTCAATGATATCTTAGAGAGATTTGATATGAAGGATTGTAAAGCAGCAAAGACGCCCATACCCAGAAACCATGATTTATGCCCTGATTCTGAGGGGGAGGATACTGATCAACATCAGTATAGAGCAATCATTGGTTCTCTGATGTATCTCACAGCAAGTAGACCTGATATCATGTTTGCAACCTGCATTTGTGCAAGATATCAGGCTGCTCCAAAGGTGTCTCACCTAATTGCTGTCAAGAGAATCCTCAGATACCTCAAAGGAGCACCTAAGTTAGGTCTCTGGTATCCAAGAAATAGTGATTTTAATCTCTATGGTTACTCTGATAGTGATTATGGTGGCTGCAACATCAACAAGAAATCAACATCAGGTGGATGTCAATTTCTTGGTGGAAGGATCATCTCATGGCAATGCAAAAAGCAATCCTGTGTCTCTACATCAACTGCTGAAGCTGAATACATTGCTGCTGCAAGTTGCTGTGCTCAGCTGCTGTGGATTCAAAACCAGATGATTGACTATGGATTCAACTTCATGAGCACTCCTATCCACATTGACAACAACAGTGCTATATCCATCACTGAAAATCCAGTGAAGCACTCTAAGACAAAGCACATTGATATCAGGTATCATTTCATTAGAGATATTCATGAGAAAAATCTTATAAAACTAATCAAAGTTGATTCAAATGAACAATATGCTGATTTGTTCACCAAAGCATTTGATGAACAAAGATTTAAATATCTCATTACAGCTATTGGGATGATAAACATTGACTAGTTAATCTCAATTGAAAACCTTTCAATATGTAAAGTCTTATGTCAATACAATCTAAGCCCTGTTACAAAAGATCCTTTCTTATTTAACTAAGTATAAGTTCTTCCGAAGAGAAACTTGCCCTCGAAGATATCTAGCATAACTTCCGAAGCAAATTTCTCATAGGATAATTTTCTTCTCGGAAGTGTACTAAGTCTCGGAAGAAGCGATTGAGTTTATCTCAGATCTACTTCCGAAGCACTTAATACATTCCACCTGAAAGCAACATATGTTTTCGGAAGTAAGTAATTTACCTTCGGAAGTACATTTGCCTTCGGAAGATCTTTACCTTCGGAAATACCTTATACTCGGAAGAAAGATTTTACTATGTAAAATCTTTTGGGCCCCACTCTGTAAAACGTAAAGATTTTGTTAATGATGTCGGATTATTTAAATGGCTTAACCTTACCGCCCCTGTCACATCATCCACTGAACCCTCACATCATCTTATCCAAACCACCCTTTAAACCGCCATTTCACCCATTTAAATACTTCCGGTTAATCACTTACACTCTTTTTACCAAATTCACTGCCCTAAAAGCTTTCTTCTTCTCCAATTTACCTCTCTCAGAACTCTTCCTCTGCTATCTTTCTCAAATGGCTCTAAACCCTCAGCACAACCAGGTCGCACTCCTTGACTCTTCAAGGGATGCTGACTTCTCTGATATCATCTCTTTCTTAGCCCAATCTTCATACTACACAGCATTGACCGTAAACCCTACCATCTACTCCAATCAAATGTCCGAATTTTGGACAAATGGTCGGATTGAAACCCTAAACGGGGTTTGTGCTATCAGGTCAAGTGTTTGTGGCCAAGAGTTGGTCATCACTGAACAAATCATCAGGGAGCATCTTGAGCTCCATGATGAAGGCGCACCGACGGAATTCCCCAAATCTGAGTTAGATAACTCTTATCTCCAAATGGGATACGGTGGAGATGTAAGCAGGTCTACAGTCTACAAATTCAACTTCTCCTACAAGTGGAAGTTTCTGCTACATGTGGTTCTTCACTGTCTATCTAACAAATCCGGGGGATGGGATCAAATTCCCTATGAACTCGGGTGCTTAGTTCATGGGTTGGTACAAGGCCTGCGCTTCAACTACTCAAGGTTTGTGCTGACTAACCTTATGGGAAATCTGCAAAGGGACACATTCTTTATGTATCCCAGATTTCTACAGCACATAATCAACTGCGAGCTAGATCAGGGTAAGCTTGTCTGTGCAGCTGCTCTGTCTGCTCCCCAAATGAGGCCGACCATCTTCAAAGTCTTGAAGAGAGTGTCTACCAACTACACTGGAAGGGATACCGCACTACTTCCAGGTATGATTGAGCCAATGGCTCCTGGTGACATCCCTGTTAACCCCACAGGTGATGAACCCACACCAGCAACTACCCTCACTATTCCAAATCTACCTTCTCCTCCAATCACTGTCACCTACCAGAGACGTACCAAACGAACCCTTGTTCAATCTACTCTGATTGAACAAGCCCCTCCTCTTCAAACCAAAAAGGCTAGAGTGGAACAAGGGGCTCCCACTCAGCCAGAGGTCCACCAATCCTTCACTATTGACCTCAATATGGGTCTTGAGTCTCCTCAGTCTCAGACCCATGAGCCCAAAACCCCAGCTGATAGCCCTCAGGGTGAGTCTCTATACTCCCCTGAGCAGCCACCAAGGGACAGCTCAATGCCTTTTGACATTGATCAAAGTCCCGGGTCCTTAGGTCTTCATTCCTTTTCTTTTACTGACCTATTGACCGGAGCTGGTGAAGAGACTATGTCTCTCAAAGGCGATGAAGTTGATCCACTACACCCTATTAAGGATCAACAGAGCCTAGAGAAACCTCTTGTCTCTAGCCCACACCAGCAAAGCCCTACTGAGGTGAGTCCCACTGATGTGGAGGGGACTCATGTAGATTCAGCTGCCACTACTGAAGGAGCCTCAATGGATCCTCAGGACAGTGGTAACGACAGTCAGACTGAATCTACGGCAACCATGCCCTATGATGCCTCTGAAAGAGACATCATTGTGCAAGGGAAACCAGGGTGCCAAGAAACCACATCTGGTGGTGAGGATGAACATACTAGGTATGTTACCTCATCTCCCCGTGATTCTTCAAAAGAAGATGAGGGAAGAATGCAACTCACCATAAGAGACCTACTTTCTAAAGTCTCAAACCTTGAATCAAAGGTTAAGACTTTAGAGGATAGGTCTGCCACTCAGCAACTTGAGATTGAAAGTCTCAAGGCCAAACTAGCTGAGAAACAGATTGAGAGATCTGTTAGGCATGTACCAGTTCAAGTCTCCTTGACCTCTTCCTCTAGCTCATCTACCTCTCAAGATGATGCTACCAAAAAGGGGGAGAATGTTGAGGAACAAAGCCAAAGACAGGATACCATCAGTCAAGCTCTTACTTCTTTGAGCTCAAGACAACAAGCTGCCATCTTCCCTGAGCCTCCTCCAGTTGTTTTCAAGTGGATCAAAGGATGCTTCAGGATCTAAATAGGATCTTCAACAAGTTCCTTTTAGAGTCCCTAATTGAACAACCCAGTCCTGATATGTCTGTGATTTACTTTGGAGCTCAAGAGCTTCAGAGGTTGAATGCACCTCCTACCACCGTTGAGGAAGTTGGTCAACCTAAGGCCCAAGTGGAACCTGAGATTGATTTCGAAGGGGAAACTAGGACTGATGGCCCAGCAACTGAAATAGTTGGGACAGAAAGTGTGTTTTCACAGGCTTCCGAAGCACAATTCGAAGCCTCGAAAGAACCAACACAAACATCCGAAGCTGAGATTGCTGCTGCGGAAGGACTATTTTCTCTTTCCGATGATCTAATAGTCACAGATACAATTCTGGAACTTGCATCTGAGGTTAATAGGGAGGACTTTCTCAGCCAACCACTAGCTATTACATCTGCATTGACCTCAGCTCCTACCTCCACCACCCAACCTGGATCTTCTATCCAAGATCCACCAAAGTCTAGCACTTCCGAAGACATTAAAGGCAAGAGGAAGATGACTTGGAAGAGCTTCAGGAAGAAGAAAGGTTGGAGAAGCTTAAAAGGAAAGGAAGACTGCCAACTGGGAAACTGTTAGCTGCAAGTACAAAAGCAGCTGCAGCCAACCAAGAGGCAATCAACAATAGAAGAAGAGTGGAGATAATTGATAGACTTGTCAGTCTAGGGGCTGCTTCGGAAGATGTACTCCTGCTACCATTAGAGGAGCTGATAGAGCTTGAAAAGGCAACCTTGCTGCAAAGACAGCAAAAAGAAGAAGCTGCAAGGTTGGCCTTGGAAGAAGAAAGGCTGAGAAAAGAAAGAGAAGCTGATCTGCAGCTCAGGAGAGAGAGGATCACTTTCCTACTCTCCAGAGGATTCTCTCAAGAGGAGTTGTCTCCACACAATAGTGACACAATCTTATGGCTCTTCAACAAAGAGCAAGATCAAATGGAGAAGGAGAGAAAGAGAGCTGCAAGGGAGAAGCTGGTGGAGAAGAAGAAGAGAGAAGAAGAGGCTGGACTGTCTGCCGCCAAGATGATAGGTGAGAAAGCTTGGATGAAGAACTATCTTAAAGCTCATGGCTTCTCCGGCAAGCAAGTGGGTCCAATGTCTGAGAAGACTCTCCAACGACATGTTAGTGACATCAAGGCTGACATTCGTGCGGGGAGAAGAAAGGAGATGTATAGAAGGGGACAGGGGATGACCTTCAAAGCCACCTCTCAGCCCAATATCCAAACCCAACCTCAACTGAACCTATATCCTTTCCCTTCCTAATCAAAACTGAACCTGAACCCTTTACCCCTGAACCTACACCATCACAACTACCAACTCCCTCACCTCAACCACCTAAACTACCCATCATCCAACCTAAAACCTTACCCAGAACTCAAACTCCTAAACCTACCCAACAACCAATCAAACCATCCCCTTAGCCTTCCAAACATCTCTCTATGGAGGAATTCAAGGCGATCAAAACTAAGCTCATCAACTGCACTACTCTGAGCGACATCTCCTGTGAGGAGGATTCAGTCAACCTGACTTATGTTGATGGATCCTCAAGTTCCCTCACAAGAGATGAGTTTCTTAATCTGCCCAGAGGAACTTTGGACCAAGCTGCAAGACTCCTTGGCCTCAATTCAGATACATTGAATGAGGAAGAAAAGAAGCTGAGGAGAAGGCTGGTGACTCTGCTGGACACAAAGAAAGGAGATAGGGTACCAAGACAATCTCTTGTACCTAGAAAGAAGATAGTCCAGTGGAGGTTCGAAGACTCTTCTCACAACTTTGTTGTTGAGAGAGAGAATGGTGAGATTAACAGGCTGAATGCCTCATCTCTGCTACACTTAAGCAGATTTGATATTGCTGAGTTAGTAGAGAAACCATTCTCCAACCCCTCAAACTCCGATGTAGCTGCCCACATCAGAAATCATCTAGGCAGCCTTCACATGGCCGAGCTCACTGCCAGAAGCAAGGTCGAAGAGGAGTCAAAACTGAGAGGAGAGGAGGAAAGGAAAGGATCAGCAACCAAAGGCAAAGCCTTTCTTCAAATGGTTGAAGGTCCTGAACTTGAGTCCATAGTTAGATGGGAGTATGACTACAACTCCCGTCAACTAACTCTCTTCAGGGGGTCACAACAAAGGGTACATGTCATTCAAAGTGATATACTGGATCTCCTATCCACGAATGACTTGTACAAGCTTCTCAGCACCACTTCCGGGAAGAACAGAGAGACAGAAAAATATCTTTTGTCCCTGGTGCTGAAAACTTTGAGAAGTAGAAATAAGTGAAGTTTTGGTAGCATCAGCCTAGGGGGAGTTAGTTGGATCTAGAGAGGCTGTTGCAACCAAAACCATGTCACTTAGAAGATTTTGAGTACTGCATACAAAGGACTTCCAAAGCCAAGTGTGAGACTTCCGAAGAAAGAAGGAGCTCTTCCGAAGTCTAAGTGTAAAATACACTTCCGAAGGAAAACTCCAACTTCCGAAGATAAAAAAGTTACTTCCGAAGAATCAAGACTTGAAGATAAAGTTCTGAAGTCAACTTGCGAAGTATAAAGGAGTCCTTAAAGCCTCGGAAGCATAGAAGCATCTTCCGAAGTATAAGTGGCTTCGGAAGAACTTGTTCTTCCGAAGCCAGTTAACCTTCGGAAGACACTTCTATTATCCAGTAGACATAAGTATGGTCTGTCTGACAGTCCGCTGCAAATCTCTGAGATACTGCATGGCGTTTTCTCAAAAGCCATGTAGTTGACCATACTTTAATCTACTGTTTACCTTTTATGTTAAGTACAGTTGCCATCTTTAGTTGGTGACAAAAGGTAAGTCATGGACATGTCATGACTACCATATCTTAGATAATACTTTATCTAAGATACCTTAACTTTAGCATTGTAGTATATGCTTTAGTCGTAGGTTTCCAGCTGGTATCAAGTATAACCGGCTGTAGGATCTAGTATATATAGTTTCTCATTGTAACTCATGTTCTATGCTTGTAAGTGTCTTGTAATCTTGAGTTGAGAAGTAATATATACAAGTACCTTGAAAATACTCCTGCTTGTTCCTTTGATTACTTATTATATTATTATGAACTCTTGTTAAAGGCATTGCTTCATCTTGTTTGAGTGATATTATAAGTGAGTTTGAGAGAATTACAAGTGTTAAGTGACAAAACCCGATCCTGCAGCAAGCATGAACGAACAAATGAGAGTAAGGATGGCTTGCAAAAGAAGAAAGGAGGTTCACGACTCATTGAGAGTTGTTAGCTCAACTGTGTGTGTATTATAGCGTGCGATCTTGGCTAACTCATAAGGGGACATAGACACAGTAGGGAGTTCAGTTTTGGTAACTGCTCCGATACGTGCGATGTGGTATTTACTGTGTGCTATGTAGCATGCGATTTTGGCTACCTCATATGGTTTATGTAGCGTGCGATCTTGGCTAACCCATGAGATGGCGTGCGATTCTGGCTATACCCCGAGAGTTCTCACACACACAGGGGGAGTCGGTCTTGGTGACCACTACGTTGGTGCGATTTGTGCGATATGTATGATGGATAACATAAGGGACTATAGACACAGTAGGGAGTTCAATTTTGGAAACCGCTCTGATACGTGCGATGTGGTATTTACTGTGTGCTATGTAGCGTGCTATTTTGGCTAACTCATGTGGATTATGTAGCGTGCGATCTTGGCTAACCCATGAGATAGCGTGCGATTTTGGCTACCTTATGTGTGCGATCCGTGCGATATGTACTTCGGGTACGATGATGCAAAGGTGCGATTTGTGCGAAAGTGCAAAATGTATGAAATGAACGAACGTAAGAAAAGATGTTATAACGAATGAAGCGAATGATAATGTATAGTGCGTTGATTAATGAATGAATAATGTAACGAATGTAATGGAAGATAATAATTATATTATCTGTATGTATGTATGTTGTGTGATCACGTACGATATTAACGAATGGTTTTATAAAGGAAGTAAAGTATGTTTTATTTAAAACTAGAACTCACTAAACAACGCTGACTTTGATGTGTTTCCAGTTGGCAGGTATGTTGCTAAGGATGGCACGAGGCGACTACTCAGTTCTTTTGGGATGGCATCCAATGTTATAATGCTTTTGTAATGTTATGAAACAAATATTTTGTAATTGGACAACTATGTACTATGTTGCAAAAGTTTTTATGATAAAATAGAATGATGTTTAATGTTTCCGCTGCAAAGTTTTATGAAATTTAAGTGTAATTATATCTTTTATGTGCGATGAGAATCCAACTGTAAGCGTCCCGGGAACGGGGCCTTACAATAATATAAGGCTTTATCAAGTATCAAGACAACATGATGTGGGGATCTAATGTCTCTAGACCTTATGTACCGTGCACCTCCTCAGCTGCCGCTGGAGGTGGCATGATACCAAAGGAAGTGGCTGACTACTCTGAAAAAGACTGGAAGAAGATTGATGTAGATCAGAAACCCATGACTGCTCTCCAAACTACTCTTCCAAACTCTATCTACAGAGGCTTCAAGAAGTGAAAAACTGCTAAGCAACTATGGGATGCACTAAAGCTAATGTATGAGGGGTCAAATGAAGCTAAAGAAAACAAGAAAGACCTCTTGAAGCAGCAATTTGAGAACTTTACCTTTAGAAGAGGTGAAACCATGACTTAACAATAGTTCAAGTATGTTGAGATTGTGGATATTCTAATGGATGTTGGAGTAACTCTTGAGAATAGAGACTTTGTGAGAAAGTTCATATCCTCTCTTCCCAGACAATGGACACGCTATTGTGTGGCCATTAAAAAGACTGAAAACTTCTAGACCCTCACTCTCACTGAGTTGTATGATATCTTCAGTGGATACTAGATGGAGATGAACATGCAAAATCCATCTGGCAACTCCAACAATCAGCAAAGTTTAGCCCTTCATGTGGTTGAAAGGAATTGCAGAGAACCACAACATCATCTCATCTACTGCCCTGACAACTCACAAAAGGGTCATCACCTTTTCGGAGACACCAAGGCAGAGCTACATCCAAGGAAGCCCATTCTAAGAGACAAGCTCATCACAAGCCTTTGTGTTTGCTGATGAAAACAGTGGTAACTTCTTCTTTACCCTTGAAGACTTGGACTGCATCCATCCAGATGATCTGGAGTACATGGAGATAGTCCAACAAATGCCTCTTCTCACTCATAGAGCCAAGAAGTTCTACAAGAGGGCGGGGAGGAAGTTTTCCAACAATGTATCAAGTGGAAAGTTTGGACTGGACAAAAGGAAGGTGAAGTGTTACAACTATAACAAAATAGGACACTTTGCTAGGGAGTGCAAGGCACCAAGAACAAATGGTGACCAAGCACAACCAAGACCAAACTACACTAATGGAACTTCAGACACTGAGAAGCCCAAGCAGCAAGCTGTAGTTGTTGTTAAAGGAGAAGGCTTTGATTGGAGTTTCCAAGTTGAAGATGCATCTCCCCACCAAGCACTGATGGCTGATCATGAAGAAGCCAGGTATTGGAATATCTTTGTACCCCAGAATGCATTGCTAAAGTTAACAAATATAGGTCCAATAACTTAGAGATGAGATCTGATCTAGAGTCTTTAAACTTCTTAAAAGCTTATTTTAAAAGAGCTAAAAATGATTATAAACTTAAAATAGAAGACTTAGATAAAACCTTTTCCACTCTTAAACATGAACATACCAACTACAGGACTCAGATCAAAGTCCTCATCACTAAGTTAACTGAATGCCAGGCTGAGCTTGTGATCAGCAAAGCCAGGGTAGAGAAATGTGTTCTTGAAGAAGAGACCTTCAAGAAAATGATATCCTCATCCTTGCATGCAAAAGTATGTTATCAGAACAAGCAGGGACCGAGATCTACTGAGATTTCTCCTCCACAAACTCTATTGTCTGTAAGATCTCCTAGATGTGGAACTTGTCAATATCAGCTTCCACTCATAGACCCCATTAAAGAAGAGGATGAAGAGGAGATAGTGAAGGATGGATCTGAGATGAGTGAAAAAAATCATCCTAAGAAGGGTCACTATTCTCCTGAGGAGAGGAAAGAATCAGGGATGACCAAGTCTAAAAAAAAGAACTTAATCAGGACAGCCAAGAGAAAGTCAAAGAAAGCCCAAGAGATCAAGACCACCTTTAACTCTAAAAAGAAATAAGTTTTTATCTCTACTGGATTTGAATTGGTAAACACTAACGACTCAACTATGGATTCTAGTACCAGGAGTCCTAGTTCATGTTCAACTCACCTTGCTTAAGAAAAAAAGGTTGATCAAATATGTACCACTGCTGCACAGCCTGGACCATCCAGTTCCAAAAGCAAGCTTCACCCTAAGAAGCATGTTGCATCATCTATGAAGATGAAAATAAAAGTGGAAAATGATCAAGCTCAGTCTTCTACTCAAAAGAAGACTCTCAAATGGAAGCCAATTGAATGCATTATGTGTGTTAGTACTTCTCATTTTGCTAAGGATTGCATCTGCAATCCTAAAAGCACTATCCACATGACTAAGAAGAAATCCTTAGAGAAGAAGACAGCTTTGGAAGGAAATCTTTTCCTTCCAAAAGCTCTAAAGTGAAGAAGTGGACAAGTGAAAACTTACTTTCGAAAGATAAATTGGTCTCGGAAGAAATGAATGCTTCCGAAGTACTGAAGTCTGCTGCAGTGGATGCAAGATCTTTCAAAGGTCCAGTCTACAAAACTTCCGAAGTCATCAAAACTTTCGAAGTATTGAAGGTCAAGTCTAGTCTTCCAAAGAGGGTGTGGAAGATGTGAGATGTATGTGTACATAACAGTTCATAATGTGAGATGTATGTGTACATGGTTTCATAATGTGAGAACGAGATAAACCGAATAATATTAGAGGTTAAGTGTGTGAGAAACGAAAAGGCAATTTAGCCTTCCTAGTTGCTTCAAATAGCACTCTAGCATCTTTATCACCAAACGTGAGCCATCAGGGTCATGGATCGGCCTTCGGTTAAACGTACCTTCTTCATCAGCTGTTGCACTCAAGTGTCTTCATGTGTTTAGTACAATGGTATTTGTTATGTATGAAGTAGTGTTCCTCCTAATAGGTTTAAAAGTTTTAAATCACATGACAAATGATATTATCTTAGTGTATAAGTTTTGTTGAACTGATTGAGATATCTGGTGTACTTTTAGGTTTACTTGTAAAATGTAATTAGTTACAAGGTGTATCTTGGTTTACTCATTCTAGTTTGTTTCTAGAATTTTTTTTTAAATATGATACCATTTTCGTCGTTAAAATAATAAATTAGTGTGTTATTATTTAAAAACATGTGTACATATAATTATTTTATGTGGAAAGATGGTAGAACATCGGATTGCATTCTTTCCAATCTTATATTTATGCTAGCGTCCATCTTTCTTAAATTATTTTCTACCCTCTGAAAATATATAATTATTATATCATGTGCAAAGGTGGAAGGGCATCGGTTTTTGTTGTTTATATTTTATATTCATTTGAGCATCCATCTCTGATCATGGTGTCTCTATAAAAATGTAATTGTAGTAAAATCTCTTCATCATTTTATCAAGAATTAAAATAGTCGATGTACAAACAAGTACATGAACATACATAAAAACAAGTACATGCAAATGCATTAGTAGGTCGTCCACGCGTTGCAGCGGGATTATATATATGAGATCTGCAATATGATGTATTGTCATCATAATACAATTCACAATTTCACATGTTTTGCTACCAAAAAGATGCAAGGTGTAACCTGTGTTATATGATGTTATCAAATGGGTTTACAAGGTTACAATAAGTTGCAAGCTACTTTAAGAGATTCTAACCATTTGTCATCGAAGCAACAACAATTTAAAATTAATTATGACCAGCAATAAGTCGAATGAGTAGTGAGTCCTCGCAATTTGCTTATTAGATGAAATGTAAGAAAATTCTTCAAAATAAAGTATTATTGTCGTTTTGTCACACGAATTGTTTTGAAAAACATGGCCATTTTCCTTCTTGTTAGATTTGATTTTGACGAATATTGGTATGAGTCAAGATGAGTCGTTATAAAAATGCTCTTGTTTAATAAAAGAAAGAGGAAAGATGCCTACGACCTCTATCCTATATATGAGATAGTATTCTCCAATCAATCATTAATGAAGAGTGTAAATTGTAAAATTTAAGTCAACATCTGAACTAAAAGAAAATTGATGACATAAACATTATTCCTACTACACCTTTTTGCTTCATTATTAACTCAAATCTTTCCCAGAGCCAAGTTTACAGCAAGCAACTGTGGATGAAGCGATGACAAAAGAACGACCAGGATAAAAGGCCTATTTTGACCCGTGTGTCATATGTTTTCTGCCCATTCTGACCTGTGGCATTTGCCCTCCCGCCCATTTTGCTCATATAATCCCACTACTAAGCTGTTTAGAGCCTAAAATAGTCTATGGCAATATTAGTTAACCACAATGACCTGCTTGAATTACAAATACAAAAACTATCTACTTCCAAACATAGCAAATCAGATAATCTTCATCACATAATAATAATAACAAATGGCACAATAATTACAATAATAACTAATTAACGGAGGTAACTACTTGTGATGTTATAAACAGTTTTTTGCAGTAGATGGTTTTTCATGCCCACGTCTACAAAGTCCTTTAGATTACCTTTTTTTAACTATAAACACAGATTTTGATGAGGCAGGTAGTAATTCTTTAATTTTCCATATCAATGAATTATCTTTCTAATAAAAGATCATATTTGTAATAAAAGTTAATTCTTTTACCACCTTTAGGACTGTGTTAGTGTACATATAGCTGTTGACAAAACAATTGATGTACTTTATGAAGTGACATGGTTGCTATTTGTAGACAGGTGCATAATCTTACTATCTTTGCTTAGAAAAACCAACTTCTATATTGAATACATTAGCAGATAATGATAACTATGAGATTTGAAAAAGGAGGCTCGTCTGAAAGCATGAAGTCTAGGTAAGATTAAATGAGTAACACTAAGAATATCATGAAAGTAATCAATAATTAAGTAATGTATTTACTCTTAAAGTTTAGGGTTTAAATGATTAACACGAAGTAGTTAAGTGTTAGATATTTTTTTTGGAAAAAAGCTAAGGAGGCGTTTGGTTGGAAGGAATTGAATGGAATGAAATGGAATTGAAAAATTAGTATAATTTTTAAGTAAATTATGTTTGAGTGGGTAATGAAATGTAAAAACCAAGGGAATGTTTCACCTTAAATTCCCTTGGTTGTGGGATTTCAAATTCCCTTGGTTGTGGGAATTTGAGGTGTATCATTCCCTTAGGTTTTACATTTCATTACCCATTCAAACATAATTTTACTTGTAAATTATACTAGTTTCTCAATTTCATTCTATTCCATTCTATTCCTTCCAACCAAACGCCCCTAAGGTTTATGATTGAGTTCATAAAACGGAAGCCTAAGGCATGTTCGTAAGCAATGAACAACAGAACAACAACACCCCAACAACAGGCCCATTAAAGGGTGTGCTTTATAATCTAAAAATGCATACAACAACTAATTTTGGTTTTCTTTTACCAAGTATTATGTTGTAGTTATAACACAACAAAAGCTTAGCAACTTATAACCAAACATGCCCTACTAATCAACAAAAACAATGCCCTAGTATTAGATGTTAGATCAGGCCCAATTAAACACATACAAACTCATGTACAAGAGAAAATAATTAACTCACACTTCAACTCTGCTTCTTCATTTATGAAAATGGAAATGCATATATAGCACACAGACTCATGCAACGAGGGATCTCAAACTCACCCACTACATCCTACAAATAAGAAAATCTTAACTTACCATGTATAATACCATTTGACTTCTTTAAACCTTGAACATAAATACCACATGTGAATAAATCTTCTTTCTTTCTTTTGGTTTTCTTGCTTACCTATTTTCACAGCCTTATACCACTTCCACTTGGTACTGTTTTCTCACGATTCAGCCTCCTTAATAGAACCATAGATATCACACAAATTTCCTTTAACTTTCCAACAAAAATCAAAGTCGTCTTCTACTCCTTTTTCCCTCTATACATGTCTTCCAAAAATAGGTTACGGCTCTGGTCACTTTCTTTCCCTTCAACAGGTTTGTAAATGCTCACTTTCTTTCTCAAATAAACCTCTGGTCAAGGTTTTCTTCTTCGGTCTCGGTCTAAACTTTCTCGGTCTATCTACCGGTAGTCTATTACGACTCATCGGTTGTTTCGGTCTCACACCAGAACTCAGTTTCCGGTCTCGGTCACAGTCTTTCTCTCTTCTCTTCTCGGTTTCACACAAAAATCACATGCCTATCCTCTTCTTCTCTCGATCACACAAATTGTTCTTGATCTCGATTCGATCACACAGATCTTCAACTCTTCTTTCGATCACTCAGATCAGTTTCTTCTTCTCCATTGATTCACATGGAATCTCCTCTTCTTGTTCACGCAGAACACTTGTCTTGGTTTCTCCTCGAATGTTCACACAGAACAATCTTGTACGGCTCACCCAGAACCCTTCACAATCACACAGATTGTCTCTTCCGTCTCACTCAGAATGGTATTTGGTTCACGCAGAACCTCGTCATCAAAACACTCGAAACAGCCACGCAGGCTTGTACACGCGATAACAACGATCAGCCACACTTCTCAGTTTACCCAGAACCCTTTTTTTGCCTTCGATGTCGTCTCATTTTTGCTGCCCAGTTCTTCTTCGCTATGCTATTTCTTTCTCGTCTTCGGCCCTATGGCCAAAGGCTGTTTTTCTCTCGAAAGACGACTCTCAAACCGGCAGACACCAAGCTCTAATACCAAATGTTGGATCAGACCCCAATTAAACACATACAAACTCACATACAAGAGAAAATAATTACCTCATACTTCAACTCTGCTTCTTCATTTATGAAGATGGAAATACATATATAGCACTAGTCTATGCAACATGGGATCTCAAACTCACCCACTACATCCTACAAACAAGGAAATCTTAACTTACCACCTATAATACCATTTGACTAAATGAAGCTCCAACTTTATGACCGGTGACCCGTCAAGATTAAACCAACGTTAGATTCCATTTTGAAAACCTATAAGCCACATAAACATTACTGGAGCTTTAGAACCTACACAGTCTTTACTACTTTATAAGATTAAATTTCATAAACACTAAGTATCAAACCATAAAAAGTTATAAACGTTACGATCACTTGTCATAATAATAATTAAGCAATAAGCACTGCTTTTAAATTTTACCCTGCACTAACTTTTTCCAAACTAAACATTTTCTTAAAAGTAAGGCTTACCATTCTTATGCACCAAAAATTCATGTATCAATAAAGACATTATACATCTGGGTACTTTTCATAGACTTTATGCCTATTAAAACATTATAGAATTTATGCAGATATTGTTGTCAAAAAAATTTAGACAGTAAACTTTGCTGCTTTATAATATCCTTTCTTGATTCAATAATAGATGCCACTTCTTAATCCAAACCAAAACGAAGGTAATTAGTCGCACATAGCAAAAGGGCACACGTTTAAGGCCACCCGTCTTTATTATTTGAACTTTTGAATAACAACCAGCAAATATAAATGGAGTATGTTAGGCAATCATATATCTTACTGACATATCAACTCTAAACTAATATGTTGATAACAACTCTCAAGAGTAACAATGATTGTGACAACCCTAGATTAAGAAGTTTTATACACTAAGTTCATTTAAATATTCTAAGCCACATCTAGGTTAATATATATTTTTATATATATACATGTGCGTATACATGCTTTCATTTTGGTTTACATAAGTATATTGTCCACTTATATGTGTATGTATACGTATGCATGGTCGCATGCATACCCTTTTACGTGTACATATACCATCTTTTACTAAGAAACATTTACACACCATATGAATTCAAGTATTATTCATTGCATGCTTGCATGCAAACTCAAGAGGTTACGTATGTATATATCTATATTCATAACTTTATGATACCAAATGTCATACGATCGAAATGCATCATCTATACAACATCAAACAACCAAAACACAACTCAAACACAAGATAACCTCAAGAGAAACTTAACATCAAAAACAAACCTAAACAAATCTTCTACACTTAAATCTCAAACCAAAGTACCATCTAAGATTGAGAACCGGTTTATTAACCCTTAAAACACCCGACTTAAGAGATGTTTAACACCTCAAATCGGGCGGGACACCTCACCATCCATCAACCCGTCACCTAGCTCTCCAAAACACCAAGCATATGTGTATGCATGCCACCTTAAGAGTCTAGCAACCTAAGAGCAATGATGAAACTCTTTAATGGCAGCCAACTCCACCTCTTTTGCAAACTCTCGGTTGGAACCCAACTAGGACACAAACCACCGCCACCTCTTCGGTTCTTCTAGAGGCACCACAAACCGCCACATAGCCATGACTAAGCAAGGCTATAATGAACACCTCACCACCTAGGACTAGTAGTAATCATGAGAGCTCCCCTATATCAATCCTCGGCCGAAGGCTTGCATATTCACCACCTTTCTAAACAAACACAACCACTACTACCCCTCGGTTACCACTTCCGAACACCACCACCGTAAGCCACAAGCAACCCTCTCAACCCTCTCGGTCACCACCTCTTCAACCAAATACCATCATCAACTCCACCCGGTCAACCACGAGTCACACACTCTCGGTTACTAGGCAGTAACATCCAAGCCTCGTGGAAGCATCACCTCCCGAAAGATTGTCAAGAACACCAAAACCAAGCGGACTTTAGGCCATCCTCACCTTCTTCTCATACTCTCCTTCTGTCAAAATCAAGGTTCTAACTCCTAAAACCCTACTTGATTAAGATTATGAAAACCAAACATGTGTTAAATAAACACATGTGATTAACCCTTTTGATTAAAACATTCAAGTTTTTATAAAAACATATAATAATCAAACTCATTTTTCAGACAAGAAGAAAGATTTTAAAAATCTGACATAAGTAAAACAAATCTTAAAAATCAAATTTATAGCAAGAAATTATCAACAAAAAGGGTTAAAGATCTAGTCATAGTTTGTTAAATTGATTCTGCATATAAAATAACTATGATTGTGGGAACAAACATTAAAAATATATTCAGAATAATAGGAAATTGAACTCTGCAAAATTTGGTACTATTCCTATGAATTAATTAATTTATATGCAATAATTAAGAATAAAAAGAGAAAAATCATATTAAAAGAACCGATCCTAGTAAAGGTATAGAAACATTGTGTACTGACTATTATGAATTATAGAATCCACTGGAAAAATTTCGTGACCTAACTCAAAACATTTTCTGAAATATTGATTTTTAACCATTCTGTCAACTAAAAATCGGGAAAAATACTTAAAGTATGAAATAAATTATAGAAAATTTATAGAAAATATAAAAATAAAAAATGGAGCAGTTTGCGTAAAAATTAGAATTTTTGGACATGATCTGGTATTTTTAGCAAAATAAAGATAAAATAGGAAAAATTATAAAAATAGCTCTGCTATAATTTAGAGTATGAGAAAATTCTGAAAAACTTTACGAATTATAATTATTAACCTGCCAAAATTTGACTAATTTTAGAGGCCCGAAGGTATTTCTAAAGAATTATGTGAATAATGTAAAAATAATAAAAATTAGCCTGAAAATAATTTGAATATGAAATTTTAGTATATTTTACCTAACACTAAGATACATCTACTATAAAAATTTCGGAATTTATACTAAAACCTGATTTATAAAATAAATTCTTCAATCTGAGGTGCTAAAAATGTTAAAGAAATATACATTTTCTGAATTATAAATATTTTTCTTGTATAGGTTACCATTTGGAGTAAAGGTGAGTTTCATGGCCCATTTTTGTTTTGTAAAAGTTTTGGGGAAAAAGCATACTATTTGATGCATTATTTTCTGAGATTTATGTTACAACCATTAATTCGGATGTGGAACCGTTAGATAATATTGGTAGCGCTACTTAGGAAAATATTTCCTGCACCAATAAGATGAGTATTGTGTTGCTATATTATCTGATTTATGAAATATGTTATGACAGATATGAATGATCTGATTACTATGTAAGGTTTGGTTGTATATAATGCATCTACGTTATATGATAAATCTGTGAAGCTCACCAACTTTATGTTGACTGTTTTGAGTATGCTTTTTCAGGAATTCACCATGACTAACAGCCTAATGTTCTCCTTTGATGTTTATAATGGCTGGGGAGAAGTTGTGGGGAAAGTCTGTGTAAACCTGACAGTGAATTTGTATGATCTTAGTGTCTCGGTGGATGCCGACTTCCATCGTCTCTGAAGATGTTACTGTTAGGTTTTTAATGTAATAGGATTATGTTAGTTCAAATTTTGACTATGATGAATTGGTGTAATTCCAACTCCTTATTAATCTAGTTATGTTATGTGATGTTATATGTATATTTAATATGACTCTCCATGTAATATATATATATATTTATGTGATATGTTGTAGTAATAGTAGATCAATGAGTTCTGAGCAAACAAGTCACACCCTAAGCATTTCACGCTTCCGCCGGGATGTGACAGGTTGGTATCAGAGCCATTGGTTATAGAGAATTAGGTACCATAAAATACCTAGACTATAACCATAAGCTCATGTCTGTGTAATTATGTGATTTTGCATGTCATGATTCCATGAATATTAAAGCATTTTACTTATATATAAAAATAGGTAACTAACTGTTGGGTTCAAACCATGAAAAGATTTGTTTTGCAGCTATGAGTACTGATAACAATTTTTGTGAGACTAACTCATTCGGATACTCGGATTACAATAAAGAACTTACGCCTGAACCTAAACCTCAGCAAATTCTAGAACCTTTTCCAACCAAAAGGGAAGATAATCCTAAGACCAAATTTTATGTCCGTCGTGCACCTGTAATGGTAGGAGGATATACCATTAAAACTCCTAGGAAAAGGGTACGGCCCGGGAACAAATTCAAGACTAAGCAAGATGAAGGCAAGGAGATACAAGAAACTGACTCCCTTGGAAACGAAGAAAGTGAAGCTAAAAGACAGAGGGTGGACGGAGATCAGAGCGCAGGCACTCAACAAACCCTTAAACAGCTCAAGAAAATTCAACAAGAAATCAGGAAAATTCAGAAGGATGTGAAGGAACTAAAAACACCTAAGGGAAACATCTTCTCAAGAATATGGAAATGGATGCAGGGAAATTAGGAACTAACTTTTAGTGTGAAATCTTTAAATAAGAACTTAAATGAAAAATATCTTTTGTGTTTGAACTATTACTTGCTTATGTGTTAATTAGAATATTGTCAAGAATCTAAAATTCTTTTTAATATTTACTATAATTAACTATAGAAAAGCATGCCGCCAAGAAGAAATGCGCAGCCCGTAAGGAGGACTGCGAGAGTGGGACGACCTAGAACTAGACTTGGAGAAGAAACACCTGTTAACCCAACAACCAACGAGGATGAAAGGATCTCCCGAATAGTGTCACAGCAGTTAGAAGCTGCCATACCCATACTAGTAACTCAACTTCAACAAAACCTAAACCTTGGTACCACAACCCCCGGCAACGAAATACCAGCTGATGATGCCATAAGAGATCAACCAGCAGAGGAGATTATAACAGAGAAAGGATGTTCTTACAAAGCCTTTATGTCATGTAGACCTCGAGAATTTGATGGTAAAGGCGGAGCAGTACAGGCTCTACGCTGGTTAGATGAAATGGAGTCAACTCTGGAAATCAGCAAATGTGCCAATAACAACAGAACCTTGTTTGCTTCACACTCCTTGAAAGGGGAAGCACAATCCTGGTGGAAGATGGAGATGACCACTAAAGGTAGGCACATTATGAATGAGTTGAGTTGGGAGGAATTTAGGAATTTGGTTATAGAGAAATACTGTCCATATAATGAAATAGAAAAATTAGAAACTGAGTTTCTAGCTTTAGAAATGAAAGGAGCAGCACATCGGGAATATACTGACAGGTACAATGAACTCTCGAGGTTAGTACCACATCTAGTGGCCCCAGAATCAAAGAGAATAGGAAGATATATTTGGGGACTAGTGCCACAAATAAGGGGATTAGTGAAATCAGCTAGGCCCAAGACTTTTCAAGATACTGTAAGTTTATCAGGAAGTCTGACAGATGAGATGATAAGAAATGGATCACTAGGTAACCCTAGATCTGGAGAAAAGAGAAAGTGGAGTGATGATAGCCCAGGGGGAAGATTTAAGGGAACCCCTCAAAAACGAATAGTTAGACAGCCTCCTCGAAACTACCTAGGAATGACACGGGAAAAGAAATCCCAGACAGAAAACCAACCATGGTGTAACACGTGCCAAAGATACCATCAAGGCAACTGTGCGATGGTAATCTGTTACAACTGTAAGAAAAAGGGACATATATCCCGAGACTGCAAAAACCCTGCAAATCCAAAACCAGTCTGCTATCAATGTGGGAATGAAAACCATCGCCGGAACGAATGCCCACAGCTAAAGGGAAAGGCACCGACTAATCAGAACAACCCTCGAGGGAGAGCATTCATAATGCAGGCAGAAGAAGCTCGACACGAACCAGAAGTCGTCACGGGTACGTTCCTTGTAAACGATCAGTACGCTACTGTATTATTTGATACTGGAGCAACCCGTAGCTTTGTTTCAAATACATTTAGGCCACTACTTAACTTGACCACAGAAAAGCTTAATCAAAAATATATGATAGAATTAGCGGATGGTAAGATAATCGAAGCTTATGAAATCATTCCTAATTGTATCATGAATTTAGATGAAAACTATTTCAATATAGATTTGATCCCTATTGATTTAGGAGGATTTGATATTGTTGTAGGAATGGATTGGTTAAGTAAGAATCAAGCTGAAATAATATGTGGTAAGAAGATGATCAAAATCCCTTTAGTTAATGAAAATAGAACACTGTGCATATACGGTGAAAAACCTAGGGGCAACATAAAAGTAATTTCTTGTAGAAGTGCACAAAAATGCCTAAGGAAAAAATGTTTGGCTTATTTGACTCACATTGTTGACACTAAGATAGACAAAGTAAACCTGAAAGATGTTCCTATTGTCAATGAATATTCAGATGTATTCCCTGATGAATTACCTGGATTACCACCCCCACGTCAAGTAGAATTCAAAATTGAATTGATGCCAGGAACAGCCCCTATTGCTAAGGCACCCTACCGTTTAGCACCTACTGAAATGAAAGAATTAATGAGCCAACTTCAGAAACTTTTGGATAAAGGATTTATACGACCTAGTGTATCACCCTGGGGAGCACCAGTTTTATTTGTTAAGAAAAAGGATGGAACATTTAGAATGTGCATAGACTATAGGGAACTCAAAACTATAAAGAATAGGTATCCCTTACCTAGAATAGACGACCTATTTGATCAATTACAAGGATCTAGTTACTTTTCAAAAATAGACTTGAGATCAGGGTATCATCAACTAAGAATACAGGATGAAGATATACCCAAGACAGCATTCAGAATAAGGTATAGACATTATGAATTCCTGGTAATGCCATTTGGATTAACCAATGCTCCCGCCATATTCATGGATTTGATGAATAGGATATGTAAACCCTATTTAGATAAGTTTGTTATAGTCTTTATAGACGACATTTTAATCTATTCTAAGAATAAGGAGGATCATGAGCAACACTTAAATCGACCTTGGAGTTGTTAAGAAAAGAAAAACTATACGCAAAATTCTCAAAATGTGAATTTTGGAAAAGAGAAGTGCAATTCCTAGGGCACATAGTCAATCAAGAAGGAATACAGGTAGATCCAGCAAAAATAGAAGCTGTTAAGAAATGGGAGGATCCCAAGACACCAACAGAAGTACGTCAATTTTTAGGATTAGCAGGATATTATAGAAGATTCATAGAAAATTTCTCAAGAATAGCTCAGCCCTTGACTGAATTAACCCAAAAAGACAACCCATATGTCTGGGGAGAAAAACAAAAGAATGAATTCGAACTTTTGAAAAATAAGTTATGTAGTGCACCTATTTTGTCATTACCAGAAGGGACTGATGATTTTGTAGTATATTGTGACGCGTCTCGTCAAGGATTTGGATGTGTATTAATGCAAAGAAGTAGAGTCATCGCATATGCCTCTAGACAACTTAGGGGAAGTGAGAAAAACTACACTACTCATGATTTGGAATTAGGAGCAGTCATCTTTGCACTTAAGATTTGGAGACATTACCTGTATGGGACAAAATGTACAATATATACGGATCATAAGAGTTTACAGCATATATTTGAGCAGAAAATGCTGAACATGAGACAAAGAAGATGGGTAGAATTGCTGAGTGATTATGATTGTGAAATCAAATATCATTCAGGTAAAGCAAATGTAGTTGCAGATGCTTTAAGTAGAAAAGATAGGGTTAAACCGTTACGAGTACGAGCCATGAGAATGGAACTACAATCAGATCTGTTAAGACAAATATGGGAAGCCCAACAGAAAAGTAAAATAGAAGTAAAAGGACAGGAAAAGGATTTACAGGCAGATACACATGGAATTCTAAGATTTAAAGGAAGAACTTGGATACCTGATATGCCATACTTAGAAAGATTATATTACAGGAAGCACATAAGTCAAGATACTCCGTACATCCAGGAAATAATAAAATGTATAAGGATTTGAAAAATCATTACTGGTGGCCTGGTATGAAGAAATCAGTTGGGGAATTTGTAGAGAAATGCAATATGTGTTCAAAGGTTAAAGCAGAACATCAGAAACCTTCGGGGTATCTACAACAACCGGAAATTCCAGAATGGAAATGGGATCAAATTACCATGGATTTTGTAACCAAGTTACCAAGGACCTCAAGTGGCTATGACACAATTTGGGTTATAGTAGATAGGTTGACCAAATCAGCACACTTCCTGCCAATCAAAGAAGATTACAAAATAGAGAAATTGGCAAGAATTTACATACGAGAAATCGTATCCAGACATGAAATACCAATCTCCATTATATCTGATAGGGACAGTAGATTCATATCAAGATTTTGGCTGACCTTACAAAAAGCTTTAGGAACCCAAATAAATCTTAGCACAGCCTTCCACCCACAAACAGATGGACAGAGTGAAAGGACAATACAAACACTAGAAGATATGTTACGTGCTTGTGCATTAGATTTTGGTGGCAACTGGGATATGCATTTACCTTTGATAGAATTTTCTTATAATAATAGCTATCATTCTAGCATTAAGACCGCCCCGTTTGAAGCCCCGTATGGAAGAAAATGCAGATCGCCCTTATGTTGGAATGAAATAGGAGATAGACAACTTATAGGTCCTGATTTAATTCAAGAGACATCTGACAAGATTAAAGAAATCAAGAATAGATTAAAGACAGCACGGGATCGGCAGAAAAGTTATGCAGATAAAAGAAGAAAGCCGTTAGAATTTCAAATTGGAGATAAGGTCTATCTCAAAATATCACCCACCAAGGGAATCTTTCGATTTGAAAAGAGAAATAAGTTGAACCCAAGGTATATTGGACCATTTGAAGTTATTGACAAAATTGGTCCTGTTGCGTATAAGCTAGATTTACCCAAAGAATTAAGTAAAGTACACAACACGTTCCATGTGTCCAATCTGAAGAAATGTTTAACAGATGAAACATTAAAAGTTCCAGTTCAAGAAATAAAGATAGACGAGAAGCTTAATTTTACAGAGGAACCAATAGCCATATTAGATAAAGAAATTAAAAAGCTAAGAAGAAGCAAGATCCCCATAGTGAAAGTTAAGTGGAACGCTAAGAGAGGGCCAGAGTATACATGGGAAAGAGAAGATGAAATCAGAAAAAAATACCCCCACCTATTTTAAGACAATGGTCAGATAAGTTCATTACTATTCAAATAAATTTCGGGACGAAATTATTTTTACGGGGGGAGAATGTGACAACCCTAGATTAAGAAGTTTTATACACTAAGTTCATTTAAATATTCTAAGCCACATCTAGGTTAATATATATTTTTATATATATACATTTACGTATACATGCTTTCATTTTGGTTTACATAAGTATATTGTCCACTTATATGTGTATGTATACGTACGCATGGTCGCATGCATACCCTTTTACGTGTACATATACCATCTTTTACTAAGAAACATTTACACACCATATGAATTCAAGTATTATTCATTGCATGCTTGCATGCAAACTCAAGAGGTTACGTATGTATATATCTATATTCATAACTTTATGATACCAAATGTCATACGATCGAAATGCATCATCTATACAACATCAAACAACCAAAACACAACTCAAACACAAGATAACCTCAAGAGAAACTTAACATCAAAAACAAACCTAAACAAATCTTCTACACTTAAATCTCAAACCAAAGTACCATCTAAGATTGAGAACCGGTTTATTAACCCTTAAAACACCCGACTTAAGAGATGTTTAACACCTGAAATCGGGCGGGACACCTCACCATCCATCAACCCGCCACCTAGCTCTCCAAAACACCAAGCATATGTGTATGCATGCCACCTTAAGAGTCTAGCAACCTAAGAGCAATGATGAAACTCTTTAATGGCAGCCAACTCCACCTCTTTTGCAAACTCTCGGTTGGAACCCAACTAGGACACAAACCACCGCCACCTCTTCGGTTCTTCTAGAGGCACCACAAACCGCCACATAGCCATGACTAAGCAAGGCTATAATGAACACCTCACCACCTAGGACTAGTAGTAATCATGAGAGCTCCCCTATTTCAATCCTCGGCCGAAGACTTGCATATTCACCACCTTTCTAAACAAACACAACCACTACTACCCCTCGGTTACCACTTCCGAACACCACCACCGTAAGCCACAAGCAACCCTCTCAACCCTCTCGGTCACCACCTCTTCAACCAAATACCATCATCAACTCCACCCGGTCAACCACGAGTCACACTCTCGGTTACTAGGTAGCAACATCCAAGCCTCGTGGAAGCATCACCTCCCGAAAGATTGTCAAGAACACCAAAACCAAGCGGACTTTAGGCCATCCTCACCTTCTTCTCATACTCTCCTTCTGTCAAAATCAAGGTTCTAACTCCTAAAACCCTACTTGATTAAGATTATGAAAACCAAACATGTGTTAAATAAACACATGTGATTAACCCTTTTGATTAAAACATTCAAGTTTTTATAAAAACATATAATAATCAAACTCATTTTTCAGACAAAAAGAAAGATTTTAAAAATCTGAAATAAGTAAAACAAATCTTAAAAATCAAATTTATAGCAAGAAATTATCAACAAAAAGGGTTAAAGATCTAGTCATAGTTTGTTAAATTGATTCTGCATATAAAATAACTATGATTGTGGGAACAAACATTAAAAATATATTTAGAATAATAGGAAATTGAACTCTGCAAAATTTGGTACTATTCCTATGAATTAATTAATTTATATGCAATAATTAAGAATAAAAAGAGAAAAATCATATTAAAAGAACCGATCCTAGTAAAGGTATAGAAAAATTGTGTACTGACTATTATGAATTATAGAATCCACTGGAAAAATTTCGTGACCTAACTCAAAACATTTTCTGAAATATTGATTTTTAACCATTCTGTCAACTAAAAATCGGGAAAAATACTTAAAGTATGAAATAAATTATGGAAAATTTATAAAAAATATAAAAATAAAAAATGGAGCAGTTTGCGTAAAAATTAGAATTTTTGGACATGATCTGGTATTTTTAGCAAAATAAAGATAAAATAGGAAAAATTATAAAAATAGCTCTGCTATAATTTAGAGCATGAGAAAATTCTGAAAAACTTTACGAATTATAATTATTAACCTGCCAAAATTTGACTAATTTTAGAGGCCCGAAGGTATTTCTAAAGAATTATGTGAATAATGTAAAAATAATAAAAATTAGCCTGAAAATAAATTGAATATGAAATTTTAGTATATTTTACCTAACACTAAGATACATCTACTGTAAAAATTTCGGAATTTATACTAAAACCTGATTTATAAAATAAATTCTTCAATCTGAGGTGCTAAAAATGTTAAAGAAATATACATTTTCTGAATTATAAATATTTTTCTTGTATAGGTTACCATTTGGAGTAAAGGTGAGTTTCATGGCCCATTTTTGTTTTGTAAAAGTTTTGGAGAAAAAGCATACTATTTGATGCATTATTTTCTGAGATTTATGTTACAACCATTAATTCGGATGTGGAACCGTTAGATAATATTGGTAGCGCTACTTAGGAAAATATTTCCTGCACCAATAAGATGAGTATTGTGTTGCTATATTATCTGATTTATGAAATATGTTATGACAGATATGAATGATCTGATTACTATGTAAGGTTTGGTTGTATATAATGCATCTACGTTATATGATAAATCTGTGAAGCTCACCAACTTTATGTTGACTGTTTTGAGTATGCTTTTTCAGGAATTTACCATGACTAACAGCCTAATGTTCTCCTTTGATGTTTATAATGGCTGGGGAGAAGTTGTGGGGAAAGTCTGTGTAAACCTGACAGTGAATTTGTATGATCTTAGTGTCTCGGTGGATGCCCACTTCCATCGTCTCTGAAGATGTTACTGTTAGGTTTTTAATGTAATAGGATTATGTTAGTTCAAATTTTGACTATGATGAACTGATGTAATTCCAACTCCTTATTAATCTAGTTATGTTATGTGATGTTATATGTATATTTAATATGACTCTCCATGTAATATATATATATATTTATGTGATATGTTGTAGTAATAGTAGATCAATGAGTTCTGAGCAAACAAGTCACACCCTAAGCATTTCACGCTTCCGCCGGGATGTGACAATGATACGTATGATTGTTCCCTATGTATTATCTTAAGAAAGGGCTATTACAAAATTTGGTGTTATTTGTTCGCAGAGGAATCATAAATGCAGCAAAACCCACTGATGGATATTAATGCTATTGGAGCTATAGAACCTAAACAATACCTTATAAACAAGCTTAAGTTTCATAAACACTATGAATTAGCATACGGAAGAAAGTTGTAATCATGATTTGACAACAATGAAATCTGCATGATAATTTCAAGTGGGTTTTTTGTGTAAAGGTAAACCATAGACTCAACCCATGTAAATTGACAAAGGTTAGGATGTTATTCTATATTGAAACCAGCAGGATTAATTTAAAGCAAAGGAACTGTGATATTTATTTATCAAACTTTCTAAATATGAAACAATGTAATGGTTAGATTCTACAAAGGAGTATGGACTTGTCTATTGACTGTGAAATGTCTTTAGTGTGTAATTCTAAATTGAAATCAACAACCATTCATAAACACTACCGGAGCTTTGGAACCTAAACAATCTTTACTACTTTATAAGATTAAATTTCATATCATAAACACTATTAAGTATCAGACCATAGAAAGTTACAAATATTATGATCACTTATCATAATAATCATGCTTAACAGCAATAAAATTAGCATGATCAATTTAAATGAGTTGTTACCTGAAAAAGGAGAAACCTTGTGGTGACTTGGCTTGGTGTGTATTGAATAAACCAAAACTACACAAACTTGATTCACAATTACAGAGTTCAGAAGGCTTAAACCCAAAGTAAACAATACCATGTTAACTTTCTATTGTTATTCGTCAGTTTGTTAATGCTATTACAAGTATATCAAATTAAGGTTATTACAAGTATATCAAATTAATGGTATTTGTTGATGTCACTTCTTACCATAATGTATATCAAATATCACCAATTTGACGTATTTTTATATTCCTCACATGGAATTTGAAATATGAATAATTCACATGTACTTACCATTGTGCTTGATTAAAGCTATGTTGATCTAAGAGATCTGAACAAAAGGCACCAACAAATCAATTCAGGTCTTAACAATTAGCTTCTAGCATAGGCACCTACTCAGACGTCCACGCCCATCTTTCAACATCCAATGCAGGGTTGCTGCAGATGGAAGTAAACAAACTTAACCAATGCCACTAGCCCTAAACATCGGCTAAAACCATACTCACATTTATAATATTAGTCTCATGCGATTCTAACAAAAGAAAACATACTCATTTCGACATCAATTTTGCAAAATTTGCACTAAAATATATTCAATACGATTTAATTGGGAAATGTTATACCAGTGTAGCAAAAACCTAGAGTGTAGAACTGAAGACTCTGTGCAAGAACTTCCATTTCACATATTCAAGATATTATTCATTAATTTCTGTAGTAAACAAGAAATATCTAACACCCAAACTGCAATTTCTGATATAATCTTCAACACATTACCAAACGAAAATGGTTTCCCATCAATTAAAACCCATTTAAATCATTCTCATCCCAATAGTCATTCCCCAATTATATTAGACCTTTGATCTGATAGCATTATGCTATTTAATCATGAATGGTATTTGAGTATAAATATGTAGTGTGAGTTCAAATGAGAATTATGAAATATTTTTCAAACTCAGTATTTGACTATGAACTGGGTCATGGTAAATTATAGCCAAATAAAGAACAAGAATGCCCGGGAAATTCAACCAAAACTTACTAAAAGTTATATTATTAGTGAATTAATATATATTCCAGACAAACAGGTCAAAATTACCATAACTTACTAAAATGTAGTAGGTCAAACGAGTCAAATTTTTGGACAAAAGGGGGTTTTACCGCTTTGACCCAAAAGCAAAAACTAACCATCCTCACCCAAACACCTTTTGATTTGTTAAAACAACTAGTGGCTCTACTAGATCATAAAGAAAGCAGTTATTGAATAAAGTGCTTAGCCAAGTTAAGGTACGGTGGAAGCACCGAAAGAGATCATAAGCGACATGGGAATTACACGAGAAGATGAAACGACACCACCCAGATCTCTTCATGGGGTAGCATGTTTTAGGGATGAAACCTAAATAAGGAGGGTGGACTTCTAAGACCCAATATTTCAATCATAGAATAGAAAAGATAGAAAAGATGCAATTTTATAGAAGTGAAGGCGCCAAATGAAACATTAACCCTAATATGAGGATATAAAAGAAAATGAGCAGCCCCCATACATGTTTCTTATGATTGACACATTCCTAAAGAGCTAAAGGAAAAGTGAACTTCTGTCGTAGAGAGAGAAAGTTGAAGAACAAGCAATAAGATAAGACCTTGACCCTTATAATACTTTATCGATCTAAGCTTGTGATGTGTTTTAATGAATAAAGTTTGAAACTTTAGGTGTGCATGTACGTAGATCTTCGGTTTTAACCTCTCTGTTATAGGATTTACTCAAAAGCTTTGAAAAGTGACTTCTAGATTCTTGTTCTTACCTTTACTTAATTTGGGGCTAATATGCATACTTATATATTGTTTTTTAAGAAATGTAACACCCGGTTATTTATTATTTTGAAGCCGACGAAGGAAGAAAAAGAAATAAAGTCCAAAGTCGATGGACCAAACTCACCAACGAGAGAAACTTTGATGAGTGGGAGTATATAAGGGAGAGGGCAGCCCTTACCCTCTCCCCCACACTCACAAATCAGCCAAAGAAAGAATAGAAGAGAGAAAGAAGAGAAAAGAGGAAAAAGTGTTGGTTCGGGTTGGTTCGAGTGGCCAAAATCGTTGAGGAGCGAGTCAAATCGAAGCCTGTTAGGTCTAGAATCAGTAGATCTAGTCATTATGTATAGGCTTAGTACTTGAATTAATATTTGTAATGAACTTTTGTATTTCATTATTGTGTATGCATTAAATATATAGGTTAACCCATTTATATATGTGTTGATGTATGTATGGCTGCAGGTACAAACATAATACTTGATCAATTATTGAAATTGACCAAGTGTAAGAAACATCTACGGATGAACATTTCGTTCTTCCGTAGATATATATTTTACAAGTAACAAAACATCCGAAGATCATCTACGGATGAACAAAGTCAACTGGAGTTCCAAGTGTTTAAGAAATGCTGCGGAAGAACAAGAATACTGCGGAAGAACAAAACATCTGCGGAAGACAATATTTCTGCGGAGTCCAAACACTTGAATAATACAAGTGTTACAAGTCAACAAGTCAACAAGGCGGTTATTCGAATCCCGAGAAATCCGATGATTCCTTATCAGAAACAAATCAAATCCCAAGAGATCCGGTGTTTCCTATAACTGAAACATCTTTGTCTATAAATATGGATCCTAGGTTTCGATTCAAGCACGATTGTGACAGACGATTGATTGATTGAGAACAACAATAGCATTACAACAATCATCAAAAGTCTTTCGATCATCAAAACATATACAACATCATAGCATTCATTGATTCATTCTTTTGTAATCACCAACATATTATAATAAAACATTGATTAATCTTTAATTGTGTTTTGTTTCGTGTGTTCTTGATATTTCATTGATATTGAAAGTTGCTTAAATACAATTAAACCAAATCAACGTTAATTCCGCTAACGTTGACTTGACATCGATTCACACTGATAATTCCTGTCGACGATCCTTGGATTCACAGGTGGTATCAGAGCCAAGTGCTCATTGATTTAGATCAATTGATCTATCAGTGTTAGTTGTGTTTTAATTGTGTTTGTTTTCGTTTAACAGCAATTTTTTAATTAACTTGTTTCTATATTCAAATCAATTGAATAGTAGATCTTGTTAACATCATGAGCAACTTCAGTGGTTCATCTTACCAACCCCCGAAGTTGGAAACAAAAGCAGATTTCAAGTCGTGGAAAATCAAGTTCAGGAATCATGTAAACTATACTGATTCTGACTTGTGGATTTCCATCACTGAAGGTCCTTATATTCCACCCACTCTTGGGCCGGATTATAATGACAAAAATCAACCAATTAGCACAAAAGATCTATCACCTGATGATGTCAAAAAGGTTAAAGTCGATATAAAAGCATACAGTCTGCTTAGTATGGCTTTACCTGAAGAGATATTAATCAGGTGTGAGAACTATAAAACAGCTCACTCCTTATGGAAGATTCTTCACACTCTCTGCGAAGGGAGTGATGAGATAAGAAGTATAAGGAGAGACACCCTCAGATCACAATATGAAACCTTTCATCATATTGAGGGTGAATCAATTCCTCAGCAACTTCATAGATTCATGCAGTTAGTCACTGAGATGAATATTCTAGAGTTGAAGTATACTAGTGAGGAATTAAACAAGAAAATGCTCCACACTTTGCCAGAAAGTTGGAAGCATACTGTGTCCATGTTCAAGAATACTATAGATCTGAAAGCAACTGGTTTAGATACTCTGGTTGCAAAAGTGGAAGCTCTTGAAATGGATGAAAAATCAAGAAACAAGAGTGTGAGAACTCATGTCTCACCCTATCACTTCAAAGAAACAAATAATGTAGGAAGTGCATTTATTTCAAACAATGAAAGTGATAACTCTTGTGCTAGGAGTGATGATGAGGAGGAAGTTAGCTTCTATGCTTCAAAACCCTCAAAGAAATCATCTCAAGACAAGCAGCAGAAGAATAAAGGAAGAACTACTGATAGACAAGATACATCTGCAGCAACAACTAAGTCTTCCTTTTCAGCAAATCAGTCAGAACCAATAACTGTGATATTGGACTCTGAAGAACAAAGAGCAGCCTTTGCAGCTTTTAGCTCAAGTTTTCAAGCGTACCTGGGAAGCTCTCTAACATCAGCCAATATCTGTCAACAAGACTTAGAAGAACTACCCCCAGATGTAGTGGAAGAGATGGATCTACAATGGCAGATGGCCATGATTGCTTATAGAGCTAAGCAATATCTCAGGAGAAATAAGAACTTGGCTTCAGCAAGCAGAACATCAAAGATTGGTGTTGACAAATCAAAAGTGAGATGCTACAAATGCAATCTCTATGGACATTTCTCAAGAGAATGCAATCAACAGTCTTATCCAGAGATGAGACAACATCAGCAGCATCAACAACATCAGATTCAAGCAAATCAACAATCTTCTCAAAGACCTCTGCACAAGCAATCTCAACTGATCAATGCTTCCCCACCAGCCACCAAAGAATCAGCAGGACCAAGTAACTCAAAGGAGTCAGGGCTGATCATACTTCAAGATGGAACGTGTGACTGGAGTTTGTATGAGAAGGAAGTTTTGGAAGAAAATCAAGCATTGATGGCCCATATGGATCAAATAGTTCCACCAATGGCAAAAGAGGTAAAAGAAAGATTGTGTTCATCAACTTGTGTTGAGGAAGTTGAACGATATAGAGTCCATGCTCAACAATTGGCTGATAAAGTAAAAGAAACAATGATTTTGAATGAATCTCATGTTAGAGAACATAAATTATATCAAATAAAAATTAATTCTTTGCAAAAGGATTTAGAAAAATTTGTTTCTGAAAATTATAGCCTAAAAGCCCAAGTTGAGCATTTGACCACTTCCTTAACAAAATCCATGGCTGATCATGCATCAACTGAAGTGAAACTTCAGAAGTTTCAATTATCATCTCAGCAATATGAGAAATTACTAACTTCTCATATTGAATCAAAGAAAAGGTCTGGGTTGGGTTATAATGCGGTTGCACCACCTATAAATGATAATTACACATCCTTACCTACAACAATGACAAACACTCTGTCAAATCATTTTGTGCCTAGCACTAAATTTGAAAAAGATTCAACTAAAACTAAAATTAATGATAAAGCTGAGGTGAGTGAAACTGAATCATCTGAATCAGAATCATTAGATCAAAATGATTCAGAATTTGATTATGATAAGTGTGATGACTTGGATGATTCTGATGAACATGATGTTGATCAAACAAGCACTGGTAAAAATTTTCAACTGAAAGCCCATATTTCAAAAGTGCTTGAAGAAACAAAGTTGCCATATCCTCATAAACAAATAAACATGCTGAAGACCATCTGCAAGAGGATAGCTCAATTGAATGAAGGTCTTCAAGAACTAAGTATGCAAGAATCCTCCAAGAAATTGACTGATGAATCTGTCATCACTGAGGAAAGAGGAAAATTCAAAGGAAAGAAAAAGGCATCAGCAGATCATCAACTGAACAAGAAAACTTCAGCTGCTGATCTACGGAAGAGAAATTCAGCTCCAAACGATCAAAATGTGCACAAAAATGAAAAAGGTGAAGCACATTCAAAGCTAAAGAAGAAAGAGCCACAACAAAAATCAGCAAACAAAAGGAATGATTCTGAGAAAGAATCAGAAGAAAAGTATTGCAAATGGTGTGACATGAAAAATCACAACACTGAAGATTGTTACTTCAGCAGTTATTGTTCTATTTGCAATATGAACAATCATATGACTGCTGATTGTTACTTCAACAAACATTGTTCTATTTGCAACAAAAATAATCATTCCACACAGGAATGTTATTTCAACAAAAAGAACAAGACAAAAGGATCAAAGAAGAAAGAATCAGACAAATCTGAATCAGATTCCCAATCCACGGATTCTGCAAAGGGTTCAAAACTGAAGAAGCATGAACAAAAATCAAAGACAAAACCAAAGGACAAATCATCATCAAGTGTTAAGATACTGAAGAAAAGATCATCTTTCCAGCAGTCAAAAACACCACACAAAAGAGTGGATTTGTCAGACAAGGAATCAAAGGATGATGATTCATTCTTTGATAAATTTGAAAAAGACATTCATATACCTCTTTCAAAAACAAAAGATAGTGAAACATTTAAAGGTTCACTATCAAAACAAAAGAATCAAACAAATGAAGTTGATCTAAGCAAAACAGAAAATATGAATCATGAATCTACTTCATCAACATCCCATTCAGCAGAATCATCCTCATCCAAATCAAATCAGAATGAATCAATCAAATCTGAAACTGAAACTTCAAAAAATATTCTTGAAAGAGTAACTGTTTTAGATCCTGTTGACAAACCCAAGATCACTAAGACTTGGGTTGTCACTTCTAACTGATTTTCTTTTCTGATTGCAGGAACAATATTGGAGAGCTGACAAAATGTGGTATGTTGACAGTGGTTGTTCCAGGCATATGACAGGAAACTGTTCTCTTCTCCATGATTTCAAACATAAAAATGCTTCTTATGTGGCATTTGGTGGGGATAAAAAGGGAGGTAAAATTGTTGGTGAAGGAATGATAACCAATGGTGTACTTAAATTTGATAAAGTAAATTACTGTAAAAACTTACAGTATAATTTACTTAGTGTATCTCAAATCTGTGATCAAAACTACACTACATTGTTTGATGACACTAACTGTTACATTCTTAAGCCAGGATTTATTGTCCCAGAAGATTGGATTCTCCTCAAAGCAGCAAGAAAAGGAAACACTTATGTGTTGGATATGAACAACACTTCTCTCACAAAACATGAAACTTGTCTTATATCTAAACTTTCAGAAGATTTGTCACAATTATGGCATAGAAGACTTGTTCATTCTAACATGAAAAATATGAATAAATTGGTGAAACATGACCTGGTCATTGGCTTACCAAATAAAGAGTTCCATTGCTCAACTCATTGCTCTTCTTGTTACAAAGGAAAACAACACAGAGTGTCACATAAACCAAAAACAATCAATACTAATACTACACCACTCAAATTGCTTCACATGGATCTTTTTGGTCCAACCAATGTAATGAGCATTGGAAAAAGGCAATATTGTTTGGTGATAGTTGATGATTTCACTAGATTTACATGGGTCTTTTTCTTAAAACAAAAGAGTGAAACATCAGAAACATTAATGGACTTTGTCATCAAGATTGAGAATCAACTTGATACAAAAGTCAAAATTTTCAGGAGTGATAATGGTACTGAATTTGTTAACTTTGAACTAGATTCTTTTTGCAGGAGCAAAGGAATTGCAAGACAATTCAGTGCACCAAGGACTCCACAACAAAATGGAGTTGCTGAACGAAGAAACAGAACTCTCATTGAAGCAGCAAGAACAATGCTAGCTGATTCACAACTACCTATTACCTTTTGGGCTGAGGCTGTGAATACTGCATGCAATGTTCAAAATAGAACATTAATTGTCAAAGAACATAACAAAACTCCTTATGAGCTCCTATTTAAAAGAAAACCTTACATAGGATATCTAAGAGTATTTGGGTGTCAAGTAACTGTTTTGAACATAAAAGAGTCATTAGGAAAATTTTCAGAAAAAGCATATGATGGTTTCTTTGTTGGATATTCTTCAACATCAAAATCATATAGAGTGTATATTCCACAACATAACATTGTGGAAGAGACCCCTAATGTATCTTTTGATGAAAATGTATTCACTAAGTCAGTTAAAGGTTCATCATGGTTATTTGACATAGATGCCTTGTCTAAATCTTTTAACTATGATCATTTGACAAATGCAGGTTCTGATGAAGTATGCTACCCATTTGTTCCACCTATTATGACTGAAGTAACTTTATCTGCTGATCCCCCAAGGATACATCCATCTTCAAGTGACAACACTTCAGCAGAAGCAGATATTACATGTGGAACTGAACAAAATGCATCAGGAGTTCCTTCGGAAGAACAGCATGCATCAGGAGTTCCTTCGGAAGAACAGCATGCATCAGGAGAAATTCCTTCGGAAGAACAGCATGCATCAGGAGAAATTCATTCGGAAGAACCGTATGCATCAGGAGAAATTCCTTCGGAAGAACAAAATGCATCCGGAGTTCCTTCGGAAGAACAAAATGCATCCGGAGTTCCTTCGGAAGATCAGCATGTATCCGGAGAACTTCCTTCGGAAGACCAAAATGTATCCGGAGCAGCTCCTACGAAAGAACAAAATACTTCCGCAGAAGTTCCTGCGGAAGAGCAAAATCCAATTGCAGATACTTCTGTAGCTCAATCAACAGAGACTCAATTTGATTATTTCTTGAATTCTCAAATTGAGATGAATCAGTCAGAGGCAATGGAAATGACTAATCTGGAATCATCCATTCCAGTTGAGTCAACTCCATCCATGAGAATTCATAAAACTCATCCACTTAACAATATCATTGGAAATCCTGACAAGAGAACTACAAGGAGCCACAGTGGTACAGCCAACCTTTGTCTCTTCAACTGTTTTCTTTCTCAAGTGGTGCCTCCAAACATTACAGCTGCTTTAAAAGACAATAGCTGGATTGAAGCTATGCAAGAAGAGCTTCAACAGTTCAGAAAGCAAAAAGTATGGTGTCTTGTTGATTTACCTGAAGGTCAACATCCTATTGGAACTAGATGGCTATACAAAAACAAACTGGATGATAGAGGGATTATTGTCCGAAACAAAGCAAGGTTAATAGCACAAGGATACACTCAAGAAGAAGGCATAGATTATGATGAAGTTTTTGCACCAGTTGCAAGAATTGAGGCAATAAGAGTGTTCTTGGCATATGCATCATACAAGAAATTCACTGTGTATCAAATTGTCACACCCCGAAAATCGCAGCGGAAAGTCACGTGACGTGGTGGTAACGGAAGTTGGACTTGACCCAACTTTCATGGTCAAACGTATACTAAAATATCATTAGTTATTAAAAACCATTAGTCATCATCATACGAGTATTTTGTTGTTCTACATCGAAACATTTTTAGTAGTAGTGAATACTACTTTTATTACACACACATGGTTTTATTCAAAACATTTATAGTCTTAACGTTTGACCCTTCCAAAGACAAAATTCCGAATTCCATGTTGAGCTCACCTATAACCCTGAAAAGCACGAAGGGTAATAAAGTCAACATAAAGTTGGTGAGCTTTCGGGGTTTTGAAATCTTGCAACCATACATCTCATTTAAAAATCATATGATGAAACAAGGCATAATATATTCCACATAGACTAGCTAGGTACTATGTTATTTAGGTCATAAGCCCATAATCAAACCAAGAAACACGTCGTTGCCCCACAACTATCCAGACATATAAACTCCCTCGCCACAACCTGACCAGTGCGACTGGTCGCGAGAGCGGGCCATTCTAACCCGATAGATCTACCAATATATTCTGTGGCCTCATCCCCGAGGTTAATGATTATAGAGGGATTTAGATTTCAGTAGTATATAGATCCATACTACTGATTCAAACTTATACCCTCATATTATATATTATCCCGTTTAACTCATCATATACTTTAATAAATCATTTCATGCTTTTCCCTCAAAACAATTTAAAACACATTTAAAAATGGGGCCGAAGGACTCACCTTGAGCGTAATCCTTGAGGTTAACCAATGTGAAATGCTTTTCGAATAGTAAACCCTAATCATAAACATTATGGTTATTACGCGATAATTCATGCTTAAGAATGCACTTCACCCATTCTATATATGATTGTTTGAAATGGTACGTTTTGCTTTAGTCAAAACGTATATTTTTGTAAATGTAAATAATTCTTTTTAAAATCACATGTTTTGTGTCCTATAAACCACCAATTTCCTTAATTCTTACTAACTTATCACTAATAAACTTGAGTCGAAAAGTCTTATTATACCATCATCTTGGGTGTCTAAAACCTTCTTAAACAGAGAGTCAATCATCTCTACTTTAGGTCATTATTCCTAAAAATGATTATCTGATCGGGCTTTCTTTTACCTGAGTTCATGTAGAATTCAAGAAGTAGTTTCCTCGTTATATCTTTACTTTACATAACTTACTAGTTAGTCGTTTAAGTTATACACATATAGTTTCTTTTTATTAGTCATAACTTGTCCAAGGTATGCGTTATTCTCAGTCTTGTATGTTTCGACCGTTGTTTTAATCGGGTTCGTCAGTCATGGTTTTTCCTTGGTCTTTTGCTTACTCTTAATCATAATTCTTAATCTCAAAGTTCTTTAGTAGACCTTTTGTCTAAGAAAGTCCTTTAATTATGTCCAAATTTCTTTTATTTCAACCTAGTCATCTTCCACTAATATTATTATCAAAGTCACCTAAAATCCTTGATCTATCTATTATTCTAAGTTATCATGTTAATAATAATCCTTCATCCAATAAATCTCCTAATGTTCTTATCAAGACCATTCTTCATCATTTTTCCCATCTACATGTTTATGCCTTCATACATACATGACATACCCATACATACATACATTTTACCACCTAAATCCTTAACATAACATGTTTTCATCCACATAACCATCCATTTTCAGATTCATCAAACCATCATAATAGCCATTTTACATACAAAATCATCAAAATAACCATTTCATACAATACCTAAATGGGTGAACTAGGGTTCATCAAGATTCCTTATCTTGATCATCCATGCATGAACATATATATACATTGTCTACCTATTATACCTTACTAGATGAAATCCTTAACGGAATGCAAGCTCGATCTTTGATTTCCCGATGAAACTTCGGGTCCTAACTAAGTTCCAACTAGAGTGTAAATGCAAATGAGAGTGGTGATTGTTGGTGTTAGCCGAAGGTAAAGGGAGGGGGGGGTTCACGGTGGTGTTGGATAAAGGGTGACGGGGTGATGGTGTCGGGTGAGAGTGGTGGTAGTCGTGGCGGTACCGGGTGAAGGTGGTGATGGCGGTATCGGGTGAAGGTGGTGATGGCGGTATCGGGTGAAGGTGGTGATGGCGGTATCGGGTGAAGGTGGTGATGGTGATGTCGAGTGAGGGCGACGGTGATGGTGGCTTCGGGAGAAGGCGACGGTGATGGTGGATTCGGAAGATGGCGACGGTGATGGTGGTGGTGTCGGTTTCGGGTGTAGGTGATGGTGGTCGCGGTGGCGTGGTGTCCGGATGGTGGTCGCGGTGGTGTTGGGTGCGGATGGTGGTCGCGGTGGTGTTGGGTGCGGATGGCGGTCGCGGTGGTGTGGGGTCCGGATGGTGGTCGCGGTGGTGTTGTGATGTTGGTGGTGTCGGCAGCAGGTGGTGGTGCGGTGTCCGGCGAAGGGGGAGGGGAGGGGGTCGGCCGATTGGAAGGGGTGGTGGTGTGTGTGTGTTTGAGAGTGAAGTGGAAGAGGTGGAGAATGAAGAGTTGTGTGGGTGTTTTAAGAAGGATTTTGTGGGGATATGGATGACTTAGTTGTCATCCATGCATGTCTCCCAAATCCAATAATATCATTATTATTAATATTATTATTATTATTATTATAATTATTATTATTATTATTATTATTATTATTATTATTATTATTATTATTATTATTATTATTATTATTATTATTATTATTATTATTATTCAAGAATTGTTAAACGTTTACACGGTCTGCTAAACGTTAATGCATGGTTTCGTTTAATTAGACTTAAACGTTAAATAATCTTAAATTAGATATTGCGGACAGTTTCGAGAGTTGACCTGATTTGACCGGGTGTCACAGTCTCCCCTCGTTTAAGAAATTTCGTCCCGAAATTTACGTTGTTGATCCTGAGTCAAATCCGGTTTTGAACAGGTATGGGTACTTTTGTTGCATTTCATCTTGGCGCTCCCAAGTAAATTCAGGTCCTCTTCTAGAGTTCCATCGGACTTTAACTAGCTTGATTTGCTTCCGCCTGAGTTTCTGAGTTTTCCAATCTAAGACCTCTATTGGCTCTTCGATGAATTGGAGTTTGTCGTTGATACTAACTTCATCTGGAGGGATAACTAGAGATTCATCTGTCATGCATTTCCTTAAATTAGATACGTGAAATACATTGTGCACATTACCAAGTTCCTCTGGTAGTCTGAGTCGGTATGCAACTTTCCCAATCCGTTTCAGGATTTCAAAGGGTCCTACGAATCGTGGACTCAGCTTCCCTCTTTTACCAAATCTCATAATTCCCTTCCATGGAGATACCTTCAAGAACACTCTATCGCCGACCATGAATTCTAATGGCTTCCTCCGATTATCTGCATAACTCTTTTGTCGACTATTAGCCATTTCTAGCCTTTTTCGGATCTGAACAATCTTATCCGTTGTTTCTTGAATGATTTCTGGTCCGGTTAATTGTCTTTCTCCAATGTCGGCCCAACATAATGGCGATCGGCACTTTCTTCCATATAGTGCTTCAAATGGAGCGGCCTTGATGCTGGTGTGATAACTATTATTATAGGAGAACTCAGCTAGTGGTAGATGAGTATCCCAATTTCCACCAAAGTCGATCACACAAGCTCTCAATAAATCTTCCAAAGTTTGAATAGTTCTCTCGCTCTGTCCGTCAGTTTGTGGGTGATAGGCCGTGCTCATATCTAATCGAGTACCCATGGCTTCCTGTAGAGTTTGCCAAAATCTAGAGGTGAATCGACTATCTCTATCTGATATGATTGAAATTGGTACACCATGGCGTGAAACTACTTCTTTGATGTATAAGCTTGCCAATTTGCTCATACTGTAGGTCTCTTTCATTGGTAGGAAATGTGCAGATTTTGTTAGTCGATCAACAATTACCCAAATGGTATCATAACCACTTGTTGTCCTAGGTAATTTTGTCACAAAATCCATGGCAATGCATTCCCATTTCCATTTTGGAATTTCCGGCTGTTGTAGAAGTCCCGATGGTTTTTGGTATTCTGCCTTTACTTTGGAGCAGGTCATGCATTGGTTAACATAGGTAGCTATGTCTCCCTTCATGTTTGGCCACCAGAAAAATTCCTTCACATCATGATACATTTTGTCGATTCCTGGGTGAATCGAGTACCTTGTTTTGTGTGCCTCATCAAGAATTACTTTGCGTAACTCTCCATGCTTAGGAATCCACATTCTTCCGGCAAATCGTATCATTTTATCAGAATCTGTTGCTAACTCCTTGACCATCCCTCGCAGACCTTCTCTTTCTAGGTTTTCTCTTTTCAATGCTTCGAGTTGAGCATTGCGGATCTGGTCAGTAAGGTTCGAGTAAATGGTAAGTTTCAACGCTCGCACTCGCAGTGGCTTTTCTCTTTCTTTCCTACTAAGAGCGTCTGCCACAACATTTGCCTTGCCTGGGTGATATCGGATATCGCAGTCATAATCATTCAATAGCTCCACCCAACGACGCTGCCTCATATTTAAATCCTTTTGATTAAAAATATGTTGCAGGCTCTTATGATCCGTATAGATGACACATTTGGTTCCATACAAATAATGTCTCCATATTTTAAGAGCAAAAACGACAGCTCCTAGTTCTAGGTCATGGGTGGTGTAATTCTTTTCATGTACTTTCAATTGTCTTGATGCATAAGCAATGACCTTATCTTTTTGCATCAATACACACCCAAGGCCTAATCGCGAGGCGTCACAATATACTACAAATCCCTCAGTTCCATCTGGTAGGGACAGTATGGGTGCGCTGCACAACTTCTGCTTTAGTAATTGAAAAGCTTTCTCTTGATCTTCGCCCCATACATAATTCTTGTCCTTACGGGTCAATAGGGTCAATGGTTGGGCTATCTTTGAGAAATTTTCTATAAACCTACGGTAGTAACCAGCTAACCCTAAAAATTGTCGCACTTCTGTTGGAGATTTGGGGACTTCCTAGTTCTTAATTGCTTCTATCTTTGTTGGATCCACGTGGATACCCTCCTTGTTGATAATATGACCGAGGAATCGAACTTCTCGAAGCCAAAATTCACATTTTGAGAATTTTGCGTACAGCTTTTCTTTCTTTAACACGTTTAGGATTAGCCTGAGATGTTGCTCATGTTCTTCTTTGGATTGTGAGTATATCAGAATATCATCAATGAATACTATCACAAACTTGTCTAGGTAGGGTTTACAAACCCTATTCATGAGATCCATGAATATGGTAGGTGCGTTGGTTAATCCAAACGGCATTACTAGAAATTCGTAATGACCGTAACGTGTTCTAAAAGCCGTTTTTGGGATATCCTCTTCTGCTATCAACAATTGGTGATATCCAGACCGTAAATCTATCTTCGAGTAGTAGCTGGATCCTTGCAATTGATCGAACAAATCATCAATTCTTGGCAGTGGGTATCGATTTTTAATGGTGAGTTTGTTTAATTCTCTATAATCGATACACATTCTGAATGATCCGTCTTTCTTTTTGACGAATAGCACAGGTGCTCCCCATGGAGAAAAGCTTGGTCGAATGAACCCTTTTTCTAATAATTCTTGCAGTTGCTTTGACAACTCCTGCATTTCGGAAGGTGCTAGTCTGTATGGTGATCGTGCTACTGGTGCTGCTCCTGGTATCAAATCAATTTGGAACTTGATCTGTCTTTGTGGAGGTAACCCTGGCAAATCTTCGGGAAATACCTCTGGGTATTCTCGTACAATGGGAATATCTTCAAGTTTTCGCTCCTCATTCCTAGTGTCTGTGGCTTTTATTAGGAAGGCAGGATATCCTTCATTAAGGTATTCATATGCTTCCATGACACTTATAATTTTTAATGAAGGTTTTCCCCTTTCTCCTTGTACGATTAAGAGTTCTCCACTAGGAGTTGGCAATCGAATGATTTTCTCGAAACATACTATTTCAGCATGATTTCGAGAGAGCCAATCCATTCCAATAACCACATCAAAACTTCCCAGATTGACAGGTAATAAGTCAATACTAAAGAGATGGTTGTTAAGTTGTATCGTGCAGTTTCTAATTACTTCATTGGATTCAATTTTCTTTCCATTAGCTAACTCAATAATATACTTCTTTCTTAGCTTACATGGTTTAATTCCCAATGATGTTTCAAACTCTTTGGATACAAAACTTAAATCAGCACCGGTGTCAAACAAAACAGATGCATAATGATTATTGATAAGAAACGTACCGTTGACTACTGACGGCTCTTGCTGTGCTTCCTTGGAATTCATTTCAAAGGCTCTCCTTCTGGCCCTAGATCCATTCAGTCTTGGACAATCCTTCTTGAAGTGTCCAACCACACCACATTCATAGCAAGCTTGATCATTTCTGATCATCCTCCCTTCAGGTTTTGCCCGACAATTCTGGCTTAGATGTCCGAACTTATGACAATGGGTACAAATTTTACAGTCACCAGTATGGGGATATCCACATTTGCTACATTTTCCTTGAGGTTCTTTGGTTGACCTTCCATTGTTCGATGTTGCTACATAAACCCGTTCGGATCTCTGATTAAAATTCTTTCTGCTGTTCACTGGTCCCTTGGGATTTTCGAACCACTTTCTCTTTCCATCAAATAATCTTCGGTTCACTCTAACCGTCTTCCTTTCAATTTCCATCGCACTCCTTCCTTGATCGTTCTTCTTGATTAGGATTCCATTTCGTATTGCGTCATCGGTTAAGGTGTGTGCAATAGCGATTGCACTTTGGATGGTGGTTGGTTTGGAAGCTGTAACGTTGCTCCTTATCTGAGGTGCCAATCCCCATATGTATCTTTCAATTCGGACATATTCCGGCGTGACCATTCTAGGTACTAACCTTGCAAGGTCATTGAATCTTGAGGTGTATGTCCGAATCTCAGCTCCTTTCATGGTATGATTCCAGAATTCAGTCTCAATCTTCTGGAGCTCATTGCGTGGGCAATATTCTTTAAGTAGCATCTCCTTTAGTTGTTCCCAGGTAAGTTCATATGCGTTGGCATCGCCCAAAATCTGGCGTTGGGAATTCCACCATGACAATGCTGCATCTTGAAAGGAACATGTTGCATACTTGACCTTTTGATCGTTGGAACAATTGCTTATCGTTATAACCGTCTCCATCCTTTCGATCCACCTGATTATATCTAACGGTCCTTCAGCGCCTGTAAAAGTTCTTGGGTTGCATCCTTGAAATGTCTTATATGAACACCCTTGTGGTTGTCCACCTGATGAACTTCCTGGGTTTCCGTTTGTGCCGGATCCATTGTTTGCACCCATACCGGAACCTACGTTTGAGCCATTTCCTGCTCCGTTTCCAAGGCCATTATCTGTATTTTCTTGCCTCCTTACTTGACCAGCCACTAGATTCGCATCATGTTGTTCTAAAGCTGATTTGACGTGTCTAGCTATCAATTGGGCTAGCTCCTCTGGGGTGGATGGTAAATTGGCGTTTCCACTTGAGGGCGTATTTCGGGTTACAGGTGGCATGATTCAATTCTGTTCCGAAAGTAGGGAAGAAGATATTTAGTTTACGTACGCTTGCTATTATATTATCATGATGGTATATTCTATATGAATATTCTATATAATTGGTTCCTTGAATAATCATACAATAATTAATTATTCATGCGATTAAACACATATCATCAAGACATAACTTTTTAAATTCTTCATAAGCGTCATGTTCATTCATAGTTATCGAATACATACGGGTTAGTCATCAAAAGGATCATAAGTAAATCAGTCTACATGCATCATCGAGTTTATAACTCGGTCAAAAAGATAATGTTCAAGTACCCCGGCTAGTCTCATAGTCATACTAAAACAAGGTTCCACTACCAACATGCGTGAGGTAGGTAATCATCATCAAACATAAAGTAGCCATAGCCATCGATGTCTCCGCTCTCTCTCCCATCACTATCGCGTATTGCTGAGCCGTCACCAATGCTGTCTCCGCCACATCTGCCCTCTGCTCCGCCTGGGTCAATCGATCCCTAGTCTCTGCGAGGCTAGTCTCCAGGTCTGCTATACGGAAGTGCATCTGGCTCATAGCGCTGTCATCCAACAACCTTTCCTCCTCAATCGTCATCAATCTTCCATCCAAAGCTTGACTCACCTCCTCTTGAATCCTTATCTTCTTTCTGGTAGACAGTAGCTCCTTCTCAAATCGCACACACTGGGCTACTAGGGTAATCATCACGCGCTCGATGGACTCACCACCCAAAGTGGTCCTGTGTGGCGCAGAAGACGACTCTCCTTCCTCAAAGGTGGAAGGAATCCCATCCCTCGACGCCCAGCCTCTCATGGCATCCATAATCCATCTCCACTGATCGTCTAAAAGTCTGGCTCGTTTGGGCATAAGCGTACTCTCCATGACATCATCATCCATTACCTTTCTCTTCTCCCTACGTTTCCTCCGTTCATACACCAACTTAATCCTTGGCGGTGCATCATCCACAACCGCTTCTCTCTTCTCCCTGCGCTCCCTTCGCTCATACACCATCCTAATCTTTGGTGGGTGTCGCATGAGGGAAATAGTAGCAGCAGGAGTCACAGCAGTATGAGTCTCACTCTCTGAGGCCAAGCCAACTGGCTCCTCAGCAATGGGCTCTAGTGCAACTGCTGGTGGGGTAGGGCTCTCATCATCAGACTCAGATATCCAACCATTCCCCGAGTTTTCCATACCCGGGTACATGGTAGCTGCGAAGTAAGGCTGAGTAGGGTGATACCATGGTGTCGAGGAAAGAGGCTCGGATGAACCATCGGTGCTACTGCTAAGGTCAGGTGCTCTCTCTCGGCTAACACGATCAGACATCTACAAATAGAGAAATGCATGCATGCGTACATATTAATTATTACTAAATTCTAGCATACAAAATTAGCAATCATAATTTTAATAAGACTATTATTATGCTTATGACACGGAATTGTCTTTGGAGTCAAATAATCTTTTTAAAGGTTATAGTCTAGATTTTGAAAATACTCTCTAGTTCACTATAACCGTTGGCTCTGATACCAACTTCTGTCACACCCCGAAAATCGCAGCGGAAAGTCGCGTGACGTGGTGGTAACGGAAGTTGGACTTGACCCAACTTTCATGGTCAAACGTATACTAAAATATCATTAGTTATTAAAAACCATTAGTCATCATCATACGAGTATTTTGTTGTTCTACATCGAAACATTTTTAGTAGTAGTGAATACTACTTTTATTACACACACATGGTTTTATTCAAAACATTTATAGTCTTAACGTTTGACCCTTCCAAAGACAAAATTCCGAATTCCATGTTGAGCTCACCTATAACCCTGAAAAGCACGAAGGGTAATAAAGTCAACATAGAGTTGGTGAGCTTTCGGGGTTTTGAAATCTTGCAACCATACATCTCATTTAAAAATCATATGATGAAACAAGGCATAATATATTCCACATAGACTAGCTAGGTACTATGTTATTTAGGTCATAAGCCCATAATCAAACCAAGAAACACGTCGTTGCCCCACAACTATCCAGACATATAAACTCCCTCGCCACAACCTGACCAGTGCGACTGGTCGCGAGAGCGGGCCATTCTAACCCGATAGATCTACCAATATATTCTGTGGCCTCATCCCCGAGGTTAATGATTATAGAGGGATTTAGATTTCAGTAGTATATAGATCCATACTACTGATTCAAACTTATACCCTCATATTATATATTATCTGTAAGGATTCCTGAAGTCTGATGCAACCCAAAACAGCTTAAGTGTCTCAGCAAACATGCACTAAGTACTGAAGTGAAGAATGCTTCGGAAGTTTTACACAAATCATTAGAAAATACTCTAAGTGTAAAATCTTCCGAAGCCAAGACCAATATCTTCCGAAGCCAAACATGAAGTCTTCCGAAGCTTCAGAGACAAAGTCTTCCGAAGCCTCATCCTATGAAGACAGATTTCTTCCGAAGACTTTTAGTACACATGCTTTATCTGATGTACTGTTCCATAAAGCACCTTTTCCGCTGCATCTCTGTAAAGTCACCAACTTACATGAGTTGGTGAAAAGGGTCATGCTTTTGGTAACTGTACATTGAGGTCTTGAGTCTGTAACTTTCCACTTTATGTACTTTATCCTTTTTGTATTGTAAAAGGATGTGAGCTATGGCATGTCATAGTCACAAGGTCAAAAGGCAGATATGCCTTTTGATCCTACAATTGATTTTGTTAGTGTCTAGTCAATTGTATCCAGCTGGCCTTCAAAGTATGGCCGGCTGTAGGTTGTAGTATAAGTATTTCAAGTTCTTGTATCTTTTCTTAATGCTTTGTAACACTTGTAAAAGAACTTGAGAAAGCAATATACTGCCTCCTTGAAACCCAACTCTCTTGTTCTGTCTCTTTACTTTACTTGTGTTCTTAGTATCATACTTGGTTACCCAGTTCACTGTTTGATTAGAGCTTAGTTATTCTCCTCATTGTGTTGTTGTGTTGTAATTGTAGTTAAGCCCTTAAACGGTCCTGCATTATCCCGTTTAACTCATCATATACTTTAATAAATCATTTCATGCTTTTCCCCCAAAACAATTTAAAACACATTTAAAAATGGGGCCGAAGGACTCCCCTTGAGCGTAATCCTTGAGGTTAACCAATGTGAAATGCTTTTCGAATAGTAAACCCTAATCATAAACATTATGGTTATTACGCGATAATTCATGCTTAAGAATGCACTTCACCCATTCTATATATGATTGTTTGAAATGGTACGTTTTGCTTTAGTCAAAACGTATATTTTTGTAAATGTAAATAATTCTTTTTAAAATCACATGTTTTGTGTCCTATAAACCACCAATTTCCTTAATTCTTACTAACTTGTCACTAATAAACTTGAGTCGAAAAGTCTTATTATACCATCATCTTGGGTGTCTAAAACCTTATTAAACAGAGAGTCAATCATCTCTACTTTAGGTCATTATTCCTAAAAATGATTATCTGATCGGGCTTTCTTTTACCTGAGTTCATGTAGAATTCAAGAAGTAGTTTCCTCGTTATATCTTTACTTTACATAACTTACTAGTTAGTCGTTTAAGTTATACACATATATTTTCTTTTTATTAGTCATAACTTGTCCAAGGTATGCGTTATTCTCAGTCTTGTATGTTTCGACCGTTGTTTTAATCGGGTTCGTCAGTCATGGTTTTTCCTTGGTCTTTTGCTTACTCTTAATCATAATTCTTAATCTCAAAGTTCTTTAGTAGACCTTTTGTCTAAGAAAGTCCTTTAATTATGTCCAAATTTCTTTTATTTCAACCTAGTCATCTTCCACTAATATTATTATCAAAGTCACCTAAAATCCTTGATCTATCTATTATTCTAAGTTATCATGTTAATAATAATCCTTCATCCAATAAATCTCCTAATGTTCTTATCAAGACCATTCTTCATCATTTTTCCCATCTACATGTTTATGCCTTCATACATACATGACATACCCATACATACATACATTTTACCACCTAAATCCTTAACATAACATGTTTTCATCCACATAACCATCCATTTTCAGATTCATCAAACCATCATAATAGCCATTTTACATACAAAATCATCAAAATAACCATTTCATACAATACCTAAATGGGTGAACTAGGGTTCATCAAGATTCCTTATCTTGATCATCCATGCATGAACATATATATACATTGTCTATCTATTATACCTTACTAGATGAAATCCTTAACGGAATGCAAGCTCGATCTTTGATTTCCCGATGAAACTTCGGGTCCTAACTAAGTTCCAACTAGAGTGTAAATGCAAATGAGAGTGGTGATTGTTGGTGTTAGCCGAAGGTAAAGGGAGGGGGGGGTTCACGGTGGTGTTGGATAAAGGGTGACGGGGTGATGGTGTCGGGTGAGAGTGGTGGTAGTCGTGGCGGTACCGGGTGAAGGTGGTGATGGCGGTATCGGGTGAAGGTGGTGATGGCGGTATCGGGTGAAGGTGGTGATGGCGGTATCGGGTGAAGGTGGTGATGGTGATGTCGAGTGAGGGCGACGGTGATGGTGGCTTCGGGAGAAGGCGACGGTGATGGTGGATTCGGAAGGTGGCGACGGTGATGATGGTGGTGTCGGTTTCGGGTGTAGGTGATGGTGGTCGCGGTGGCGTGGTGTCCGGATGGTGGTCGCGGTGGTGTTGGGTGCGGATGGTGGTCGCGGTGGTGTTGGGTGCGGATGGCGGTCGCGGTGGTGTGGGGTCCGGATGGTGGTCGCGGTGGTGTTGTGATGTTGGTGGTGTCGGCAGCAGGTGGTGGTGCGGTGTCCGGCGAAGGGGGAGGGGAGGGGGTCGGCCGATTGGAAGGGGTGGTGGTGTGTGTGTGTTTGAGAGTGAAGTGGAAGAGGTGGAGAATGAAGAGTTGTGTGGGTGTTTTAAGAAGGATTTTGTGGGGATATGGATGACTTAGTTGTCATCCATGCATGTCTCCCAAATCCAATAATATCATTATTATTAATATTATTATTATTATTATTATAATTATTATTATTATTATTATTATTATTATTATTATTATTATTATTATTATTATTATTATTATTATTATTCAAGAATTGTTAAACGTTTACACGGTCTGCTAAACGTTAATGCATGGTTTCGTTTAATTAGACTTAAACGTTAAATAATCTTAAATTAGATATTGCGGACAGTTTCGAGAGTTGACCTGATTTGACCGGGTGTCACACAAATGGATGTCAAGTGTGCATTCTTATATGGAAAAATTGATGAGGAAGTTTATGTGTCTCAACCCCCCGGATTTGAAGATCCTCATTATCCTCACAGGGTATACAAACTAGATAAAGCCTTGTATGGTCTTCATCAAGCACCAAGAAAATGGTATGAAACACTATCATCCTTCTTACTCAAGCATGGCTACAAAAGAGGAACAATTGATCAGACACTCTTTCTCAAACAAGAACATCAAGATCTCTTAGTTGTTCAAGTATATGTTGATGACATTATATTTGGATCAACTAATAAGAGATTATGTGTGAATTTTGAAGAGCTGATGAAATCTGAATTTCAGATGAGCTCAATGGGTGAATTAACATTCTTCCTTGGCCTTCAAGTTCATCAAAAAGCAGATGGAATATTCATCAATCAAGAAAAATACATACATCAAATACTGAAGAAATACAATCTTGCTGAAGTATCCTCATGCAAAACACCTGCATCAACAATTGATAAGATTGCTCCTGATCCCACTGGAAAATCTATTGATAAAAAATTATTTAGATCCATGATAGGTTCACTTATGTACTTAACTGCCAGTAGACCTGATATTATGTTTGCTGTGTGTGTATGTGCTAGGTACCAATCTGATCCAAAGGAGTCACATCTCAATGCTGTCAAAAGAATTTTCAGATACCTCAAGGGAAAACCAGGACTTGGTCTATGGTATCCCAAGGATGGAGATTTTACACTCTACTCATACTCAGACAGTGACTATGGTGGATGTAACAGCAATAGAAAATCAACAACCGGTGGATGTCAATTCATTGGACCCAGGCTAGTGTCATGGCAGTGCAAGAAACAAACAAATGTTTTCGTATCCACAGCTGAGGCTGAGTACATTGCTACTTCAGCCGGGTGTTCTCAAGTGCTTTGGTTACAAAACCAATTGCTTGACTATGGTTACAACTTTCTTCAAACTTCAATCTATATAGACAATTCTGCTGCTATGTTTATAACTGCTAATCCTGTGCAACATAGTAAAACAAAACATATAGAGATTAGGTATCATTTTCTGAGAGATTGCTCAGAAAAAGGATTGATCAAGTTAGTCAAAGTGGATACATCAAATCAGCTTGCTGATTTATTCACTAAAGCCTTTGATTCAGTCAGATTTAATTTTCTGATTGAGTCTCTAGGTATGATTAACTTAGATTAAATCAAGTCCAAACAAACAACATGCTGTGTGCAATAATGCATCAGTATGCCTTATGCATGGGAAATGATAGTAAATTATAGCTTTGCCTATTTCTGCATAAACAAATAACAATATATCTCAACAAGTTTCTTGATATGTGAGTAGGTTCAACTTGAGTGGAAACAAATCTTAGTGCTTGCAAAACATAATATTATCATAATTGTCTGTGGGAAACTTCATATTGAGAAAAACAAAGTGAGTCTTATCCTAATGTGATCAAATCATTCATCTGAACACACTATGTAAAACACTTTATACTATCTATCTTTGCAAATCATACTCCCTCTGTTTTGTGTGAACAAAGACCTGGGTGTATGATCACCATACTGAATATCAGTATCAAAGGTGAAAAGATCATGCTCATCATCATCCCTCTGTTTTGTGTGAACAAAGACCTGGGTTAAAGGCACCTCTGTTTTACGTGAGTAAAGACCTGGTGACCTGATGATGATCATATCTAAAGCTCTCAAAAGAATCCTAAGTGATCAACTGTATATTATCCTGAGCTTTATCAACATCGCATCAATGAGATGCCAAACACATCTCAAGATAGCTATTATAATTTAAAGTACATAGTCTTAAGTGTGAAAGAATGATGATTTGACTTACAAAGGGAGGACAACACCTTTGTGAATCAAATGTGAAGTCCATGACAGTTATTTCTAAAACAATAAAAACATGATAAACAGCAAGCCTAGTTGATACATGAGCTCTTGTATGGATTTATAAGGACAATATACTTGCAATCAGAACTTGTTCTAGCATCAACTATACAACATAACTAATCAGGAAGAGGCTTAGCATTATAGTATGATCCCATCTTAAGTGTATCTGATCATTATCATATATTTAGAGTTTATGTTATTCCTCTTAAAGAAATTTATGATAAATGCTTAAATTCATCATTAATCACAAATTTAGGGGGAGTAGTATTCATGAAAATGCATCTATATCAGCAGCAGCAATGTCTATATCTTTATCAATTTGAAGAAATTGAAACCTGAGCATCACCTTAGCCGTTGGTTACATGACATTTAATTTAAATTTTCTTGTACTAAATTGTCATGTATACAAAGCCAACGAGGTCCTATAGCAATAATTGGTTCAACCAATGGAGTTGGACCATACATATAACTGTGTGTAAATCAATATTAGTATATTAATGTTTATCCGTAGATTGGTAAACTACGGATAAATAAAGATCAATCAGTAGAAGTTGTTGATCCGTAGATGTACTACGGAAGAGTAAATTATTAATGTGAAATTACTTCTACGGAAGAGTACAATGTGGGACCCACTGAATAAATCCGAGAAAATTAATATGTCTGGGGGTATAAATAAAGAGATTTGACTTGTCAAATGCATTATTCACTTTTTCAGCTCACTTTTTCAGACCTAGAAAATCTCACTCAACAAATTTTTTCCACTTTCTCAACATTCAAAATTTACCAAATCAAACCTTAAGCAAACATATATCTGTGTTCTTAATCAGCGTTTATTAAGGTAAAACATGTCGTAATCATCAAAAATGAACAAGTTGATTCTTGTTTTATCTCACAACTGTTCGTATTCTTATATCAATAATGTGATTCTAACGAAGTCTTTTCTTATGAACAGATGGATCAACGATTTGCAAAAGAGCATAATGTGTGTGCTTTCTTGAACCCTGACGATCATGTGTCAGAAGGATGTCAAGAAATTATGAGATATTTGAGAAGATCAAGGGTTTTCTATGCATTATCTGCAGAGCCAACGATTTATCGCTCGCATATCAGTGATTTCTGGAATTCTGCACGTATAGAAGAAGATGATGAAGGAATTATTGCAGAAGTAAAGAATCGAAGGCTGAGAATAGATGAACAAACAATAAGAAGGGTACTAGAACTGGGAGATGTTGAAGCTGGACACCCTGATGTATTTGATAATGAATACATAGAAAAGGTTTTTCTTCTAATGGGGTATGATGGAGACTTTGAAAAGGGAGAAATCAAGAAGGGAAGACTCTGCAAGCCATACAGATTTTTGTGTCACACTTATCTGAAGTGTATGTCAAACAGAAAATCTGGGCTTGACAGATTTTCAAGACATATATCATCTGGTATTATTGGCATCTTTGAGGGAAGGACCTACAACTACTCAAAGTACATCTTTAATTGTTTGTGTGATCACATTAGAGTACAGAAGGCTGATAAGATGTATATGTTTCCAAGGTTCATTCAGCTAATCATTAATGCAGACCTGCCTGGAACATCTGTGGAGGGTGGTGTGTTTATCCAAGCACACCTTGGCAGATCTGTGCTGAACAAAATCTCAGGGAGATATGAAGGAGAAGACATAGACATGTTTGCTCATGTGATTGATGCTAATGCAGACATACCTCAAGAGCTAGTTTGGGAAAATGAGGAAGAGAGCTCTGCTACCAGCTCTGCTCAAGACACTCCATCACCAGAAGCATCACCTCAACAACAAACACCCAAAGTTCAATCTCCAGCCAGCCAAAATACAGAACCTATCTCTCCAATCCTCCATTTATCACCACAACAACAACAAACACCCCAAACACAATCACCAGCCAGCCAAACTACAGAACCTATCTCTCCAATCCTCAATCTATCACCACAACAACAACAAACACCCCAAGCTCAATCTCCTGCCAGTCAAAATACTGAACCAATATCTCCCATTCAACCCCAATCACCAATTCAGCCTCAGATGCAACTCTACCAACAACTTCCAAATTCAGATACTGAGAGTATCTACACTGGAGAGACAGAATTAGTCTCAGAAGCAAGTACAGTCAAACTGTCATTATCTAAGACTGAATCCCCTGTGCATTCAAATGAAACTGAACAAGTTTCTCCAGTGATTGATCAGCAACAACAACAAACTCTTCAAGAGCATGAAGATCAAGCCACTGAACCAAAGTCAAGCTCAGCAAGTGTTGATCATGAGGAAGTAAAAGAAGATGAGATTGAGTCTCAGCATCAGGAAAGAGATACAGAAGCAGATCAGGTTGATGTGATTGCTTATAATGAAGATGATTTGAGTGATAATGACATTCCTGTGAGCAAAAGTTATCTGGTGGCTGAGTACAACAAGCTTGTGGTCAAATCAAATAAAAGAAAGGCAAGAATACAAGAGCTGAAGGGCATAATAAAAGAAAAGGATGAAGAATTGATAAGTCAGCAAGCAAGAATAAAGAGACTGAGAGAAGATGCTCAAAGTGATAAAGAAGTCATTGATGCTCTGCTAGACAAGGAAGCTGAGCTTAAAGAATCAGCAGAGACTGAGAAGAAAGAGAAAGAAAAGGTCATGAAGAGACTTGAACAAGCATCTGGCACTATGACTGCTCAGTCAAACATCATAAAGAGAAAAGAGGAAGAAATTGAGCAACTTAAACTGAAAATCAGTTCATTGGAATCTCATGCTAAGGCCTCAACTGCTCAAACAAAACAAAGTCCTGAGGCATCTAAAGGAATGATCTTGTACTCAAGGAAAAGAAAGTACCTTGGTACTGCTGAGAAGAAGCCGACCACTTATGAAAGTATTTCAAAGAAACAAAGGCTGACTTCTCCTGAACACACCCCCTCAATAGACTTATCTACTGAGAAGCCCATATCTGAAAAGAAAGATGAAAGTGATAAAGAATGGGAAGAATTAATCAAAGAAGACTCTCCTCCAAAACAAGAAGTCTCAAAGGCTGATGATCTTCTGACTACAAGTGACATACTTGAAGAGAGGCCTGAATCAACCATGTTCATGACACTTATAAACCATGGTTTCCCTTATGACATGGTTGAAAGACTAAACATGACAGAGATGAAGAACCTGTTAAAAGAATTTGAGCTTGCATGCTTTATGATTCCAAACTGTGATTATGAAGCCTTCAGCACATTTCAATCAATTCAAAACACAAAGAAGGAGTTGGGACATTGTGACACAGCCAAGCTGAGCAAATACAACATGACTTGCTGGTTACAAGGACATAACTACAAACCTCATGAGCTTAAAGGAAGAACAGTAGGGGAACTCAGAAGGATGATGGAGCATGTAATGAAAGTTGAGCTAGATACTGGGGTAAAATTCAGAACTGAAGCTCCACATCCATCTTATGAACAACAAAGCAAACTTCCTGCTGAACCTATAACTGTTGAACCTAAAGATCAGCACAAAGGAAAAGAGAAATTGATTAGAGAGCCAAGAGAAGTCATCCCCGGAAAAGTATGGCCACTTGGGACTGCAGTTAGAGAAATAACTGAGCAAAAGTCCACTCTAATACAACTTATAGATCATCTCACAACTCCCAGCTCTGCGGAAGAAAACAAGATCATGGCCTGGAAATATGATCCAGACTGGGATTGTGCTGTTATTAAAAGAACATCTGGAAGAGTTGAATACTTCCATGATGTACTCTCAGTGGTGAGTCTGCCAGAGAATGACATCAGAGACCTTCAAAGTTTAATCATCAGCAATTATCCAATTCACCCTAGAGGAAGAGACTTCTCAACTCTAGTGGGAAAGTTAAAGACAAAATTTAAAGATGATGTGCTGATAGAAGCTAAAAGAGAAGATATAGAACATCAGAAGAGAATCAAAGGGCTCAAAAGATACAAGTCCAATGCCTCAGAACATGTAGATGATGAATTCTTGAAGAGGATTGGCTACAACAACAGAAACAAAGCAGCTCTTAAATGCATTGAAGGGACTCAATTCACATACCCAATCACTGAATGGGGATATGTAGAGAAGACAAAAGAGTTGGTCCTACTGAGAAATGCTGAGAACAAGAAAGCTGAAAAGATCAGAATCTTTGATCCTGTGGAAATCAAACTGCTCCATCCCAGCTACACCTCATACCTAAATGACAAATTCTTTCCCAAGCTGTCTGATGAACAAGCACAAAATGATCTGTTCCTACATGTTCATGTGATTCAAGTAGTAGACAAACTACATGCCAAAGCATATAAAAGAAGAAGATTTAATGCTGGACTACTGAAGGGAACAACATTTGATGAAGTAACAGAACTAAGAATAACAGAACAAGATGAGCTAGAAGTGGTGAATAACAACAAGGTGCTAGACACACTCACTACAGAAGAAGATGTTATGGGAATTAGTTATGAGACTCTGAAGAAGATCAGCAAGATGAAGATCAACTATAAGTATGATGATCAGAAGACTGCTGTCTCCTACTTCTACAACAAGATGATCGCAAGAATCAAAGATCTTGCAGTTTTGAAGGACTGATTGCAAGTAGCTAAGCCTAAAGGGGAGTATTGTTAGGTCTAGAATCAGTAGATCTAGTCATTATGTATAGGCTTAGTACTTGAATTAATATTTGTAATGAACTTTTGTATTTCATTATTGTGTATGCATTAAATATATAGGTTAACCCATTTATATATGTGTTGATGTATGTATGGCTGCAGGTACAAACATAATACTTGATCAATTATTGAAATTGACCAAGTGTAAGAAACATCTACGGATGAACATTTCGTTCTTCCGTAGATATATATTTTACAAGTAACAAAACATCCGAAGATCATCTACGGATGAACAAAGTCAACTGGAGTTCCAAGTGTTCAAGAAATGCTGCGGAAGAACAAGAATACTGCGGAAGAACAAAACATCTGCGGAAGACAATATTTCTGCGGAGTCCAAACACTTGAATAATACAAGTGTTACAAGTCAACAAGTCAACAAGGCGGTTATTCGAATCCCGAGAAATCCGATGATTCCTTATCAGAAACAAATCAAATCCCAAGAGATCCGGTGTTTCCTATAACTGAAACATCTTTGTCTATAAATATGGATCCTAGGTTTCGATTCAAGCACGATTGTGACAGACGATTGATTGATTGAGAACAACAATAGCATTACAACAATCATCAAAAGTCTTTCGATCATCAAAACATATACAACATCATAGCATTCATTGATTCATTCTTTTGTAATCACCAACACATTATAATAAAACATTGATTAATCTTTAATTGTGTTTTGTTTCGTGTGTTCTTGATATTTCATTGATATTGAAAGTTGCTTAAATACAATTAAACCAAATCAACGTTAATTCCGCTAACGTTGACTTGACATCGATTCACACTGATAATTCCTGTCGACGATCCTTGGATTCACAAAGCCCTTGTCGTTGTGCTCGTTTGTGTGAGTTCTAGGACCCCACTTTACTTGTTTTCAAAAGATTTTGGGGTTGGAAATCATGAAAAACCCGTTTTTGTATGTGTGTGTTTATGACCCATTTGGGTGTGTTGTGTGTGATGCGTTTAGAGTTTGTTTCCGGGCTTGTGTGTGCTTGTATGGTGTTGTGGTATGCATTCCTAAGGTCTAAGATGGTTGATTTAGGCTTAGAATGGGTTTGGATGAGCTTGGAGGCCGAAAATGGCAGATTGGGTTCGGGATGAACTTCTTTCTGCATCAGCTAGGGCTAGGCGACCGACTGGAGGCATACAGCCGACTGGGGGCGATTGAGGTTCATTCGCACGATTGACGTTCAGTCGCACGATTGATTGTTCATTCGCACGACTAAGGTTTCATTCGCACGATTGGGGGTCCAGTCGCATGGGGAGTCATACGACTGAGGGTCCAGTCACATAGGTGCTTAGTCGCATGAGTCCATTCGCATGAGGTCAGTCGCATAGGTGCTCATTCGCATTAGTTCCATCCACATGAGATCCATACGCACAACTGGGTATTCATTCGCATAGATGTTCATCCGCATGAGTCCAATCGCATGATGTTCAGTCGCCTGGAGGCCATGCGACTGAAGGGTGTCCATACGCCCGAATAGGGCTGTTGCATCCGAGGAGAAGCGTAGTTCGACTTCTGACTTTCGGGGGAAAGTGAAGATGTAAGTTTTGACGTAAAGGTTCCCGTAAGAGCATGTAAGATGACTGTTATGACCTTAGATAGCATGTTGGGCATGATGATGATGATGTTGCATGTTTATGCATGTTATGTATGTATGATGTTGCCCTGTATGATGATGATGACTGTGTATGATATGTTCCTTATTTATGATGTATGTTTATCTTTCCTGTGGCTTTACGTGTCATGTTAATGAATAAAATGAAGTATTATGTAACGTAAAGTGAAAGATAGCGAAAAGAGGAACATGAAGTAAGAAATGCATGCATTAATGAGTAATGAAAGTAAAGAAAGTCTATGACCCCGAGGTGCGACGCACCGTTATAGAAGGTCTACGATAGGCCTAGGTCCAGAACCATGAACAGAAAGGTATTGCATACGGCAATGGTACACATATCTTCATACCTTAGGTACTGTGACCACGAGGTGTGATGCACCGTTATAGAAGGTCTACGATAGGCCTAGGTCCAGAACCATGAACAGAAAGGTATTGCATAGTACTCCTAAACTTTATCCTAGGTGCTTTGGCCATGAGGTGCAGTGCATCGTTATAGAAGGTCTAAGATAGGCCTAGGTCCAGTACCATGAACAGAAGAGTAAGGTTTATGGTTGATGGAAAAAGGAAAAGTTGTAATGATTAAAGAATCTAAAAGTTACAGTAGGAATGAATGATGAAGATAATGATGATATTATCTGTGTATACGTATGATGTATGATCGCATGAGAAAATGAAAGGTTTTATTGAAAGCAAAGTATGTTTTATTATAAAACTAGAACTCACTCAGCAACGCTGACTTTTTATGTGTTTCCAGTTGACAGGTAATGATTGCTGAGGATGGCATGGGCGGCTACTCGGCTCTTTTGGGATGGCATTCTCTTGATTAATGTTTTTGCATTGTAATGCGAACAAACTGTTTTGTAATAAATGTTATATTAACTTGCAAAATCATTTATATAGAAATGAAAGATTATTTTAGTTGTAACATCTCGTATTTTTCGTTAAATTAAACATTAACTTTGTTATATTCTTGTATGGGCTAAATATGACATTTGTAAAACTTATGGGTTGTTTATGCGTATTACTTTAATTGGTCTTTTAATCCTTTAATTTGTAAGGTTATAATAATAATTATTATGTAATAATAATAATAATAATAATAATAATAATAATAATAATAATAATAATAATAATAATAATAATAATAATAATAATAAATATAATAATAATATTATTACTTATGATAATAACTAAAATAATAATACTAATAGTATTAATTTATAAAAGATATTAGTCTTAAAAATGTCTAAATACATAAAGTGATTAAGTTTGAGGGGATAAATTGTCACTTTTAAAACTCCAAATGAGAGCTTTGGGCCTGACAAGCCTATTTGGTGCTAAAGTCGAGGTATTGCCGACTCCTAGGGGCCGTACGCTTGTGCACTAGGGAAACAAATACACTTAACCAATCTTTTATACTTGTAATCAAGTCGAGGTTTGGTTGTAACGATATGTGTTCTATGACCTTACTAGCTTATAACCTATGACATGAATTGCTACTTGTAATCTTATTATGTATGAAAACTTGGAAACTCACCAACTATTTATAGTTGACCTTTTATTTTTATCATGTTTCAGGAAAACCCCCAAGTTTGAAGTGAACTTATGTTGCTGGCATATTCTAGGACTTGGACCTAGTTAATAAACAAAATGATTATGTTTGTTATTTCATGTTGAAACTTATTTCATTATTGAGACTTACGCTTGTAATGTAATTTTGAAACTTATGAATAATATATTTGGATTTAATAATAGCGTTATGTGGCTGTGAACAATCGTAACTCTCACATCTCGACGTTTCCGCCGTCAAGGTTGGGGTGTGACAGATTGGTATCAGAGCCCATAACTATAGGGATTTAGGTTATTAGAAATGGTGACCTAGACTATAGTTGCATGAACCTCATAGAAAGATCCTTATACCTTTGTGCTTACATGTTGTTTGCATGCTACATAATGCTATGCCTTTAGTGCAACTTGATGCCTTAGCATAGGATTGCCTTATGTATGCTTAAACTTAGTTACTTGTCTCCCTAAATTTAACTTTGACTCTTTGACTCTCCCAGACAAATGAACTTCCTAAACTTATTCTCAACGACACGTGGAATCTACACTTATCGTCGTGGGTTCAATTCCTTAGACCCTATGTCTAATCTATGAAAATCTCATCAAGGTTTTGATTTCATGAACCTAAGAAATTTGTGTGACACATAGACACCTGTATTCTGGATTTCCTGGCAAAAGGCCTTCGGGCTAAGGCAAGCATATCGTATAAATCTCATTGTGAGACCAGTTATGCTTACCTGGGGATTTCTGGGATGAGTGATAAACTGTGGTCAACATACACAAGTTTCTATGGCAAATGGGTCAATTTACCTTGACGTGTCAACGATTCCAAATGGTAATGCGTTACCAAATGGAACCATCCTCTTCGTATCTTAAAAATCTTTGATTCCTTGAACTAGTATCTCTTCATTCTTATCATACATAATGTTCCTGTTAATATTAAACCTATCCTACATTTCAACTCTTACGTTTAAACACCGTTACACGTTGAGCGTTTCATGTAACTATTTCTATATCTTAACCAACGTGAACATGGATCTTAATATACCCAAGCATATTGGGAATATAAATCGAATGGTCATCAAAAACTTTAAACTGTTACTTATGGTTCTCAAGTCTTTTTAAGGATGTGTCCCATAACTAAGAACATGCAATGCTATAGGTGGAATTCCTACATCTCGAGATACTTTGTCTACGCAAAGTGTAAATGGTGACTTGACTTGATCATTGAATCCATTTACTTGACTCGAAACCCTTGAGATGGGTGATCACTTATAAGTACGCGTGTCTTCAATAAGGCTATGGTTGACCTCATATCTTGAGAAGTCCATGTACTCCTTTCGATTGTGAATCGAATGTTCACATCTCATTGTGGTGTCGAATAATTTCGTGCCCTTGATTTCATCTTCCCGATTGAAACCATCCAAGATTTGAACACCACAACAACTTCTGTTATCTTGAACTTTGATCTTAAGCTTGTAAGCATGATTTTTCCTTTTGTTACATTGATGTAACTTGAAATTTTCCGAATTTCAAATTGATATTATTTTCCTTTCGTCGTTAAGTTAAACTCCGTAACGTCTGCACCATGAGAGATGCAAGTGTTTGAAAGTCAACCTATGACTAAGAACACCCGTATCTCCTAAATGATTCTAACTCATCAAAACAGGGGTGATTCCCTTACTTTGATGATTCTCTATTCGTTTCGATAAATGGTTCCCAATTGTGATTTATAAAATTTCATCCTCTGGATCGGGGTGATTTCCTTATCTCGAGGATTGACTTCAGTTATTTTCTTTGGAATGACATTTCACAAATGACATGATCTCACCAAAATAGGATTGAAACCCGTACTTTGGTGACAAATGTCAATCTTCAAGTGTTTTCTTACTATTATCATCAAGATAGGCGTGAATTCCATACCTTGATGATAATATCATCTTTATGAATTGTATTTGTTCAAATGAGACGACTTCATTAAAGTAGGAGTGAATTCTGGATTTTGATGAAGAAGTTCATCTTGTTATATTTTGTTTTTGTAAAACTTTACCGTTAAGATAGGAGTGATTTTGTTAGGACCTGGTATTTGAACGAAATACCGAGTGATTGCGTGTTAAACCAACTCAAATAGTGCGGAATCCTATTTGATTGGCGATCCAATCAGTGAGAACACACGATGAATCAATCAAGAATTGATTTCAACGTCAGAAATCGATCAAGAACCGATCTGATGTGTTCTATGAACTTGGAGAACGATTTGGGAGGCTTCTGGACGGCTAGGGTACGTCTGGAGTCGTAATGGGATGAATGCTTTCGTTTTCCCACGAATTGGGTCTATTTATAGGTTAGTATTGGTCAATCGTGCGACTGGGCCATAAGTATGGTTCAGTCGTGCGATTGAACCATGCGGTTGATTCATCCGCACGACTGAGTGTTCAGTCGTGCGATTGAGTCAATCTTATGTGTCAATCATACGACTGATCCAGTCTCCTGGTTCAGTCGTGCGATTGAGTCAATCGTATGAAGTTATTCATGCGTGTGGTCCATTCGCATGGGCCATCCGCATGAGAACTTCATTAAGTTAAGTTTGAATGTTCTAATTAATATAACTTAATGTACACTCATTCAAACATTCATAAACCCAATTAATTCAATCACAACTCATTAATGAAATATTAAACATTACAAGTAACAACCAATTCATATCATTTCATTAATCCATTACAATTACATCAAAATCAGACAGACAAGTTCATTACATTACAAATCCTGATCTAGGGACATACATGTATCAACAAACTCCCCCTTGGACCTAGATCTATCTATTCTCTTGTCTTCTGCATAACCTCCTTATATCTCTTGTACTTCTCCTCTTTAGTGACTCCTGCGTGTATCTCAAAAGCAAAGTAGAGTCTTATGACGTTTTGGAATTGGAGGGCTTGTACAATATCTTGCGTGTCATAGAACAGTGGCCACTTATATAATGTGTATACATCATTAGCAGATAAGTTGGTTAGCCACATTGGGTCGAATACCCTGATAGTATCCATTTGGCCCTCTCTGTTCAGAACTATGACCGCTTCAGCTGTTCTCCAATCGTAGTACCACCATTTGAAGTGGGGAGTGAAGTCCTGTGGCATTTCCCTTAGAGGGATTCTTGACATCGTGCGCGGAGGACTCCACTTCAGCACTATCTTTGGCTTTCCAGTCCTGGGATCAACTTCAGACCGTCTGATATACCTCGTAGGTTGTTGAGGTTTGAAGTTGACCCACCTGGTGTGGTACTCTTTCCTCAGGGCAGCCTCAAACCAGCCTGACATCTTCCTCGGGTCAGCATACAGCAGCTTAAGTTTAGCCAGCTGGTTGAGCTCAAAACCAGGTAGAGTCTTCAGATCATGTGGGAACCTGAAGTACTCTATGCCCTGCTCCCTCTTAACAGCATACGCGTTAAGGTCTTCAAAAATGCCCAAGAGATAATCCTGCCCGACACCTTATGGTGTTTCTTGACTTTGTAGAGCTTTGTGTAGGCATCTCTCTTTGGTGCAGCCCGCTGGGCTCGTACTTCCTCAAAACAGGCAGCCCATTCAGCCTTACGAATATCAACATCTGCATTGGAGGCTTGGGCTGTTTCTGCAGTCTTTTCTGCTTCTTGCTCCATCTTGTTGAGTACCTCAAAGGTATCACTGACTAGGGATTCACCCAAATTGGGGACCACATTTCCCTCGGCGTCAGCGTACTGAGGATACTCTTCAGCAGTGATGTCTTCAATCTCAACCTCATCTATGTCGTTCAGTTCCTCATCACTGGTTGAGTCCACTGTTGGAGCATCCTTCACGATTTCATCGGGATTGAGTTTGAACATTTCAGCTATTTGCTCATCGGACAGGTCGTGAATTATCTCCCCTTCTTCAGGGGTATAACTCACAGACCGTCTCACTATCCCTTGTAGGTCAAGAATCATAGTTAACTGAGTCTTGACCATTTGAAGGGGAGTGAAGTCAAACTCATCCCTCTGAAAGTTTGGATCTGTTTGATATAAACATTCAACACATAAATCATTAGTAATTAATCAAACAGACATACATTAACTTAACTTAATATATATAAACATTTAATACATTTGTTTTTCATTACATGATTCAAGTACAAAGTAAATAAACAAATAAAACATCTAATCAGTACTTTGATCCTGAATCTGTGGTGTGTCGCTCGGAGGAGCAGAAGTAGTGGATGACTGGTCTTGTCTACGTTTGGATCTGCGCTCCTGACCTGAGGCAGAGGCCGATGCAGCCGCATCCCCTCCGTCTGCCTCGTCATCATCGTCGTGTCCTTCTGTCCTCTCCTCTTCTGTCTCCTCATCATCATCATCTCCCTCATCATCATCCTCATCTTCATCATCATCATCTCCGTCGTCTCCGTCACCCTCCTTTAGCTTCAGGGGCTCATCCTTCGACCCCTTCAGCCTCAGCATGATCGTCTTGTTGGTCGACTCCAACTCCTCAATACGTTTGGCTGACTGAGCCTGAGTATCTTGGAGTTGGGCCACCTCAGCTCTCTGCTGGTCTATGACCCGAGCTTGCTCTGCCAATTGCTGAGATTGGGCAGCAGCCAAGTCGGTCAGTCTGCGGATCTGGGCCGCCTTCTCCTCGTCAGCAGCCAGCAGACGCATAACCATTCGGTTAAGCGCTGAGAGCTGCTCCTCTACCCCAATGTGAGGTAGAGTGACTCCTGTACCTGTGAGGGCTGGGCTGATGGTCCAGCCTGATATGTGGTGGTGGTGGCAGTGGCTGTGGTGAATATGGGTCGGTGGGTCGATGGTGGTGAAGTGGGGGTGAATGGTCTGGTGATGGATGGGATAGATATAGTGGTGGTGGGTAAAATGGTGGATGTGGTAGTAGGAGTAGTGGCTGTGGTGGCTGTGGTGGTGGATGGTATGTCGGTAGTGGTGGTAGTGGTGGCTGTGGTGGTAGAAGTGGAAGTCACGAAGGTCAACCGACGCTTCTTCCTCTTCATCCCATGTGGTTGAGCCATCCGCTTCCTCCTGGTCCCGGAGGAAGTGGATGCTCCCCCTGCAACTCTGCTCCCTGACCCCGGAACATAGTTGGGGTCAGTATCTCTCGCCGAGGAGTCCCTCGGGTGCTCACCGACCACCTTTAGTCCGTGGTCTGTGGGAACGACTTTGCTTCCCACAGTCCTGGTGAGGGGCTCCTCGTCGGACTCCTCCTCCTCCATGTCACCAGCGACAAACTCCTGATGGAAGCCGGCCATCTCTGCGACCTCTCCGGCAGTGGCTGACCCCGGGGGAATAGTCTCTGTATCTGTGCCTCTAGATGGGGCAGGCATGTCATCCCCGGCATCGCCACTATCATCATCATCAGAGTCTGACTCTGGTATGGCAATGTGCTCAACGTCTGAGTCACTGTCCTCGTGGCGCCACTTCCTCTTCGCTGGCGCCACGTAATCAACCCGGGCCAGATGCCCAAACAGCCTCCTGACAGGGGGCTTCACCTGCTTCCCCCTGTAGACCTTCATCCGTCCAAGAGTGGTGTCATCCATGACCTCGAGGATAACAGCATCCTCCTTCTCCTTCGGTAGGGAAGGAAGCTTCTGATCAATGATCATCTGTAAGAATCTGGGGTACATACAGAAGCCTTCCTTCCCCTTACCCTCGAGGTTCTCCACTAAGTAGCTGAAAATCATCCTGGAGAAGCTGAACGGATGGTTCAGCACCAACGCTGCGTAAGCGTTCTGGATCTGGTCCGAGAGCTCATCAAATCCACCCTTCCGTGATGCTATACACTTTAGCAGCACGTGGGCCAAGTACTTAAACTGGGGACAGAGGTTACTCTTGTTGAGTACCCCTGCATTAATGTCCCCAGAGTACTTTGCCCTCATAAAGCATCCACGGACAGTGAGGGGGTGTAAACGTGTGGGACACTCAGCATCGTCCCCAAACTGAAGTACTATCCTCAGATCCTCCTCAGAAATGGTGATAGCCTCACCGAAGATCGAGCTCCTGATGCAGTGTGGCTCGGTGGATCGGTCGACTGATGCCCCAGCCCAAAAGGCCTGCTGCACTGATCTGTAAGGTGTGCAGGGAGTAGATATAGCATATGCGATCCTCGATCTCTGAAGGAAAGTAATAATGCCAGCAAAGTCGGCTGCATTCCTGGAAGTCAAGTCCAGGTGAGCACAAATGTTGTGCTTAGTGCTCATATTCCAATTACCCGCCATCTGTAACACATAATAACATAAACGTTAGTTTCATTGGCTAAGAGTATAAAGCAACACTTAAACTTTAAATAAACATTTTCTGTCATGCGATTGGGGATGTACGACTGAAGCCAGTCGTGCGACTGAATCATGCGATTGAGGTTCAGACGTGCGATTGACCTCATACGCACGACTGAGTGTGCGACTGGACTCATGCGCATGAACTCTTGTGCGGTTACACTAGTCGTGCGACTGAGTCTCATTCGCATGGTTCAGTCGTGCGATTAAGTGATTCGCACCCTTCAGTCGTGCGACTGAAGTTCATCAAGACGACCAGTCGTCTGTCTCATTCGTTTCAGTCGTCCCAAGATCAAATCCACGCAGAATACGTTTTAACATTCAATTAACCGGTTCTTTAGTGTCGCCTATACTTCCCTAATAACCTATTTTAACCAATTTTAACATATTACTTAGTTTTAATAGGTTATTAGGGTTTGACATTCTCGGTTCGCCTGTTACAGTCGCATTCATCAATTTAGGGTTTCAATCTATCAGATTTCGATGGAATATTACTTCAATATACCTGTAAGATGATGAGCGAAAGTCAGTGACACAGAATCAGCTATAAAAATCAATCAGAGAAAATTTGGGCAGAGTAACGGTACTATATGCGATTTAGGGCGATTTTGCGAATGAGGAGTCTCTGCGACCGACTCCCCTCTATTTATATCCACTCAAGTTCCAATCGTGCGACTGAGTTCATTCGCACCTTTCAGTCGTGCGAGTGGGACTCAGTCGTGCGATTGGGTCAGTCGCCCTTCTTCAGTCGTCCGACTGAAGTTCAGTCGTGCGACTGACTCACTCGTTCGCATTTAAGCATCCGATTGGACTAATCGTATGTTCCATTCGTGCGAATGGACTTCATTCGTATGGTTAGACCATACGTATGGTCCATTCGTGCGAATGGGTCATACTTAGTTAATTTTTCTGCTATTTTCCCAATTTACTTTTAACTCTTTTATATTAGTTTAATTAACGTTATGAACTATTGATCATCTCAGACATGATCCTTTTAATCTAGAAAACACTTTGATCACCTCAGACGTGATCCTTTTAACCACTTTGGTCACCTCAGACGTGACCCCTTTTAAAAATACTTTGTCACCTCAGACGTGACTGATATAACTTTTCAAAGAACATATGGTCATCTCAGACATGACCCTTTTAGTGAGTTTATTCCTTCTGATTTTCCTGATGTAGTCCGACACTGACTCAAGTTAAAACTTAAAACAAACTAACTAATTTAAGACTTTAAACTAATTACATAATTAGACATATTTTTGGCTTTTTGTGAGAGATAAATCCAGAGATTGATATCTACGGGATTTGAATCGGGAGTAGATAGCTTCAACTTAGGTTGATCACATCTGGACCAATTCAATTTTTGGAATCATACAGGTAATTCAAATCATTTGAGACTTGTAATAAAACCTTTTGATGCTCAAGTTCTCGGTGTTCATCCAGAGTCGTTAGCAACATAAGGAAATCATACTGAACCTCTTAGGTTTTCACATTGATTTGGACCTTTGAAAATGTAGCCACAATGATTGTCAGTATGTTTGTCCACTTAAATCCATACACAGACTTTTGACACAGACTGGTGACTAATTTAGGTGTAATTATTTCAACTAACATTTGTGGATCCCACACTTATATGGTAATCAACATCCCTCAGGAGCTTTTGAGCGGTCTACGGGTATTATTACAAGAAGAGACTATTCTTAGAGCTTTCAAAGAGAAGCCTGTCCTCAGGTCAGTGCCATCGCACAGCAGAGAGGCGGCAAACAACAATGAATTCTAGAATATCTAGGTTATGCTTATCCTCAGGTCAGTGCCATCGCACAGCAGAGAGGCACATAACCTATCTCCTTGTTAGAGCAGCTTATTTTATTTTGCACAAAATGCACCAACAACATAAGTCATTAGCTTTATTGCATTTGTCTTTCATTTTTTCTTTGCTTTGCTCTAGTTATGGTCATCCGCACACATTTGTGGCGTTTAATTGCTCATTACCCCTTATTGGAATATTGTTGATTGTGTTAACCAGTGATAAGATGGACGCCCACAGTCAGTTGAACACTTTAGTTTTATCTTGAAATCACCAATCAGGTCTAGTTGTCTATTGTGTTGAATCTACCAACATATCATATATGGTCTAGCAGCCTCTAAGTCTACTTTCTTTGTGTCACCTTAGGAGTTGCCAGTTTTCTATCATCTTTCCTTTTAGTATTGCTTAGACTACACAGATTTATTACTTTGAACTTTTGCATATTACTAAAACTTAAATTTTAAAGTCCCTCTTGATTTGTTCCTGTGTACTATCATTTTCCAAAGGTATTGAATCGGTATCACAGATACAATCTACCTTATTTCAGCTCGCTACTCCTTCTCCCTCATTTTTTTTTTTTTTTTTTTTTTTTTTTTTTTTTTTTTAATGTTATCTTGCTGACATATTCTCCCCCTAAAATACTAAAATCATTTCTGGTTTAATTATTTTAGGATTTTAATAAACAGCAAGAGAACATGAGTTTAAATAAAATAAAATCAAATAAACAAATCAAAATAAATAAAAAATAAAATTTAAGTACACGACATCGGACTACACATTTTCATCATCAGGAATTACCTCACTTTTCTTTTTAACACCGTTGACCTCTAATAAATATTGAAAACGTGGTTTATCAAAAGCTTTAGTATAGAGGTCAGCGCGTTGAAAATCAGTATTAATTTTAACCACATCAATTAAGTTCTTTTCAAAACAATCCCTTATGAAATGGTATTTAATACCGATGTGTTTGGTCTTAGGATGTTGGACCGGATTTTTAGTTACTGCAATTGCAGCAGAGTTATCAACAAAAATAGGAGTAGATGAGAATTTTAAACCGTAGTCCCGCATTTGCTGTTGAATCCAGATGATTTGAGAACAGCAACTTGCAGCAGCAACATATTCGGCTTCACAGGTTGACAAGGCAACCGATGTCTGCTTCTTACACTGCCAGGTAACTAATCTTCTCCCAAAGAATTGACACCCTGCTGATGTAGACTTGTAGTTCATCTTGCAGCCTCCGTAATCCGAGTCACTATACGCGGTAAGCTCAAAGTCATCATCATGAGGGTACCACAGTCCAAGTGTAGGTGTACCCTTCAGATAACGAAAGATCCTCTTGACCCCGATCAGATGGTTGACCTTTGGTTTAGCCTGATATCTTGAGCATAGACATGTAGCATACATAATATCAGGTCTTGAGGCAGTGAGATACATGAGAGATCCGATCATTCCTCGGTACATGGTGGCATCTACTAGATCTCCATTATCATCCGGTGCTATATCATGATTAGTAGCAAGTGGAGTCCCAGCAGCAGAAGCATTCTCCATGTCAAAGCGACTGAGAATGTCTCCTACATACTTGGTCTGATGTAGAAAGATCCCATTAGGTGTTTGATCCACCTGTAACCCGAGAAAGAACTTCATCTCCCCCATGGCACTCATCTCAAATTCTTTCTTCATTACTGCTTCAAACTCTTTACATAACTCTTCGTTCTTTGACCCGAAGATTATGTCATCAACGTATATCTGTACAAGCAGTAGGTCTCCATCCTTTTCCTTAATAAACAGTGTACAGTCAATTACTCCTCTGCGAAAGCCGTGTTTCACAAGATGAGTTGAGAGTTTCTCATACCAAGCTCGAGGAGCTTGATGAAGCCCATATAAAGCTTTGTCAAGCTTGTAGACTCTATCCCGATGATAGGGATCTTCAAAACCCTCGGGTTGACTGACATAGACTGTTTCTCTGATCTCCCCATGAAGGAATGCACTCTTTACATCTAATTGGTAGACTTTGATCTTCATGTACGATGCATAGGCAAGGAAGATACGAATAGCTTCCATCCTTGCCACGGGTGCAAACACCTCATTGTAGTCAATTCCCTCGACTTGGCGAAAACCTTGAACCACCAGTCGAGCTTTGTTCCTGATAATGACCCCTTGGTCATCCTTCTTGCATTTTAGTACCCATTTAGTGCCAATGACTTTAGCACCTTTAGGTTTATCAACCAGTGTCCATACACCTAACTTCTTAAACTGTAGAAGTTCTTCTTGCATGGCACTCACCCACGCCTCATCATTGAGTGCTTCACTGACATATTTTGGCTCAACCTGCGAGACAAAACATCGATAGGCACCATCATGAATGTAACCTTTCTCCATAACCGAGGCGTAATCAGCTGAGTACAACTGATTTCGGGTTTGTACTCCTGATCTGACATCTCCAATGACATTGTCAAGGGGATGATAAACATTTAGTCGTGATCCTGGAGTAGTAGGAACAGCTACCTCAGAGCCAAGATTATGAACATTTGGTTCTGCATCTGAGGTAGTTGGAGTTTGAGGTTCTGAAGTCGAATGTGCATCACTCGTAGATGCTTGTGGACTTGCTGGAACTGGAACCTGTTCCTCCTGACTGTTCTGAGCATCTTCTTCAGCTTCATCTTCAGAGGAGGAGTCACTGTCGTTGACTACTCCCCCTGACTGAGTAGATGATTCTCCCTGTGTGGTAGATGGTGTATTCAGAATATCATACATCATCCTAGTAGCTAGCTCATCATCCGAGGGAGAGAGAGGTATGTTGAAGGATTTGAAGAATCCATCATAATCGAAGAAGTAGGCGGGTCCTTTTCCTGTAGGTGGTGTGGTATATCTCTGAACGTCGACATTACACCACACTTCTACAAGACCCGTTGAGTTATTGTAAACTCGCTTATTCGGTATGTTGTATCCTAGAAAGATTCCTTCATCTGCCTTCTCGCTGAATTTTCCTTCTTGCGTCTTCTTCAGAAGTGTACATGGCGCGCCAAAAGGTTCAAGATACTCCAAATTCGGTTTGCGTCTTTGGAGTAGCTCATAACATGTCTTTCCGTGGCGCTTGACTATTAGGACTCGATTAAGTGTATAACATGCATTTGCTACTGCCTCATTCCAGAATTGGATAGGCAGTTTCGAGTCCGCTAGCATAGTCCGTGCAGTCTCTATCAAGCTCCTATTCTTCCTCTCAGCAACTCCATTCATCTGAGGCGTGTATGCTGAAGTGAATTGATGAACAATCCCCTTTTCCTTGCAGTATGCCTCCATCCATTGATTCTTGAATTCAGTCCCGTTGTCTGAGCGTACTTGTCTAACCTTTAGCTTGTAGAGAGATTCCAGAGTGGTGACTAATTCCTTGAATGACTCAAATGTTTCTGATTTGGATTTCAGAAACATTACCCAAGTGAACCTTGAGTAGTCATCAGTGACCACAAAACAGTACAGATCGCCTGCAATGCTCCTTGTACTGACTGGACCAAACAGATCCATGTGAAGAAGTTCAAGAGGAAGTTCTATTGAATGAACTTTTTTTCCTTATGAGACTTCTTTGTCTGTTTGCCTTTCTTGCAAGCTACACAAAAGTCAGGAAGTTGGAAGTTCTTGACATTTACTCCTCTTACTAAGTCCTTCTGAATCAAGTGATTCATCTTCCTTTGACTAATGTGTCCCATTCTCCTATGCCAGGAGATTGAGTCCTTCTCAGTAGCTTTTGATAGAAAGCACTGCACCTCTTGATCCGTTGGAGCAGCTGTTGACAGATCCAAGACATATAGATCCTTATATCTTGAAGCAGTCATTAGAACTTGATCCTCTGGAATCATGTAGTCTTTCTTCAGCACGTAACACTTGTTGTTGTCGAAGATGACTTTAAAACCTTTATCGCAGATTTGGGAAACAGAAAGCAAGTTATTTTGAAGTTGTTGAACATAGTTCACCTTATCAAACTTCACCTTCTGATTTCCCACTTCTCCCTGTGCTGTGATGTATCCTCCCTTGTTTCCTGCAAAGGAAACATGCCCTCCTTTTATTTGTTTGACATTTGATAAAAGGGCTCTATTACCTGTCATGTGCCTGGATGCTCCGCTGTCTATAATCCACGTGTTAGTCTCAGCGCTATACCGAACACCCTGCACATATCAAGTAAATGCATTAGTTTAGGTTAGGAACCCAAGCCTTTACTGTCTTGGGTTTCCCAGAGGCATCACACATCATAAACTCTACCCATTGACCTTTAGAAGGTGAGGGTAACTCAGATTCCTTCTTGTCATCAGTATCAGTCACACAGGTAGTCTTCTCTTTCCATAAACCAGATTTGTGCAATGCCTGTTTATGATAAACAGTCGTCTGGCTTACAGGTTGGACTTTAGGTTCAATAGATCTTCTAGGTGGAGTTAGAGAACTCCTCTTAGAAGACCTAGGTCTAGAGTCCTGAAGATCAATCTTCTTCCTAGGTGTCTGATAGAAAGGACAATAGGAAGCAATATGTCCACATTCTCCACAGTTGTAGCACAATCTGCTATCAACCTTATAGTTTGACTTTCTTTGTGGAGAAATGCGTGACATTTTAGTAACATCATTCACTTTAGGTTTTGACTCTTGTATGTTTGATGTTTTCTCTGGTTTAACAAATTTAACTGTTTTAACTTGTTTAACTTGTTCAACCTTTTGGTTAACTGGTTTTAGACTTGTTGCATGTGAAAAATTAACATTTGAAGTCTTTTTGGGTTCTGATTTGACTCTGTTTGACCCTGACTTTAAGTTAACTTTTTCAAATTCATTTTCCAGATTAACACAAGGCAATTTACCCTTTGCCTTTGAAGTGGCCTCCTTTTGTTTCTGTCCAGATTCAGTAGATGAACATGATGTGTCTGGATCAGTAACAAGAGGGTGGTCACCACATGATCCTTGATTGGGTTGTTGTTTACTGGTCTAGACTTGGTGTTCATCAAGGTCTCAGGTGGTGGTGGAACCACTTTGTATCCTAATCCCTCCCCATTATTTCTTTCTCTCACTAAGTGTTGAACTATGTGTGAAGAACTAGTCCAACTATGCAGTTTCTGTTTTAAGGAATTAACTTCTACTTCTAGAACTGCCTTTTGTTTCTTAGTGTCCTCTAGGGAGTTTAGATAGTACCTAATGTCATTTGATTGATTAAAGGCAACTACTTCGGTTTCCCTAAGTTGCTTAGTCAATAGGTCTATCTTTTCCTTATAACTATGCTCATTTTGTTTTAGAACTCTATTGGCCTCAGTGCATAGTTGTAAGTCCTTTACTAAGTTATCATTGTGATCTAATAACCTAGCAAATTTTTCATCAATGCTATTCCTAAATTTATCACAGTTAGAACAAGCATGATTATTAAACAATTGGTCAGTTGTACTTACCTGTGTTGTTTCAGAGGAGTTAGCCATCAACGCAGCATCAGACGTCTCTGGTTCTGGTGATTCTGACTTTTCTGAATCTGACTTGGAAGTTTCCTCCTTTGGTGTGTAACTGACTTCAGCTGCAGTTGTTTCTTCACTGTGTGACATTGCTATATCAACTGCTATATCACCTTCACTCGCAGAATCATCATCAAGATCTTCAACACTGGCAATGTTGGATTCTGGGTTGACAAATCTGAAACTCCAGTCCTGTCCTTCATCACCATGAGCAGTCAAGGCTTTTGGGTCCTTGTTTGATGAAGTAGAACTAGAGGATTGCTTGTCTTGGTGAGTAAAGGATGAGAACGGGTTCCCATTACCCGTCTTCTTTGGTTTGACACATTCCCTCTTGAAGTGCCCTTTCTCTCCACAGTTGAAGCAAGTTACCTTGCTCTTGTCAAAACCAAACGTGGTATCCTTAGTAGCTATCAAGTTCTGTCCAGTCTTCTTAACAAACTTTTTCGCCCTTCGGACAGCGCTAGCTAAGGCCCACATTATATCCATCCTTTCCAGCTCCATTTCATCTACCTGCTCGTAGTCTTCGTCTGCCAAGTGACAGTTTCCAATCTTCCCAGCCACAAGTCCATCATATGAATGAACTACTGCAGCTAGAAGATCCATATGCTCTCGTGCTACTTCTACAGTCACATTTCCGAGGTTCTCGGTCTTCAATTTGGTAGCACTTGCTTCTGATCCAATATATGGGTACATGATGACCCTGACGTGTCTGATCCAGAAGTAGAAGCATGTGAAGGACCTGACGAGCTAGACACAAATGCTGTCTGGAGAGGTGCTCCAGAAGTCTTAGATTGGGGCGTGGCATTGTATAAAGCTGGGTTTTGTGTATATGATGACTTCTGTGCTCTATACTTCATCCTTAGTGCTTCTTCACGCAGTCTAAGAATAAAGTCATTTATATCCAGCTTTATAAGTATACCATTCTGTCTAAGATTAGACACGAATGATGCCCACTTGTCAGGCAATCCATCAGCGAAGTTGCTTACTTTTTCTTCCATAGTTGTCTCCACTCCATGTGTATGCAACTCGCTCATCAAATGGTAGAATCTGTCTATGACTTCATCTAACCCCTCGTTACCAATTGATGAGAAGTTATCGAACTCCTTCTTTAACTCCTTTGCTTTGATTGCCTTTAATGATGCATTCCCATCATACCTTTTCTCTAGCTCATCCCACAGTTTCTTGGACTGCTTGTTCTCTGAGTACTGATGGAATATATCTTTGGGGATCGACTGAGTTATCATAGCATAAACTCTTTTCTCAGCATTATACTTAACTTTCTGAGCATCAGTCATCCCACTCAACGTTAGTTTCACTCCATCTGCTCCCACCGGTGTACTATACCCTACTTCGATAGCTTCCCATAGATTAGGATCTACTCCATTGAGGTAGATCTCAAAACGTTGCTTCCATCGAGGAAACTCATCTAAAGTCAAGAGCTTTGGTGGTTTATTGTGAATACCCACCTCACTCTCAAGTAGCAGCAGGTTCTGTATTCTCGAGTCCTTCCCCGCAGTAAAGGCTGACATCTGATCTTCCATGGTTACTAAACTTAGAGTCTAATCAAATCAACTTTAACTGGTGCGACTGAAGAATGCGAATGATCCTCTCGTGCGTATGAACTCTGCGATTGGTCCAACCGTGCGACTGAACAGGGCGATTGGTTCAGTCGTGCGAATGAATCTGGTGCGTGTGAGCTATGCGAACGAAAGGGTTCAGTCGTGCGAATGAGGGTGCGACTAGGTCCAGTCGTGCGAATGAGCACTGCGAATGAGTCTAGTCGTGCGAATGAGCCACTCGTGCGACTGAAGCTGCTGTTTTGCGAAAATTTCTAGGTTTGACGGGTTTCAGCCGTAAAAATTCGAAATTTTGCAAGTCCAAATCGTCTAGGTTCGTAGAAACTGAACTTTGATGAGCAGGGAACGTCCAAGATCACTTTTGATGCAAAAGATTGCGTTTTTCGTGCAAAAACACAAACTTTTATGCAATCTTGATTGAATCAACACGAAATCAAGAGCCAAAGCTCTGATACCAATTGTGAAGTCACTGGATCGGTAAACATCCGAGCATGTTCTTGACGGAAGGATAAACAAACACAACCAAAAGTCAAATCAATAACACGAACTATCAAAAATTGGTTTCATTGATAAAACCTAACGATTACAAGCTCGTTACAACATAAGAATCAAGACTCTTGGCAAGGGGAGATCGAGCATGATCTCCCCTCTCATCCGGCAGCCCTAGGCCCCCGGGCAGACTCCCTCCCCAAAACCCTTATCACTCTACACATTGAAACTGGTATATATAGGCTTCGGCCCATATTAGATGCGACTGGGCCCATTCGTGCGATTGGACCATGCGTATGGTTCAATCGTACGACTGACCCAACCGCATCTCTCAGTCGTACGACTGGCCCATTAGTAAGGCTCAGTCGCACGACTGAGTCTCATTCGCATATGCTCCTGCGAATGACCCAGTTTCATGTGTTTACAACATATCAGGTTTATTACATTAAGTCTAGACTATTCGACAAGCGACGGACACACTATATATGACAATATATGCTCCAACAAATTCCCCCTTGGACGTTGCTTGCGAATAGTAGATAACACCTCTTACAATCTTCAGTCAATCTTTGCTCTGGTTGTCAATAGAATCAAACGAAAACCATATTAGCCAACGTTGCCGCTCCGTCAGGTTGCTACAGTATCCCTGAAGATGAATTTAGGCACAATAGCTTTCGTTTACTTTGCAGAACACCATCACAGCATCAAGATTCCCCATATGACTGATTTTTCCAGATAATGACATGAACAGTTTTCCATTGCTTCAATCTTCACACAGGCTAACCTGATTAACATTAACACCTGTAGAAATTCCCCCTCACATTCAGCATATCCCAATATATAAACGTTGTGCTCTCTTGGCGTCTTCATACGGTGTATTGGGCAAAAGGTTGAAGGTTCCAATCCACAGCTGACAATATCAAACAAATCAGCATGCATGTAGATTCATCATCAGAAACCTGCTCACATCATCACTTTCTGATTGCGTCTTCAATTTCTCTATACATGGATTCCCCCTAAGAATGAGAATCCTCTCTGTGCGGATAAATATAACTTGATTGGCCCATAAATAGTCAGATGCTCCTGACTACCCCACAAAATCAGCACTGACTGCTGACATCTTCTCTTCTCTCTTTCGTGTTCCAACTTCATTCACCTATTCTGGAAGTCCGACGAATAATGGGGTATACATCGAACTTATTTGACAAAATAATCTCAGGGTGAATGTGCTTTGCTCATCCTCAAATCTGTGCAAAAGGTAGTTCTAGACTTTTTCTGTTTTTTTTTTTTTTTTTTTTTTTTTTTTTTGGTCTGGAACACCGTTCATCCGTATGACGTGGAGGACAAATATCACATTCATGTGAATGGATGATACGAATGATATATTCGTGAGACTAGTCATAAGACTGGTCCAGTAGCATGATTGGTCATAAGACTGGTCCAGTAGCATGACTTGTCATAAGACTGGTCCAGTAGCATGACTGGTCATAAGACTGGTCCAGTAGCATGACTGGTCATAAGACTGGTCCAGTCGCATTCCAGTCGCATTCCAGTCGTACGAATGGTCCATTAGCATGGTCCAGTCGCACGAATGGTCCATTAGCATGGTCCAGTCGCACGAATGGTCCATTAGCATGGTCCAGTCGCACGAATGGTCCATTAGCATGGTCCAGTCGCACGAATGGTCCATTAGCATGGTCCAGTCGCACGAATGGTCCATTAGCATGGTCCAGTCGCACGAATGGGTCTGTACGCAGATTTTCAGATCTGCAGCCGCCAAAGCTGCCAAAAACCCTAATTTGATGAATTTTACATGAACCGAAACAAAATAGACATCATCAGATTCGCACGGGTCATAGGAACGTGGTTTCGAGTTCGATTTTAACATAGAAACAACACACGTAACAAGATCTGAGCAAAACACGAAGAACACGAAGTGGGTTTAACGTCAAGATATGAAATTTGATCCAGAAATCAAGAGCTCGGGTTGCTAGAATGATTGTTAGATCATTCCAGCAGTAACCGGCTCTGATACCACTTGTTAGGACCTGGTATTTGAACGAAATACCGAGTGATTGCGTGTTAAACCAACTCAAATAGTGCGGAATCCTATTTGATTGGCGATCCAATCAGTGAGAACACACGATGAATCAATCAAGAATTGATTTCAACGTCAGAAATCGATCAAGAACCGATCTGATGTGTTCTATGAACTTGGAGAACGATTTGGGAGGCTTCTGGACGGCTAGGGTACGTCTGGAGTCGTAATGGGATGAATGCTTTCGTTTTCCCACGAATTGGGTCTATTTATAGGTTAGTATTGGTCAATCGTGCGACTGGGCCATAAGTATGGTTCAGTCGTGCGATTGAACCATGCGGTTGATTCATCCGCACGACTGAGTGTTCAGTCGTGCGATTGAGTCAATCTTATGTGTCAATCATACGACTGATCCAGTCTCCTGGTTCAGTCGTGCGATTGAGTCAATCGTATGAAGTTATTCATGCGTGTGGTCCATTCGCATGGGCCATCCGCATGAGAACTTCATTAAGTTAAGTTTGAATGTTCTAATTAATATAACTTAATGTACACTCATTCAAACATTCATAAACCCAATTAATTCAATCACAACTCATTAATGAAATATTAAACATTACAAGTAACAACCAATTCATATCATTTCATTAATCCATTACAATTACATCAAAATCAGACAGACAAGTTCATTACATTACAAATCCTGATCTAGGGACATACATGTATCAACAGATTTCCCTTACCTTAATGGTGAGTTACCTCGTCTTATTTCTGTGGATCCTCAACAAGGAGTTGGGATCGAACTTTTTGATTGGTAAGTTAGTGGTCATACCTTGGGAATACACCATCAAGTTAGGAGTGAAAACCACACCTTGATGACTATTCTCATTTCTTGATCTCCAACTTACCAAGGTTTTAATCAAGTGACAAGAAACATGTAGTAATTTGAAGGGTGAACCAATGTTAGTGTTTGGACCTATCAAGCCAAAGCATGATTTCTGAACTTGAAAGGAGACCCGATCACTCTAGGTTGATTTTGATTCCGAGCTTGGAGCATTTAAATTCTTAGATTGATTTCTTTCCCTTTAACCTTATGTTTTGATCTAGCTATATCGAACCATTTATTCCCTACTTATCAACTTTCATTTTGAGATATCATCAACACATGATTGTGTGATGGTAGTCTTCTTAAACAATCTTCCTACTAAATAAAGACATTATCAACTTGTGGTTAAGTCTTTCTAGTCATACGAATGTTCTCGACTGTACTTATGGGTTTGATGAATTACGTATGCAATCTATATTTGGAAATTTGTTACCTTGAAAATGCATGTCTGATTGTTGCGTTACTTCTTGAATCACTTTTGAACCCTTAATCCTGGAAATCTTTAAAACTCTATCTTGGTTTCGACTAACGAGACTCGTTATTACTTACATTGTGACGTGGAGGTTCATAAACCTTCGTAACTGGTAGTCATGGGTTTGGCATAAAGGAAAAGACGTAACTTGGTATGTATCCAGGTGCTTTACCTCCACATATGACAAAATCTAACTGCTCAATTTCTCATCACCGAATGTCTTTTATTTTGGATGTCATACTGAAAATTGGTGCATTATAGACCAATTGACTAATCACATATTGATTCATGTGAGATAATGGGTCGAAAAATTGACTTGTATCTAACTCAAGAATTCGTATACCGTAGTATGGCGTTAAAACATTGATCGTTATTTTGATGACCGATTCATTTTCTGCTTTTAATAATGTTCTTAACCATCGTCGTGAACTTATTCCCAAATCTTCGCATATTGTATTACTCTTAGACCGATGATTGGTCAAAGGAGAGATACATGTTCACAAGATATGCGTTAAGATCGTTTCGTTATACAAAGCGACGTTTGGGATTCTTAAACTCTATTGGTCAAACTTTCTTATCATTGTTGGTCTTTTATTGATTTCTAGACATCATTTTACTACGAAATTATATTCTAGAAGTTGTGACCTATAAATCTAAGGTACCACGGTAACTCGTTTTCCAACGTTTCATCTCAAAACGACTCACGCTTATTATGTTAAGAATCTTGTAAGATTCCATAAAGTGAAGCGTTCCACCTGTAAGCAAACGTCAAACATTGTTCGTTGAACACTCACTTTTCATTTCAATTCCTTTGTTCATTTAAGTTCATTTTTAATTTCGGGATGAAATTCTTTTAAGTTGGGGAGACTGTAACATCTCGTATTTTTCGTTAAATTAAACGTTAACTTTGTTATATTCTTGTATGGGCTAAATATGACATTTGTAAAACTTATGGGTTGTTTATGTGTATTACTTTAATTGGTCTTTTAATCCTTTAATTTGTAAGGTTATAATAATAATTATTATGTAAATAATAATAATAATAATAATAATAATAATAATAATAATAATAATAATAATAATAATAATAATAATAATAATAATAATAATAATAATAATAAATATAATAATAATATTATTATTAATGATAATAACTAAAATAATAATACTAATAGTATTAATTTATAAAAGATATTAGTCTTAAAAATGTCTAAATACATAAAGTGATTAAGTTTGAGGGGATAAATTGTCACTTTTAAAACTCCAAATGAGAGCTTTGGGCCTGACAAGCCTATTTGGTGCTAAAGTCGAGGTATTGCCGACTCCTAGGGGCCGTACGCTTGTGCACTAGGGAAACAAATACACTTAGCCAATCTTTTATACTTGTAATCAAGTCGAGGTTTGGTTGTAACGATATGTGTTTTATGACCTTACTAGCTTATAACCTATGACATGAATTGCTACTTGTAATCTTATTATGTATGAAAACTTGGAAACTCACCAACTATTTAGAGTTGACCTTTTATTTTATCATGTTTCAGGAAAACCCCCAAGTTTGAAGTGAACTTATGTTGCTGGCATATTCTAGGACTTGGACCTAGTTAATAAACAAAATGATTATGTTTGTTATTTCATGTTGAAACTTATTTCATTATTGAGACTTATGCTTGTAATGTAATTTTGAAACTTATGAATAATATATTTGGATTTAATAATAGCGTTATGTGGCTGTGAACAATCGTAACTCTCACATCTCGACGTTTCCGCCGTCAAGGTTGGGGTGTGACATTAGTGATGTTTATGAAATACGAATGTAAATATATCTCTTATGTGCGATGAAGGACCAACTGTAGGTGTCCCGGGAACGGGGCCTTACAAGTTGGTATCAGAGCCAAAGTTTAAGTAAAATGGGTAAATTTTAAAATAAACCTTAACTTAAACTGAGAATGGGACGGAAAGGGGAATGGGATGCCAATCTGAGTAGCTGCGTGCCATCAGGTATTTTCATAATGTTAACCGGTATTATGTGCGTATGTTATATGGTTTATGTGTTGCTGGTAGATTTAGATACCGATGTAGTCAGGACAGGTAATGCTTGGGGTATGAAGAGTAAAGTAAGTGGCTAATCACAACTGACCACTATAATTAGAGACTTACTATACTTGACATAAACTGAGCTGTTCCTTGAATGACCGTGTTAGTGTTTGAATCTTTCAGTGTGATTTAGAGAATGGCTGGAGGTTGATCTTCTAAAGCTTCTAGGGGTGGAGGCCGTGGCGGGCTTGATGTTGAGCCGCGACCCAAAAGAGGAAGGCCAAGAGTTGAAAAGGTGGTTCCTGAAGAACCTGAGACCCCTCATCCGGAGGCTGGGGATGATAGTCCAAACTTGAGGGCCTCGGTAAAGGAGGCTGTTGTTGAAGAAGTACACCAGGTCATGCAGACAATCTTACCGTCTGTGGTGACCGAAGTCATCAAGGCGGTGAAAGAAGGAGAAAGAAAGGAGAGAAACAGGTCTTCGGGGGGACGAGAGCTACCGGAGCCTGAAACGATTTTCTCTGATAATGAAGATGAGGAAGAGGAAGATGAGCCTGTGCAAGAGGTGGCACGAGGCTGTAACTATAGGGCGTTTATGAGATGCAAGCCCCCTACTTTCGATGGAAATGACACCGCTGCTGCTGCTCACCGTTGGGTGAGGGAAATAGAGGCTGTTCTCGACATCAACGAGTGCCAGGAAGATCAGAAGGTGAAGTTTGCCACTCATTCATTTGTGGACTCGGCTTTATGCTGGTGGGACAATATTGTCCAAGCAGAGGGTAATCGGGCAATCGGGAGAATGAGATGGCCCGAACTGAAGAAGTTGGTGATGAGGAGTTCTGTCCTCATAGAGAAATGGATAAAGTTGAGAGAGAGTTCCTGCATCTGGAGGCGGGGACCATGACACATCAGCAGTATACTACCAAGTTCAATGAGATGGCGCGCCTGATGCCGGACCAAGTGACACCTTTGTCACGAAAGATTAAATGATACATTCAGGGTTTGCCAGCGGATATTCGCAGGCACATGATCGTTGCCCGACCGAGCATGTTTAGGTTGGTGGTGGATTTGGCGGGAAGACTGTATGATGAGAGAACGGTGGTGGTGACTAGAGGTAGCAAGAAGGGTGGTGGTGATCGGAACTGGCATGGGAAGAGGTTTGGTCGTGGTGATGCCTCGACGGGTAACAAGAAGGCACGGGTGGACGACCGCCGTGTGGTCGCATCGGGTGCTAGTATAAGGAAGTGTGGTAGGTGTGGGAGAGAACATAGCGGGGAATGTAGGCTGGGGTTGAATGTGTGCTTCAAATGTGGGAAGCCGGGGCATATAGCCAAGGACTGTCGTACGGTCCGGTGCTTTAACTGTGGCATGGAGGGCCACGTGAGTAAGGATTGTAAGAAGCCGAGGGCTGAGAGTTCCGGGGTGAAGAAGACGGGGAATGAAGGATCGAGGGCGAGTGCCAGGGCATTCACCATGACGCAGGAGGAGGCTAGGACGGACCCTGACGTTGTGTCCGGTACGTTTCTAGTGAACCAAACTTTAGCTTCTGTGTTATTTGATTCTGGTGCTAGTAAAAGTTTTATTTCTGCTACTTTCTGTGCTAAGCTGCCTGTCAGTAGTAGACGGGTCGATACGCCCTTTGATGTAGAAACTGTCATAGGTAAGTCTACCTGGATTTCTGAAATAATAGAGGGCTGTGATGTGGAACTTGAGGGTCACAAGTTTCCTGTTAGACCGTTCGTGATGACATTAGGTGGTTTCGATTTGGTTCTTGGGATGGATTGGTTGGCGGACTTCGAGGCGAACATTGTGTGTCGCAAGAAGATGATTCGTTTGACAGCGCCTGACGGTAGTTCAGTGACGGTTTATGGTGATCGGGTTACTACGATTCCGAAAGTGATCTCGATGGCGGTGGCGGGAAAGTGTATGAGGCGTGGATGTAGCGCTTACTTGGCCTATGTAAAGGATGTGGATACGCCAACCCCACAACTAGCCAATGTACCGGTTGTGTGTGACTTTCCAGACGTGTTTCCAGAAGACTTATCAGGAGTGCCACCTGACCGAGAGATCGAATTTCAGATTGATCTGATACCGGGGGCCCAACCTGTTGCGAAGGCACTGTATCAGCTGGCTCCGACAGAGATGAAAGAATTGATGGAGCAGTTGCAAGAGCTGCTTGATAAGGGGTTCATTAGACCGAGTATCTCTCCTTGGGGTGCTCCGGTATTGTTTGTGAAGAAGAAAGACGGTAACATGAGAATGTGTATTGACTACCGTGAGCTCAACAAGTTGACGGTAAAGAACCGATACCCCTTACCGAGGATAGATGATTTGTTCGATCAGCTTCAGGGTGCCAGTTGGTTTTCAAGGATAGATCTTCGATCTGGTTATCATCAGTTGAAGGTGAAAGAGCAAGATATTCCTAAAACAGCTTTTCGCACGCGCTATGGTCACTACGAGTTTCTGGTCATGTCTTTTGGTTTGACCAATGCGCCAGCTGCTTTTATGGATCTGATGAACCATGTGTGTCGGCCTATGTTAGATAAATCGGTGATTGTGTTTATTGATGATATCCTGATTTATTCGAAGAGTGAGATCGAGCATGCCGGTCACATTCGGGAGGTTCTGGAGACGTTGAGGATGGAGAAGTTGTATGCAAAATTCTCCAAGTGCGCATTTTGGCTGCGTGAAGTTCAGTTCTTGGGTCATGTGGTGAATCCTAATGGGATCATGGTGGACCCGGCAAAGGTGGAGGCGGTTATGCAATGGAAGTCACCGAAGACGCCATCTGAGATTCGTAGCTTCTTGGGTTTGGCATGCTACTATAGAAGATTCATTCAAGACTTTTCCAAGATCGCTTCTCCACTGAATAAGTTGACCCGGAAGGATGTAAAGTTTGTATGGGGTCAGGCTCAAGAGAAGGCGTTTAAAGAATTGAAGGCGAGATTGACTCAAGCTCCTGGACTGTCATTACCCGATGGAAGCGAAGATCTTGTGGTTTATTCTGATGCTTCCTACTCGGGGTTGGGGTGTGTGTTAATGCAGAGAGGAAAGGTTATAGCCTATGCATCCCGATAGTTGAAGGTTCATGAGGTCAATTTTCCTACTCATGACTTGGAGCTAGCAGCCGTGGTCTTTGCACTAAAGATTTGGAGGCACTACCTGTACAAGACGAAGTGCACCATTTTCACTGACCACAAGAGCTTGAAGTACTTCTTTGAGCAGAAGGATCTGAACATGAGGCAGAGATGGTGGTTGGAACTTATAAAGGATTATGATTGTGAGATCCACTACCACCTAGGCAAGGCCAATGTGGTGGCTGATGCCCTTAGCCGAAAAGAGAGGCCCGAGCCGATTTGGGTGAAAGCATACCAACTGATCATGACCTCTGATGTAATGAAGCAAGTCAAAGAGTTTCAAGATGAGGCGCTGAAAGAAGATCATCTTAACTCTGAAAGGATGAGAGGTCTGGCTGGGGAACTGGGTGAGAACACACTCGGTGTTAAAACCCGATTTGGACGTGTGTGGATTCCTCGTTTTGGGGATCTACGCGTGAAGATCATGGATGAAGCTCACAAGACTCGGTACTCCATTCATCCAGGTGCCACGAAAATGTATCAAGACATGAAGAAGTATTACTGGTGGTCGGGTATGAAGTGCGACGTGGTGGAGTATGTGAGTAAGTGCCTTACTTGCTTACAGGTGAAGGCCGAGCATCAAAAGCTGTATGGGAAGATCCAACCTTTGGATATACCGGAATGGAAGTGGGAGCACATCACCATGGACTTCATTACGAAGCTGTCGCGTACCCCAAAAGGGTACGATGCCATATGGGTGATAGTTGACCGTTTGACGAAGAGTGCTCACTTCATACCGATCCGCGAGACATATTCATCTGAGAGGTTGGCTGATCTGTTCATCAAGGAAATTGTAACTCGTCATGGTGTGCCAGTGTCTATTATGTCTGATCGCGACACCCGGTTTACATCTAAATTTTAGAAGAAATTCCACAACGCTATGGGGACAAGGTTACATATTAGCACGGCTTATCATCCCCAGACTGATGGTCAGTCAGAAAGGACCATTCAGACACTAGAAGACATGCTTCGGGCATGTGTGATTGATTTCGGGGGAAGTTGGGATGACCACCTACCGTTAGCCGAATTCTCATACAACAACAGCTACCATGCCAGCATTGGTATGCCACCATATGAGATGCTATACGGTAGGAGATGCAGAACACCCGTTTATTGGGGTGATATTGAAGGAATTGGGGAGCGTCGAGGTAATCGAGGCTACGACTGAGAAGCTTGAGAAGATTAAAGCCTTTATGAAGGCAGCAAAAGATAGACAGAAGTCGTATGCTGATAAAAGACGCAGGTCGATTGAGTTCCAGGTGGGTGACCAGGTTATGTTGAAGGTCTCACCTCGGAAGGGTATCATCAGATTCAGGAAGCGGGGCAAGTTGAGCCCAAGGTATATAGGTCCTTTCCGAATCATCGCTCAAGTAGGAGAGGTGGCCTATAGATTGGAGTTACCGGATGAGTTAAGTGGAATTCACCCGACATTCCATGTATCTCATCTGAGAAAGTGCTTAGCTGATGAAGACATGATTGTTCCACTGGAGGATATCGAAGTGGACGAACGGCTCAATTATATGGAGCAACCAGTGGCAATTGTCGATCGAAAAGAGAAAAAGCTGAGAAATAAAGTGGTTCCCCTGGTGCGCGTACAGTGGAAGCACAAGAAGGGATCCGAGTCAACGTGGGAGACTGAGGAAGAAATGAGACAGCATTATCCATGTTTGTTCGAAGAATAACAGGTTTCGGAGACAAAACCTATTTAAGGGGGGTGGACTTGTAACACCCGGTTATTTATTATTTTGAAGCCGACGAAGGAAGAAAAAGAAATAAAGTCCAAAGTCGAGGGACCAACCTCGCCAACGAGAGAAACTTCGATGAGTGGGAGTATATAAGGGAGAGGGCAGCCCTTACCCTCTCCCCCACACTCACAAATCAGCCAAAGAAAGAAGAGAAGAGAGAAAGAAGAGAAAAGAGGAAAAAGTGTTGGTTCGGGTTGGTTCGAGTGGCCAAAATCATTGAGGAGCGAGTCAAATCGAAGCCCTTGTCGTTGTGCTCGTTTGTGTGAGTTCTAGGACCCCACTTTTATTTGTTTTCAAACGATTTTGGGGCTAGAAAGCATGAAAAACCCGTTTTTGTATGTGTGTGTTTATGACCCATTTGGGTGTGTTGCGTGTGATGCGTTTAGAGTTTGTTTCCGGGCTTGTGTGTGCTTGTATGGTGTTGTGGTATGCATTCCTAAGGTCTAAGATGGTTGATTTAGGCTTAGAATGGGTTTGGATGAGCTTGGAGGCCGAAAATGGCATATTAGGTTCGGGATGAACTCCTTTCTGCATCAGCTAGGGCTAGGCGACCGACTGGAGGCCATACGGCCGACTGGAGGCCATACGGCCGACTGGGGGCGATTGAGGTTCATTCGCACGATTGGCGTTCAGTCGCACGATTGACTATTCATTCGCACGACTAAGGTTTCATTCGCACGATTGGGGTCCAGTCGCATGGGGAGTCATACGACTGAGGGTCCAGTCACATAGGTGCTTAGTCGCATGAGGTCAGTCGTATAGGTGCTCATTCGCATTAGTTCCATCCGCATGAGGTCCATACGCACGACTGGGTGTTCATTCGCATAGATGTTCATCTGCATGAGTCCAATCGCATGATGTTCAGTCTCCTGGAGGCCATGCGACTGAAGGGTGTCCATACGCCTGAATAGGGCTGTTGCATCCGAGGAGAAGCGTAGTTCGACTTCTGACTTTCGGGGGAAAGTGCAGATGTAAATTTTGACGTAAAGGTTCCCGTAAGAGCATGTAAGATGATTGTTATGACCTTAGAGAGCATGTTGGGCATGATGATGATAATGTTACATGTTTATGCATGTTATGTATGTATGATGTTGCCCTTTATGATGATGATGACTGTGTATGATATGTTCCTTATTATGATGTATGTTTATCTTTCCTATGGCTTTACGTGTCATGTTAATAAATAAAATGAAGTATTATGTAACGTAAAGTGAAAGATAGCGAAAAGAGGAACATGAAGTAAGAATGCATGCATTAATGAGTAATGAAAGTAAAGAAAGTCTTGCAAGCATGATATGCACATCGGAGTCTTTCTTCGTGATTGACCATTTGTATAGACCTATTGCTCCATACCTTAGGTACTGTGACCACGAAGTGCGACGCACCGTTATAGAAGGTCTACGATAGGCCTAGGTCCAGAACCATGAACAGAAAGGTATTGCATACGGCAATGGTACACATATCTTCATACCTTAGGTACTGTGACCACGAGGTGCGACGCACCGTTATAGAAGGTCTACGATAGGCCTAGGTCCAGAACCATGAACAGAAAGGTATTGCATAGTACTCCTAAACTTTATCCTAGGTGCTTTGGCCATGAGGTGCAGTGCATCGTTATAGAAGGTCTAAGATAGGCCTAGGTCCAGTACCATGAACAGAAGGGTAAGGTTTATGGTTGATAGAAAAGGGAAAAGTTGTAATGATTAAAGAATCTTAAAGTTACAGTAGGAGTGAATGATGAAGATAATGATGATATTATCTGTGTATACGTATGATGTATGATCGCATGAGAAAATGAAAGGTTTTAATGAAAGCAAAGTATGTAATATTATAAAACTAGAACTCACTCAGCAACGCTGACTTTTTATGTGTTTCCAGTTGGCAGGTAATGATTGCTGAGGATGGCACGGGCGGCTACTCGGCTCTTTTGGGATGGCATTCTCTTGATTAATGTTTTTGCATTGTAATGCGAACAAATTGTTTTGTAATGAATGTTGTATTAACTTGCAAAAGCATGTATATAGAAATGAAAGATTATTTTAGTGTTCCGCTGCGATGTTTATGAAATACGAATGTAAATATATCTTTTATGTGCGATGAATGACCAACTGTAGGTGTTCCGGGAACGGGGCCTTACAAGAAACTATGATTTCAATGACAAAGGTGACATTTTTATGCTCGTTTGTGAAGTTATAATACGAAATTTGGCACTATTCACCAAACTGGCAATGTTCAAAGCATTCGCATTACTATTCAAAGCATTCGCGTTACTATTCAAAGCATTTGTGTTACTATTCAAAGCAAGGGTGTTACTGTTTAAATTATTTGTGTTACTATTTAAAGCATTCGCATTATTGTTTAAAGCATTTGTGTTATTGTTCAAATTATTTTTGTCACTGTTCAAAGCATTCGCATTACTATTCAAAGCATTCGCCTTTTTATTCAAAGCATTAGTGTTATTGTTTAAAGCATTTGCGTTACTATTAAAATCATTTGTGTTACTATTCAAAGCAATATTTGTGTTATTGTTCAAGGCATGTTATTGTTCCCCGCATTGATTAAAGGTTGGTTATTGGCATTGGGTATACTTATTAATTATTCACCCGCATTTGTTAATGTTACATGCATTGACTAAGTGTTGGTCATCCATATTGGGAGCCGCATTTGTTGTTCACCCATATTTGTTTACTTCACTCGTATTTGCTAAGTATAGTCATCCGTATTTGTTTACTCACCCGCATTCACTATTATCCGTCTTAGTGGACACTTAGAATAATTTCATCATGAATTTCACTAAGCCTTAACTAAGAGTTGACTAGGTCTTAGTGTTTCTTTGATATGCAATTCTCATATATCTGGTTTGTATAAATGCTCCATGTTGTATGATGAAATGGAAGATATCTTGAAAGTATTGTATATATAACATAGTGGAACTTTAATGATGAGAAGAAGGATAGTGGAACTTAATAAATGTTACATGGCCTGAATTATGATTGAAAAGTCTTGCAAGAAAGAGATTGGTCTGCACTTATGTGCTAGCTAATTAGACATCATCCACTATAGGGCAAATGGACATGTATTTATGAGCAAACTGTGTGCCTTGTTGTGTGGGTCAACTATCAGGGGTTAGCTAACATGATAAATTTTTACAAGACAGGGGTTGACATTTGTTGTCATCCAGATGTTTGGGTTCTTCTTTTGTACAAACCCAGTTCTAGAAGTGAAAACATAATGAATGAAATGAGGATAATTAACACGATAAGTGATGATATGATAGTTAATATGACTGATATGAATGATAAATGTGTGCTTATTAAATGATATAAAAGTATATTTTATATAAAGCTAGAACTCAGTTAGCAACGTTGATTTTGTATGCATATTAGTTGGCAGGAAACAATAAAAGCTGAGGATGACATGGAGAATAAAGCTACTTGTCAGTGATGGTCTATTGAACATTAGCTTTGTGAGGGGGATAATGTTAGGGCTGAATTTTAATCTTTTAAGTTTAGGTAATTACATAAATGGTCCCTGGGTTTAAATAAAGTTAATTACATAAATAGCTCCTATAGCTACAAAAGGTATGTTAGTCATGTCATCTTTATTTAACGGAAGTACTAACGAAAATTATTGTTAGTACTCAAATTCATTACAAATTAAGACCTCAAGTCTCATTGTTGTTACTAGAAAAAGTAAGTACCCAAACCTGGGAACCGCACTAACTCACAGGGTTTATATGTGTTATTAACTCGGACAAATCATTTCCTAAACATTTAGCAGAAATACGTATAGAACAAAGGTTTCACATACATATGTAACAAAAAGGTTTTGTCCAAAATACTTCGTAGGAAAATATTTGTGAGAAATGGTGCGTGAGAACTAAGAAGTTCCTTTGATTTTCTGCATAATTTCCTAATAGTTAGTATTATCACCAGTGGTTTCAAACGCGCGTTGTTGGTTTTAAATTAAATTTATATCATAATGTAGGTACAAATAATTTAGGATATAATTTATGTATGTATTATCATAATTATTGTAAGAGTTAATCACATAAATGGTTCCTATAGTTTATCAAAAATAACATGTTTGGGTACTAAGGGTTTATTGTAATAGGTTGGGGTATTTATAGGTGTAAGTGTAATTTACACCTGACTTAACTTTTTTACACTTGTAAATTTACACATATACATAAAAAACATACCTTTATATATGTGTAATGATGTTATTCCAACAAAAAATAATAATGATTTTGATTGATGTTGATGGATTAACATGATTATCGTAATAAAAAATATTAACATCCATTCCCTTCCCTATATATATAATATAAATTGGAGGCCTAAAGCTGTTATTTCACTCCACTCTCCTGTTAAGCCCTTTATGCTTACAAATAACTATCATGATTCATTACTACATGACTCCATTACATTAAGGGAATTGAAAATAAAGAGATGGGAAGCCGATTAATGATTTCGTAGGAAAGTGGATTAGAATGAACTCGTAATACATAGACTATTAGAGACTCTGAAAGATGGAGTTCTTATGAGAAATCTCCTAAACTTGGTTCTAAACAAATATCTATACTTGGTGGCTTTAAGTGAACAATTTTTTAACTTGGATTCAATGTCGTTTGGCCATTAATAATACCAAAGTTTCTATCGAGGTACAATTCAAAGAGTTATAATTTTGAGAACAACAAAAAATAATAATGTTTAATTATTACACGTTATAGTTCATGAAATGCGGATTACATAAACGGTGTTTGATTATTTAGAAAAATAAACATTATCAAATTACGTAATGAAATAATTAACAAAAGGGATTAAATGCTTTAAAGTTCATAGTTAAACGTTTAAACGTGTATGAATTTATTTAATTAAAATATGATTAATAAACGAAAGGGTTGTTAGTAACTAAAGGTTAATTAACCAAGGAGATTAAATGTTAATTACATGAAGGTGCTTATTGTAACTATTCCTAATCATCCCCAGCCACCAAACACCCCTCCCCCCACTCCGATGACCCTCGGTCATCCACTAGCCACCTCAATCCGCCACTGTTGCCGTAATCATGGACCGTTGCAGACACACACCACCATAGTCGCAAACCGTCTTGTGTTGTCGCCTCTGATAGAAGCATTGTTTTCAGGTTTTTGTAAATGGTCAACTAGTGAGATGTTGCATATGTTGTATGAGATCTTTCAATTTGCTAGTCAAAGGTAACACCCAATGGATGTGTTTATTTTGTTTAATATCATGTAATGGGATGCTTGATTTGGGTATTGATGTTGAATCAGTAACATGTAAAACACTTTCATTTTAAAATACAAAGGTTTGCAACTATAACTAAATATCACAACTTTAATTATTAACTAACACATGATACCCAACAGTGGTATCAGAGGCACTTTTACGCACGTTTAAACATGCTTTTGTACGATGTTGCGTTTTTTTTGTCATAAAGGTTTGTTTTGATAAATATATCATAGCTTTAATTAAACTTTTGAATCTATTTAATCAAAGTTTATACCTTTTTCGTTTATGGTTCATTGTGTGAAAATCAAGCACTAGTGACTTGTGGTTGTTTATTTATTTGGTTGGATTTCATCACTTTGTAATCTTTGTATCTTTTTGGGTTGTTTTAGTATACTCTATCTAATAGATAGGTTTTTAATTTTTTATAAATTGTTTAATTAAATTTGTAAACTGAAGACAAAGATTGAAAGACCAAAGATAGTGACGAACGTGACATGTGATAGAGATCTTGGGCTAGGTGGGGGTCTATAAGATGTGATCATGTTGCAACCCTTAGACTAGCTTGGCCTCCTTTAATGGCTCAAACGAAACCGGATGATATTTGATTAGTTTCTTGACTTGGTTATTTTATAGTATGTTTGTAGTTGCTTTACAATTTTTCAGGGAAACAATTAAAGTCGCAAAATATTTACAAAATTATTTTTCACAATCAAAAGACAGTGAGACATTAAATGGTTTAATAATACTCGAAAATGTAATTTAAATATAAAGAAGTTTTATTTAAATCATAAAAATATGTTTAAAATAAAAATATTTATTTCAAATATATTAAATTAAGAAAAATACAATTAGTTTAAAATCGGTTTGCGATAAACGACCAACTTAGTTGAAATCAATTATTTAAAATTTGATCGTGTCGGATGTTGAAAGGATTTTCAAACTATTATCACCAACAAACTTAAAATCGGATTTAACTAATATTGCACGACTTGCCTCACTCTACAAGTCATCTAATATGTTTTTCACTCAAACGACAATTAAAACATAAAATGAATCCCAAACTAAAATCGATATTTTATGCCACCCTAAATAAGTGACACTTCACCCAATTTATCCACACCCCGATGTTCGAGACCCAACATCCAAGATTATATTTTGGTGGAAGGCACAAAATTGATTTCTAAGTCACTTAGGTTGGTTTTACAATTACTGCTAATATCACTTAAACCATTTAAGTCAGCATAGATGGGATTAAACGTACCAATGCTTGACAACACTCATCATGCGACCCAAAAATAGGAGTTGTGTAGTTGACACAATTGGTAATCGTTACCTACCTTCATAACCATGTCAATGGAGAGTGCTTCAGCCATTCACTAAGTTGTGGTTAAGGGGTCTCATTTCTAATTATATATTTATGCTTGGGTCATGAATCTAATTAGAACATTAAGCATGGAAATACTAAACATTTCTTTTAAACTTTGTAGATGTCTAGAGAATCAAGTCCGGCGTTCGCTTTCTCTCTTAAGTCAATCCTTGGAAAAGATAAACTCAACAAATCAAACTTCATGGATCGGTTGAAAATTATTCTCATGATAGAGAACATGATGTATATTCTTAAAGGACAAATCCTTGAAGAACCTCTACCCAGACAGGTGCTACACGTAAGGACTAGGAAAAGCATGTCAGTCACTTTATAAAAGTATTGTGCATCACTACAATGGTTCTAGAACTTCAAAAGAATATGAAAACATGTCTGCATTCAACAAGAATGAGCATCTAAACGAAATTTTCCAACGGTAGGCTCGTCATGGGCGTTTTGAAGTGATGGGAACCTTTATTACTAGTAGAATGCTAGAGGATTCTTCTTTGAACAATCATGTGTTGAAAATAAAGGTTACATTGATCACCTAGCATGTTGTTCACGAGCCGAGCTGAACCAAGCGGACCTTTGCTCGTGCTTGGCTCGTCTCCAAACCGAACCGAGCCGATCGGCTTGTTTACAAACGAGCAGAAGATCGAACAAGCATTTTTCAAGCGTTAAATTTTCGAGCAAGCATCAAGAGAGCGCAAATGAGCGGAGAACAATTTATACAACCCAACTATCTGTGTGTCATACAATTTGTACTGCAGCGAATAAGGTTTAATGACTTAAAAATCAGCCACATCTCATTACATAATATTTTTATGGACGACAATACGTTGTGGCTGAAGATGAAGCTAATGTTGTAGCCGATAAGACGAAGAGCATATTGTAGATAACGATGACGGTGAGAGCGGGAGATGGTCGAAAAAATATCTCTTAACAACTTAGGATTTCACTTTTATGTTTAATTTAAGAATTTTTTATCAGGTTGATTGATCAAGCATGCATAAATATAATTATATATACAAATATAATGGGTCAAATCTACTAGAGTGCTACGTATAAACTATATATACATATTAATTCGATCCGAACCGAACCAAGCAGACCTTTGCTCGTGCTTGGCTAGTTTACAAATCGATTCGAGCCCATTTACAACCGAGAAAAAATTCGAACAAGCATTTTTCGAGCAGTTTCCGAACGAACGTCGAGCGGTTTGAACAACCCTACTTGAGACCCTATTAAGCAATGAGCTGGCTGGGGATATTATCCTCGACTTATTGTCAGAACTATATGACCAGATCATCACAAACTATAATACGAATGCATGGGACAAGTCCATCCAAGTGTTCCATATTGAAAGTTTAAAGTACTTACTTCACACTTATCCCAGCATTAGCTACTTAATTTGGGGTGTTTAGTTGGTTGATTGGAAGCATTTAAAATGAGCCATTATAAAGCGATGAAGCAAGTTCTCATGTACATAAAGGGAACAGTAAACTTGGTTTGAGATGCTGAAAGCATGGAGATGGAAACTTCATTAGATTCAATGACCACAGTCAGTAGGCCTGTTTAGTAGATCGACGGGCGACAATAGAAACTGCATTTTATTCCTTTGGCAGCCTAATCACTTCGGTATGACGTTAAGTTTATAGCAGCAACATCAGTTGTGTGTTAGGCTCTATGGATAAAAAGATTTCTCATTGATCTTACGGGCTAGAAGGTTCCAAGTGTGAATATGTAACAGCGAATTGACAATTGCTCTTATGAAAAACCCGGTGTTCCACGGGTGAAGTAAACATAGTGATACCAAATACCAATTGATAATGAGGTGCATTGAAAGAAGAAATATCACTATTGAACATGTGCCAGGTGAACAACAAAATGATACATTAATCAAAGCTTTGGCACGAGTAAAAGTTTTTGAAATGATGTGTCTATTGGGTGTTGAAAAGATTGATGATACCAATCAAAATTAGGAGGTGGGTGTGGGATGTAATCTTGACTTGTGGGTTGACCAAAGAAGTTTGGATGTTGAAATAGATCTATACACGATCAGGAGAACATGTGAGTATGACACATTCTAGTTCAGTTATATCTTTGTTTGTTGCATGCAGTTTACTTTTCTTGTTTCATGTCAATACTAAGTAGTGGGATAGAAGTAATTTTTAGTGGTCTTTTTTTTTTTGTTTTTAAAGCATTGTAAGTTTTTAGTTTGTTAATACTATGCAAAAGAAAATCGTCCCAAAGCACCGGTGTTTTACGATTTCTAACTTTGATTTACCAACAACGCGAGAACTATTGGGTTCGAAGGGGACTCAGATTGTTGATGTGTGAAAATCTAGGCATTCCCACAGTCGAGTTGGCAGGTGGTTTGGACCTAATGACAGATTTTGGAATTGGCATGTAAGGCTAGGTTTACTCTGAAAATGTACTCTACGATAAGTTTAAAGCCCTTATGGCTTTTGAGAAGCTTCTAAATTATACTAATCTTAATATCAAGTTTCAGTTCATCCCTTATCCTGGCATTGTAACAACAAATCCCGAAGGATTCTAGGAGGCCACCCACTCGATAGGCAATTGCTCAAAAACCTTATGGTTGCTTTTCGAGTCTTGAAAGGACTTCTATATTCTGTCCGCCTGAAATGAAGTTGCATCGCTTGGTTAAATTCCATCCAGTAGAGCGCCCTTCTAGGTAAAAGGAAACCAGTTGAACATGTCTTCCAACTTCAATTCCTTGGAACTCGAAATATTGTTCAGCTTGATAGAACCAAAGATGTAGGACTACAAACGAACCTAAGGAACATGAACAAAGTCTTATTCGTTTTGTTTATTAAAGAAAATAAGTTGTTCAATAACTGTTCATGAGCACTTACCAAATAAAATTTCTTGTGTGTTCATTTATTAAGTAAATTAACATGTTCATGATGTGTTCACGAACACTTACTGAACGTAAACGAACACAAAGGCAAACAAACACAAAAAAAAGATGTTCATTAACATAAAAAACACAAAAAAAAGTTCCTAAACACAAAATACGCATGACCATATATTTATTTTATAATAAAATCACAAACATTACACGAAATCCACCAAATATAAATAAATACTTAACTTGATTGTCACAAACAAAACTTTTAAGTGAACGAACACATTACCAGACGTTCACGAACATAAATGACCGAACACGACCTCTGTTCAGGTTCGTTTCGTATTCGTGTTCATTCATATATTAAATGAATGAACATAAACGAACTTCCTGCCGAATGATTCACGAACTATTCGCTGAGCGTTCGATTCGTTTGTAGCCCTACAAATATGGGTCACCATCATCAAATTTGGGAAAGATAATGGGTGTAATCTTTGTTTGTATTCAGTGGCTTGTAATTCTATCTTAAGGACTCCCTGTGTCCTTTGGGTTACTAGTTAGGCTATTGTTGCGAAGGGCTTGGAATTCGATGAGAATGTCTTGGAAATTTGCATCATGTCACACCAAGGCTTGTTGCACGCTCCTCTTATTTCAATTCAACATTGGATTGTTGTGGGGTTTTCATGGAGTGAGACTGCTTTGATACCACTTAATGTAGATTTCTTAGGGAAACCGGAAGACTAGGAAGTTTTCAGGAAATAAGCATGCACAACCTTCACGGGAAGACTTGAAGGCTCATGTACGTATAGCCTTACAAATAACTGTTGTGACCCACTATTACATGATTCATTAACTTAAGTAATTGAAATAGGATATTAAAATAATCAACTAGACTTAAACTGATAAAAACTGCACTTCATAAGCAACAACTTCCATTGGTTGTAGGACCAACTGCATGGTGCTTGTCTAGCATGGGAACATAAAAGAACGTACACATCAGGAGTGCATGAGATTGCTGTAAAAGATGAAGAAGAAGAGGACATCAGGTTAGTGGCTCCTAAATTTTTACTTTTTAAACAAAGTTATATAATATTATTTTACAAAAAATATAACAGATTCCTTAACATCAGTTAGTAAAAATGATCCAAGTGTGTTACCAATGAGTGCATAGCTTCTGAAAATGAAGGACCAAACCCATAATATGAAATTGACCATAGTATAATTTCCTCAATTTTATAACTATGAACTTTTTATGCTCTTCGCTTGAAAGAAACATTAGCTCTTGAATTTTAGTAAACAAACCTCCATATGTATAACATTTATGTACACTAAATCTATTCCATAACCAAAACATGAAGATTATTTTCTGGTTTGATTATTGATGTAGTTTTGAGCAGTGGCGGAGCTTGAACTCTTCCATAAGAGGGGGCGAGGGCGAGATTAATTTTTTTAGGGGGGCGAACTCGATATTTGTATAAAATTTTACACTACCTGACCAAAAATTTACACTATCCACGTAAACCTTTCATAAATATATTTGTCTTGATCATGTGACCATTTTCATCAACTAGAATTAACTCACTTCTATAAACCTTTAAGGGGTGTTGTACCGATAAACATACTTCCATGAGTCTACGTTATATCTTCTCAAAGACCACATATCCAGCACGAGGTGTAACTAACCTATCCCATTTGTTAGTTAGGTATTGACAGGTTTTGTGAGTTTTTCGATGATAAATTCACATGCTTGAAAAAACCTCATTTCTATAGTCATAACTTATCTCATTGTGCTAGGTTAATCAATATTCTGACTAAATCAGATTCAGGATTAGTAGTGTTCATGTGCCATTAATAAAGCAAAAGCTTCGTCTAGTTGACAACCACCAGTGTGACAAACTGTGGCTGATTTTGTAGCAATCAATTTAGCAGTCCAAAGCTTACTGGTCTTTTTTTTAATGGTTGCAAGCACCAAGTCCTAATAGACAACCAATGATTCAAGAAACTCGATTAGTATTAACTCAGCAAACCAAACTACAATAAAGCATTTCTCAAATTCACAATCGGTATCAAGGACAATACATTCTTCCAAAAAACATTGTGAAACACCAAGATCTACATGAGAAACAAACAAACTATGGCGTATCATTCTAAGAAGGGAAAAGAGACCAGTCGATATTATAAAAGAATAACGTTTGATCAAGCTGTATATAAGAGGTCGTGAACATAAGAAGAGGGATCATGTCCAGTCGATCATTGGTAGTTCCTCACGGACACCACTTGGAACTTGTGGTTTTTTAGTAGGTTCCTCCGTTGGAGGTGGTGCACTACCTGAAGGATTTAAAGATCCATCTTTTTCCACTATAACCGGATCAGTAAGGTTAATCGAGGATGAATCTGGCGTCTGATTTTCTAAAGGTACACCAGATGCACTTGATTCTGTTGTGGCAGCACCGGATCCTGAACCTGAATCTGTTGTTGGAGTAGCTCCTGAATCTGAGGTAGCTTCAGCCCCCAATTCCGTTGGTGAAGCACCAGATTCCGCAGTGGGTTGAACTGTCACCCCAGATTCTGTTGCAGATGGTGGAACCCCAGATTCAGTTGCAGGTGGTGGAACCGCAGATTCAGATTCCGATTTAGATTCAGCAGCTTGTGGCTGATCACCTGTACCTTCAGCAGGCGGCACAGCACCTGACTCTGCAGCGGGTGGTGGGGCAGCTGACTCAGGAGGAGGTCCCTCTATTTGCAAAGGTTTGGGTGGTTGCTGGAGAGAGCCTTGTATAGTAGGCGTAGTTTTTTTCTGAATCCCGGGAAGAGGAGCATCAATAGATGGCATTCCGGGGGGTAAAATTTCAATTGGCGGTTTTTTTGCTGCATCTGCAAGACTCGTGAGTTTAGGTTCTTCGAGGGAAGCCAAAAATGCACTCGCAGCATCAGTTTTAGTTGAAGTCCCATGTTCCATCTCCTTTTGTAGTGTTTTGTTCCAGGTCTGAACTAAAGTCCTGAGCGTTGTCCGCCCATGTGCCTGAAAAAACAAGGCTGGTTAGATTATTTTTCTTTTTTTTTCGTAAAAAAAAAAGAAAGGAAAACTAAGTCATACATGGGCATGAAGCACGGCTTCTGCTAGCATTCCAGTATCCTGCCATGCTTTCTCCATAAGAGCATTATCCCCCAAAACTGCAGCTGCAAATGCAGCCTCCCTTCCAAAGCCCACAGAGATCAGATTATTCACCAACCCCTGGGACCCACAGTTCAGAACATCAGGGTTGAGAAAAAAAGATATCCCTGATCGACTCATTCTTTCATAAGCAAATAATTAGTAGAAAAAGCATAAAATTAGAAACATACGCCAAGGCGGGTCAATTCTCCATGATTAGCAAGGCGCAAAGCTAGTCCCCGTAATTGATGACCCTGTAGAGCCCCCTTCACAGCACCAGCAGCTGCTAACCTTTTTAGAGCTTCCCGAGCCACCTCAGCTTGTCCAGTTGCATCTGCCGCATCTATAACGTCCAAAAATTCTTGGGCAAATTTTACTACCCCGTCAACAGCATCCACAATAGCTTCTTTTTTAGTATGATTAGTGGTTGTACTTAATGACATTATGTCATTTAAGTTCAGCCCAACAGTTTCCTGTCCTATATTCCTGCTGTTACTCATAGTCAGAAGACACTGGAGAGCTCGTTTTAGATCACTGCTCTGCATCGCCAAATCAAACTCCAACCTGGAAAATAATCAATCTTAGTCAAAATGGTTATTAAACAATCAGAATCAGATAACAAGCAGTGATAGAATGGGCTGAAGGTGGCCGTCTGTGAATGTGTGCCTCAGTTTGTAATAATAATCACATAATCATTCTTTAAACGTAGGAGACTTATTCTCTGTGGATGTGTGCCTCAGTTTGTAATAATAATCACATAATTATTATTTAAACGTAGGAGACTTATTCTGATTATTTAACTACAACGTAAACGGCCATAGAAGACATTCTTTCATACTAAAAACAATATAAGCTGAAATATGTCAATTTATTTTCTATTGTGACTATAATGATACCTTTTTCAAAATTCTTTGCCAATAAATTTTAGAAGTGACAATAATATTGATATCAAGAAAGTCGATGACACATCTAAACAGGTGGAAAGAGGGGTAAATAAGAATTCTTAGTTTTTCTTAAAATGATGAGTCGTATATAACTGATAATTTGTATATGACAATCAAACTAGTATCACAAATCCAAACGACCTGTAAGCAAATCTCTTCAATAATTGCTGTTGCAAAGAAACACAAGTACAACGAACCTCTTAGATATTCCAGGTAAATGAAGGGCTTCTGTAGCGTAACCCATCCCAAGCAAAAACTGAGCTAAATCATCATGGTGCTCTCTACCAAGTCTACTTGCCCTACAAAAATACCAGACATCAGATTAAACTCTTGAACAGTTAAACTAAATAGTAGCACACTGAGAAAACTGAGGATATATTATTGTACCATTTTACTGCACTAACAGCATCCCCATAGGCAGCAAGACAGCGGCATCGAATTCCAGGATGGCTAAGGGATATTGCATGAGCAAACATGTACCTATAAAAGATACAACAAAAAGAAACAACTATGTAAAAAACTTTTAGAAAAAGAGTGTTTCAGGTCAACTGCCCAAACCGTCCATGTTGGTACCTATACATAAAAGACTTACTCAAACAAGGTACCTACCTATCAATTAGCCATAAAACACCATCTCTAACACCCACAAGAACAAGAGGTCCAATAGGTCGCTTTTGCTCTGATGGAAAACGAGTGACTGCAACCGCCACCCCTCCACCACCAACTGCTATCTCATCAACTCTTTTACCTTCGGCAAACTTTTGCAATCCATCATCAGCATCAACTCTGGTTTGTTTAGGCAATGTCAAGAAAGGAGGAATAGAAGGCGGATGCTGGAAAGATGCTAACCGCACAACCTGAAGAGGAGAACAAATACTTAAAAGTGATTTCCTCAAACATAATTATCAAACCAGTACTTCAATCTTCTGAATAAATATGTACACACATATATATATGACAAATGGTTCAATAATACATAATTATTCACATTTTTATATGTAATTTTTATAAAAATGTTTAGTTTTATATACATATAAACAAATCTGGCCGAAATTTACAAATTTTTCGCCGGAATTTCAAGGGTCGCCGGAAAATCGCCAGAATCCGGCTGGAATCTCGCCGGAAAACTTGCCGGAATTTCCGATTTTCGGCCGATTAGGACCGCCTAGGTCCGCCTAAGGCCGCCTAGGGCCGAATTCGACCACCTTTTACCGCCTAGCGATTAATTGGCCGATTAGGTAAAAATTCCTATGTGGCTGGCCGACTAGCGATTAATCGCCAATTAGTCGGCCGCCTAGGCCGATTTTTGCAACACTGTGTGCCCGTGACGGTAAACAACATTAAAGGTAGATAACCCAACTAATAAAGTTATAAGCAAGACATTTTAATATATTAATAAAAGGTATATACTTGTAGCATTGGTGGCCTCAGTGATATCCTCTCCTGTGCTGCAGATTGAGGAGTATCAACTGCAATAAGTGCTAGCTCTCCATGCTCTGCGACCGCTCTTGCCTGTGCCTCCTTTAGTTTCATCTCTTCTTTTCTCCGTTTTGTTTCAATATCAATAGGTGCAACACCAGCATCTACAAATACACACCTGAACACACCGCACCAAAAATATTGCACTCACCCTTAATAACAGTAAATGACAGACCTAGGTTTTATCATAATATATATAGAAACAGACAAATGTAACTTACTCGATCGTTGTTGGTGTGGCCACAAACAGCTGTCTACGATGCCACACTGCACCAGTGGCATGAGGAATCGCCACATCACCCAAGTATCTATACTGAGGTCTCAAGGAAGATATGGCAATATATTGCTGATATGCAAATGCACAATACTCAACTGTTTGGTCCCAGGCCGTCCATTCTGGCTGAGGCAGCATCCCACCAACAGGTTGAAAGCTTTCCCAACTAAACATCTCATTGTCATTGAAAAATAAGTAGTGCGATCAAAATATTAAAAGAAGGAAACTAATGGTATGCAATACATAAGAAGTTGGTGAAATAGTAAATTGAAAAAAAAAAAAAAAAAAAAAAAAAAAAAAAAAAAAAAAGATGGTGCTGTTCAGGTTACCTATATAACTGAAAGTTGTGAGGTGGTGGTTCAGCAGGATTCTTTTGCGAAGAAAAGGCATCATCAATGGTGCTGAATGAAGAAAGGGGACTGCTTCCAAAGCCAGACAAGGGCATTGACTGGATTGATGAAATAGATGTGGCAGCAACAGGACTAATCCTTCTTGAAGTTCTGTAGGAAATACCAAGTAATGTCCCTCCATGCAATCCAATGACCTATAAACAAACAAACAAACAAAGAGTATAATATGCTTCAGTAAAAATATTTTGGAATGATAGACTTCGGCAGCATATCTGGGTTTAACAATGAGAAAAGAAAATAAAGTAAAAGTAATCATACTGGCTCAGTGCGTTGACCAATTGACCTCATTAATATGTTCGATGTGCCATCATCCAGCAAGATACGGACTTGAACACTTGCAGCAGAAGCGGCAGCAGCTGCTGCTTGTGCAGCAGCAATAGCGGCAGCCTCCTTGGCTTTTTTTGATGAGCTGGCTTTTGGTAATATGGGCATCCTAGGAGGTGGTGCAGATTCCAAAAGTGCAAATCTGTCTCGACAAGTATCCCAAGCCAGAAGCCTTGCAGTGCCTGAATCAACAATTGACCAGTCACTCACCTTGTAGATTGAGAAGTACGGAATATCAGGCCATACAATTGCAAGATACCTGCAAAGGATTAACCAGACATCAGAGACAATTTATTTTGCATTCAAATCAAGTCCTTATACAGTTATACAATTTAACTTAGTCAGCTGGTAAGCATATAAGAACACTACATGTCAACCATGCAAGGACAGAAAGATTAGATGTGATGTCAAAAGGTGGCAAAAAGTGAGCAAGTTGGTTTATGGATCAACAGGTAGTGTTAATTTGGAATGGGTTGGGTTTGGTGATTTCGCCTAATACATAACTTTTAAAAGTGAAATTCTTGTATTTGAGTTGTTTTACTGATGGAAAGGACGAATACAATAATTAATTGCTTCATATTTGTTTTACAAGCCAAAATTCCCTCAAGATCGTTAGAGGAACAAGAAATGGAGTTCACATGACAAAAAAAACCAAGAAATAGAATGAAGATAAAAGATGGACGGCTATGTGAATTTCCTCGACAATCGACATAGCCATGCCCTCCAAATATTCATACATTCAAGTTTTATTTCAAATACAACTATGTGCCAACACCTTGACAGGCCATGTGCAATCACTTGAAGGCACGGCTACGTGATCGATATTTCACACAGCCATGTAACCATTTGTCACTTTTCAGCTGCCTTTCAATTTGAACACACTAAAAGTGAGCCGTTTCACCCTGTCCCTGTGAGTTTTGTGACTATTTACACATTCCATGAACTGAAGGAACAGTTTTGTTAACTCCAGACTGCATAGTTGTGGCATTATCAATCCCCGCATCTTCTATGAAGGCTATGACCATGTGACTACTGAATCAGGCCGGAATCTGACCACCGATTAGGGGCTGATTAGGACCGATTAGGGCCGATTTCGTCCAATTAGATCCGATTTGGACCGATTACCGATTTTATCCACCAATTACATGAAATCGCCAAGGTCACCAGCCGACTAGTGATTAATCACCGATTAATCGGCTGACGAAGCCGAGTTTTACAACATTGTGTGACTTATGTCAACATAGCCATAGGGAACCATTGTAGGCGTTTATAAATACTTAAATTAGGGCAGACAAAAGCTCTCTTTGCCATTCAAGTAAGAACAAGGAATTTTGCTTTTAGCATTTTTCCATTCAAAGATTCTTCCTTTTGCATTTGGTGGTGACAACCAATTGAAGATCATGATTGAAGCTTTTCCTCTTCCGTATTGCATTCAACTATTCAAGATTGTTGGGTCTTTCTTTTACTTCAAGTGATGTTTCTTTCGTATTTGATTTGATGTTTTCTTTACAATTCATGAAGCAATTATTTTTATATTTACTTAGATGAGACAAGCCATTATGAAGGATGACTAAAATTTGTTACCTGTTAAATATTTAGATGATTACACAATTTCTAAGGATTTTGGTTTTATCTCACTTGTTTGGTTTATCTGTTCACTCAACACAATTGGTAGATAATTGCTTATATACTATTGCCCAAAGGAGATATAAGTGATTTATTTATGAATAATTAGTAATAATTATGTGTGACTTGTTACACAACTTGTTCTGGAAAGTAATTTCTTGCATTCTGATCCAAATTTCATGATAATAGTATGCAAGAGAACTTTTTGTGTGATTAAAGTAAAAGCGTGCTTAATTCCTGATTTGTGGTGGTTAATGATAGAGAAGTCCATACCACCTTTTCAATAATTGGAGGTCTTTCTGACCAAGGTATGTATCCAGTTTTACCTTCACTAAGTAAACAACATATCTTCTTGATAGATGGTTTATTTCAATACATGTTTTGATGATAATTGGTGATAAAAACCCTCATGTCCATTACCAAAGGTGTATTATATTAGGTTATGATAACCAAATGATTAATCTTTTATTTAACCAATAAACACGAGTGCGCACAATTTATTGGTTTAGTCATCCGGAGTAAAGGGGAGTTAAGGCTTTGTAAATATTTTTTTTATTATTAAATTACCATTTTATCCAAGTTACAGTTTCCTTTATTTACTTTGTCATTATGAATTTAGTTATTGCACAAACAAATTTTCTTATAGACTAGATAGTGAGGAAAGCTTAGTATCGAAATGTTGTATCGTCTAGTTAGATAAATAATCTCGGTTTTTGCCATTGGTTATACAATTATATGGTAGGTACACTCACCTATTATCAGTTGGGTTGAACTACTTTTCTTCTAAATTTGGTAACTTCTTGTGAATAATTAGTGTGTCAAATATCATTATTGAAACTATATTATTTCCATAATAATCTAACTATTCTTCAAGAAGAATATTTTACAAGGTTTTATGCATTAAAAATAAACTTGTGGCTACTTTCGACCCTTTTGCCTAGTTTGACCCTTTGTGACTTGTTTCCTTTTACGCAATTTCTTCTTTCTTACCTTTTCAACCTGGTAACATAACCCTAAATCCCTAATGTATATGTAAATTGGTTTCATATATAATTGGGTGAAAATTGCAACCATTGGTCAATATTAATGATAAAGTGCCACGAGATCAGTTATAGACGCATCACTTCATTGGCGCTATGGAATGGTACTAATGAAGAGATGTTTGAAAGAACTTACTTCCCAGAACTGCTGACGGATAGAACAGAATATGAATCATGTGGAACAGGAGTGCTAATATGCTTTTTAATCTGTTTAACGTTGAGTTGTTCAGAAAATTCTCCCCTTAATCTTCCTGTTTCAGTTAGAGATCCATTACTTCCGAGAGAAGGATTTGCTGTATTGTTTAACTGAAACTGTAGCAGTTTCAGTTCCCGTTCAACGACATATACTGCTGCATGTTCGCGGCTTTCTGGTATTGATTGTAGAGGAGCTACAGCAGGAAGAGACCTAGGATCAAATTCACTGAGTATGATGCCTATATTTGTTCCAGTTGCTACAATATGTGGCTGTAAGGGATGCGCAACCATCGAATATACCTGACATTGCAACCAAACAACCATGAGCATCCAAAAATAAGCATACTGACCCCACATTACATAAAAATAAAAACCCACTTAAATGATTCATGGTTTCCCCATGGGTAAGGCTTGGAACACATTCCACCAAAGTAGAAGATTTTTACTCTAGTTTGTCAATTATGTGCAATGATACAGCTAGATTTCCTAGAATTGTCAAAATACTAAGGAAATTCCAGTATACATTTCATTATTGGCCTTATTTCAAATATTAGAGTAATGGCACCAGAATTCTAGTGGGCAACCAGAAGCTACAATGCCAGGCTTAAGTTGTAATTAGCCAACACAACTACGAATAAATAAAAAAAGACTGTAAAAAAGTATAGCTTCTCATTAAAATGTCAAAAGGAAATGATTACCCTCAGCTTTTTGTGAGGTGCAAGTACTTGTGGAGGAACTAGAGAAGAAAGTTCACATAATGGCCTTGTTAGAGCAGAATAAGTGGGGTGCTCAATAGCCCTGCACATTCGGATGAAAAGAAAGTAGGTAGTTATGACTAGAAAAGCAGTATAAGATCAATAGATAAATGGTACCTACAAGAAGAAGACTAGCATACCATATATGTGAATCTTTGACACAAGTTAATATGTCAAGGTTTGGTGCTCGTGGATGGCACCAAGACGCCACACTGTGACAAGCCATTTTAGGGACAGGCTTGATACGCCGTAACTCCTGCACCAATTAGTTAAAGACTATATTAATAAACGGGTGGCATTCTCAAACTAGCTACTTATGAACAGGTTGATCTGGACCACGTTTGATCTCAAATGGGTCAAATAGGAAAAAGATTCCCATCACCCCAACCTCCCAATCCTGTTTTGACCATTTACCCAACCCACCCATAATTCCATTCCTTCCACTTCAATTGGTAGAGAATGCACTTATCACTCTTCTAAATGCATGAGTTCATATAGTAAATTAATAATTGTATGAATAATTATATGATAAAGGAATAGGTACCTTGAATGACACTGTGTCCCAAATGGCTAAAGTCTTATCTGCACCTATCGTTATGAGCTGAGGTGCACTACCACTGACTCTAGATAGCTCGACCGCCACAACACCACCATCATGTGCCTCCAATAGAGTATATCAGATGTTAGCCACTAAAATATAAAGGCCTAAATTTAAATTCTCTTGCATATAGATTGTTAAGCACCATTAGAAGCCATCTACATATCATCTTTACTATATCATAAGAAACCAAGTACAGATTCATTTCAGACTGAATAATGTTCTTCCCCTATACTGTGTTATCCATAACAGAAAACAAATTCGATCAAACAATATCGCATAAAACAAGTCCTCATGACTAGTAGTCTAAAATTTGTGACATCTAAAAGTATCAAATGCAAAAATGGTTGTAAATTAACCCTTTGTACATCAATATATACCATCACCTTAATATTTGAAAAAATTAAGATAAATGTATATATTGTAATTATTTGTAAACCAACATCTATAGTTGTTGAATACATCGTACATTATTTAAACATGTCTAAGGGTGCAGAACATGACTCAAGATAAAGAAAAGAGAAAGCAAGCTGTAAAAGAAGTATGAATAATACAAAACATATATGTATATGTAAAGGTAACAACTGACATGAAGAAGCCAGTTTTGAGGATTGTGCTTTCAGGTTTTCAGAAACAGCAGTGACATAGTTACCTTCAAACTCAGCTTAGGCACAAGTTCTCGTGAATCATGACCATGGTCTGCACTCCATAGCACAAGTAAACCATCACTGCCACCAGAGACTAGTAGAGCCTGTATTCAGATACAAGGACATGCATGAAGAATAACACTTTCTAAAATACTTTAAAAGAGCTTCGTCATTAGGAACAAAAGTATCATCGCTACTTCATCGTTCGCTAAACATGTTTCGTAAGAAGTAAGTTTAAATTAACGATCAAAACACAAAAAACCCTGCATGGACGGCAAATTATTTTAAGAATTGAAAACCCTAGAAGGTGATATAATGCCATAACTAAAGCTTTTCAGAATCATTGCAAAATTATCCAACTCATACAACCCTGTAAGCCATTCTCCAAAGTTATAATACCCTTCAAATCATTCTTTTTTGCATTAATGTAGCATACCGTTTGACAAAATAGAAATGAAAATAAACCAAATAAACGACTTGAAGAATCCGTTTCATATGTCCATGTGATGCCACAAATATTATGTAGCACTTGACATATATTACACCTCATTCACTCTAACAAAACATAGATAACTACATTTATTCTACGCCATTACAAGATTTAATATAGAAGGCACGTCCTTAGTTGAATAAAAAACAGATGCATACCTCTCCAGTGGAAGCCATAAAGGTCATCAAGCAAGATATCGACCCTTTGTGACCCCCTGTGTACCTTCTTACGAGCTACACCCAAAAAGCATTATCACATGATGCACTATGATAGTGATTTATGTTAATATAGCTTAAATCATACACAAATGAAGATCTTATTTGCAAACCTTCCATGTTATCATTGAAAGAACTCTAATCACCCCATCAGATGAACCAAACGCAACGAGAGGGCCATCTCCACCACTAGACGTAGAAAGGAACTCCATACTGCATGACTAAACAAAAATGTTACAACATCTCACTAATAAGCTACCAGGCAACTGTCTTCTAAAGCTAAAAAACGTTAAGGTTCGCTAGGAGTTCTCCAAACAAATGAACAATCACACCTTACCCTAGGAAATACTTGAAAGAACACAAATAACAGTTTTAAGATAAACATAGTAAATTAAACAGCAATGAATGAAAATGAAACCAAAGGAAAACAAAAAGCTTGTTGAGTGTGCCACAATAACTCTTTAATTGATGTCTATTAGAACTTATGTAAAATAGCAGCTTAAAGTCTAAAATCAAGAAACTATATGACATTAAAAAGTCTAGAATTATATGTGCATTGGTTTTCATGTTAGCAATACAAAAACCATGTAAGATTTTATGACTTGCCAGATAAGTGAGCGGTTATCCAGATCCTGCTTTGGTACATCCCGACCACGCATTGTTACCAGGTCCAAAAAAATGGCCTTATTTTCACAACATATGACAAGAAAATGTCTTCCTTTTGTTGATGGAGCAGGAGAATTAAAGGCTGAAGTCAACTGATTGACTGCTGATGGTGGTTCGGCAGCAGCAGAGCGGTTACGCCAAAGTTGCCAGAACCTAACATCATCGTCATAAAAGCTAACCTGTCGTACACTGGAAATTTATGTATTTTTATTTTAGTTTGAGATTTCCGAAATGGATGTAAACATAAAAAATATCAGCAAATAAATGGAACAAAAAGATTAATGGGTCTGTTACCTCCCCCCACGTAGGGCTTCTGTTGGTTTTCCTTTAGACTCTGTCACAAAAAGCATAATGTCAACTTCTTCATAAAACCAACATCTAAAAGTAATGGCAGCACTTTCAACCTATTTCAATCTGGGTTATGTTTTATCTCTAGTGGGTCATACAAATAATAGCTAAAAAGGAAAGGTTGAAAGTCTTACTAAGGGTACTAATCATCTGCTTAAACTTTTCATTGTTAGGATTAATACTACATACTTTGACATGAATATTCACATTTCAAGACCTATGTTTGTGCTCCATATTTATGTTGTATAAGTAATGACCACACAACACAATGATTCAGGATTCAATATAGTTCCATGCTAATGGGATTCATTCTTCATAACCAAATTCTTAATGCCTCCAAAGGACATGTGAGATGAAGTTACGCAATTGCCCATAATTATTTACACACATAACATTATCACTACATAGATCATTTCATGATCTAGCCATGTCAAGCATGTGTCTAATCGTATTTGGAAAAATTGTATCGGGCTAATGACAATAAGTCAGGCATTCGTGTTGATGTTCATGTTTATTATTGGATACTAATTCCTTATCCCATACAAAATGAAACCATTTCCATCCTATCATTTCTTTTTCAACAAATTTTTAACTAAAATCAATAATTTTTTCATTGTCATCATTACTTCTATATATATCATTGTTTTTTAGTCCGGTAACACACCCCCATTTTGGCATTTATTAAGAATAATATAAAGAATATAGGCACTTAAATTCCACTCAACTAATTGTATGTAAAATCAAACAAGGAATTTCAAATGGAACAAAGGATATGATGCTTTTTCCTACAACCTTAGCTCATATACATAGCATATTTAAAGAGATAAACTAAACAAAGTGACAGCAACATGTGATTATGATCCACTGTTCAGATGATGCGGTTCAATTTGGTTCATGAAGCACTGTTGATAAAGTTTCATCAGCAAATTGGAATCATGCGTGAATAACCATCCTAATGCATATCTATAAGCCACCCTCATAGCAAGGGATGATTCTACAAATATGTTAAGCAAGTTAAATAGAAAATGCTCATATGTTCTTTTTGGTCTCTTTGTAGAGTTTTTGCATCAAAAACCTATCAATAGCCATATTTATACAAATTCTTTCTTGCTATGTGGTAGGTCACAATCAAGAGAAAATAGAAAGCTATTGTGATTAATATCAGCCAAAAGGCCCAAATATTGGAATGTTGCTGAAATGTGTACTTATTATGTTATATTTATACACTTTGGATAAAGTAGGTTTGGAAAAACTAAATTGAATCTGCTCCTCACAAGGGCGGCTCTACAGTACAAGCAACTAAAGCAACCATTTAAGGCTCTCAAATTTTACAGGCTCCAAAATTTGAAAAAAACAACTTTGATTTAGATTCTAAGTTAAAAGCTATGTGATAATCCATCACTTTTTTGTTTTTTTAGAGAGAATGAGAAAAGATAACAAAATGATTGAAGGTTTATTTATGGTGTTACTGCTATATTTTAACTTATATTCTAGGTTGTTAGAGAAGATGAATGTGTTGGTAGGGAAGATAATGTGGTGGCACATATGTATTAGTGTTTGAGATGGATGCTTTATGCTTTTTCTATAAAAAGAGGAATGGCTTTTGGACTTTGTATTTCTATTTTTTATTTTTAATATATAATATCTATATAAATTTAAATACATTATTACGCCATATTTAATATATAAATATATACATATATCTTATTTTAAAGTAAATTTTTCATTATTGTTATTTTTGTGATTATTTTTAAGCATATTATTAAAGCCAAAAACATTAGGTTAAATACAACTTAGTTTGCAATGAAACTAATCTCAAATTACAACAAAAGAAACCAAATACCACAACATATTAAAAACTGTATGGATTACAAATTTCAAGTTAGTACTAAAAACCAGATAATATGCTAAATTGAACACCCAAAAGAAATAACATTCGACATAAACATTGATATTAAACATTTTGACGCTCTATAAAACCGCATTGTGAAAAATTTTATGTATTTAGAAAACTTTCACAAAAAGGCCTCAATTCCAAATTCGCTTTAGGCCCAAAAATATGTGGAGCCCACTGACTCTTCATTTCATGGTTCATGGTTTATCAAAAAAGAAGAGCACTCTTGATCTAATCCATGAAAATGAGAACATTGCCTAATAGTGGCAATAAGTAATTTAGTATGCTTTACTGAAGAATCATTATTGGTAGCTAATAGAGAAAATATAACAAACATGCAACTTGTCGGTCTCTTTAACCCTAAATTCATGGCTCACAGTTAGACCACAAAGCACAGACAGGACATGCATTAGCACATATTACTCTAATCATATCACCTAGTGTGTAAATAACCAGCCCATGGATCAAGGTCAAAATCATATATGAAACTCTACTTAGGAAGGTATCATGACTAAAATAGATAGAATTCAAATATAGTTTACTACTAGCTACATGATTTTGATTTAGCTCGAAGGCTTCAAATACGTCACATGTCAAATAATACTTCAGTCAGTCATTCGGGTATCACCACCCTCTGTCACATTCAAAACTACCATCCTATTAGCTTCTTAGATCAATGTATCATTGACACTACGAGCGGACAGAATACATCCTACAACAGTACATGGCTTAATTTAAACAACACAAAGCTCTCCAACTATGTGAAGCTCATTAGATAACTGAATGGAAACAAAATTCTGGCTGAAGACTAAAGCTTGAAGTAAAATTTTCATCTGGATAATCATTTCCCACTGGATATATCATATCAATTGGAGTATTTATCAAGTATACTAACCTGATTCGCAATTTATCAAGTATCCTACAACAGTAAGGTTAGCAATTTATCTTACACACCAACCTGATTCGCCCTCTGCAAGCTTCTCCAACTTAGCACCAACCAAACGCCGTTCATCAACACCTCCAGCTTTCAACTCATATATCACCTAAACGATCGAAACTGTAAAATTCAAAGGAAACAGAGCACCAAAACAAAAATCCCAAATTACATAACAATAACAACAATGAATCACCTGACGGTGTTCCCAATTCCAAACGGAGACGTGATCCGATGCATCAGCTGTGACGAGCCACGGATGTGTAGGATGCAATTGGATCTTCACGATCTTATCAGTAGTTGGTCGAAATGCTTTCAAACGTAACATTTCGCCCCAAATTGCACTTGTGAATGAATGGAACTCGTGGATCTAGTTAATAATAGCAGAAGCAGATCAAATTTAGGGCTTTTTGTGGCTGATTAAGAAGCAGGTTTCTCATAAGATGTTGAAGTGTGTTGATTGCTGGATACTCGACTACTAAATTGAGACTCCGTCGTGAACGTTTGAGAGTAGTCGAATGAGCGTGTGAATCAATACCGGGTGGATGTTGAAATGCTCGACGAGATTCAGTTTGCGCTTGACAATGGTGTGGTGGATCACAAGATCTGTGTCAAATATGTAGTTAAGTAAACTTGAAGGACTTAAAAGAGAAAATAGTGATATTCAATGAGCGAACTTGAAGAGTATTCTCACGTTATAACACCATAAATGTTCATACACAACCACTGACAATCATCCCATAATATAACAATCATCCCATAGTATAAAGGACACACTCGCGAAAAAATTGAAAACCTATTGTGAATGCTCTAACAACTATAAAGTATAAACACTCTAAATATGAACAATCGAACTTAAACCCATAATCTCCTAGGACAAGAACACCATATATTTAGCAAAGCCTTTTTAACAAATTAGTTTTTTTTATCTATATTTATACTATATATAAAGTATATGAGATGGGTAATTTAAAATATCATAAATTAAAAACAGTTACTATATTCAATACATAAGGTGCAACTTTTAAAGGTATGAGTCTTATTACATTATGTACAAATTACCACTTACAGTTATTTACATAATAACCCTGTACTTACATAAAAGTTTATATTATCTACCAATAAACCAACAAAGCTGAATTTGTTTTAAGATTTCAGTTATATCTTTTAATCTATCACGTTTAAAAACTTTTTGATACTACAATTGTAACTTGTGTTTTTTTTAACGTTTTGGTGTAAAATTTTTGCTGAACCGACCTTTATTTTATGAGATACAATAAGTTAATGCGTAAACGTACAAGTGGTCATGTAGAACCCATTATTGGTGTTTTAAACTTCAGTTATTTCAAATTGTTTCTAGATAGTTGAAAACAACCCACATTAACCTTTCGTTCCATCTATACAGTTCACATCTACCTTCTAGACCATCTATATAATTGAAATTTCAGCTACTTCAAATGGTTTATAGCCTTATATTTATTTACTAGGTTATACATCTGTTTATTGCACGGGGTTATATAAAATCTCATATTAGCAAATCTGATTTAAAACTGTACAAAAATATATAGTTGTATAAAGTTCACACAATTGAAAAATAGTAACATGGATTTTATTTTCCTACAAGAAATTGTACAAACAAAAGAAAATGATATATGTATATAGGAGAGGGTTCAAATAAGAACTCTAACTTTTTGTGTGAACTCTAAAAACTAATGCGAGCCACTAGTTTTGAATGACAAAATGGTAATTAACGAAAATATAATAAAATAATTTATAAAGTAAAAGATAACATAAGTATAAAAAATAAAAACATAAAATTGTTTTTCTCGTTTTCCCCTTTCCAAAAAAAATTACAAAATATTTAAAAAAACTCGTGTTTTTATGACATTCGTTTTACATATGTGTAATACCATATTTACACATGTGTAAATTCGATATTACACATGTGTATAACCAGATTTACACATGTGTAAATATCGGTTGGATATTCTTTTTAAAAAGTATATCAATATGGTAGGCATTGGAAAGATTAAAAAAATACTAAAATTAATTTTGAAATTATTAAAAATAAAGTCATGAAATAAGTTATAAACGTTTTTAAAAAGAAAGTAAAAATGGCATGTGGACTTAAATGTGTGGCTTATATTGGTTTGTAAAGTTCTCACAAAAAAATGAAGGTTCTCAAGATAACCTTACCCTCTGTATGTGTATGTGTGTATTACATACATATGTATTTGTGACGTCTATATGTAATGTTCAATTGAATCAAATGTTTACAAAGATACATGTCACTGAATGTTTACATGGGATTACGGTTAATTCCTATTTTCTACATGAACATGTTTCCTGTTGTACATCAATAACATATTGGTCTTCTCAAACACTAACTTGATACTTGGGTAGACCATTCTAACACACCTTATATTTTGAAGCCTCCAAGTTGATTTGATTGAACAATTTAGTAGTTGTAAGTGGAAGAGGTCCATCATTCTTATCAATAAGCTTTTGGACATTCACAATCTTCCTCGTATTATACTCCTTAAGTTACTTCAAACAAATTAGTCTGTCTCTTTCATGCACAAGTTGCTTGTTAAATACCTCATACATGTTGTTCAATAAAACATCACTTTTACATCCACCTATTTTCATATTATATAACAAAATTATTACATTATTAATATCTAAATATAAAAACTAACTGCTAGAAGTATAAAATAATAACTAACCACTAAAAGTTCCAAGAACCATGTCCATGAATAAGTGTTTTTCAGTTTTAACAAACAATGGCATATGCAACTGGATATATGCCATTGTGCGCATCAATACCCACAACTGTCAAGATCTGATGAGGCCATGACCCCTTCATAAAAGACCCATTCAATCCTAATAATGGTGTCATACCTAATTCAAATCCTTTTTAAAGGACACAAGCAGATGCAATCCTTGTATCACTTGCTGGATCACAACATGGTTCCACATCAATCTTGACTGTGGTGTCTACGTTGGTTCTCTATAACTCCAAACAATAGTCCCTTAGCAACGCATATTCCTTTGTATAATCTCCCTGGATCTTCTTAGTTGTCAAGACCTTTGCCATAAATATTTTCATCTTAAAGACATGAACCTCATACATGCGTTGTAACTGTTCTTGAAGTGCTTTGACTCGTATATCAGGGTTAGGTTATATTGTTTCCTTTATTTTTTTAGATAGGTAAGTAGTTATGCATTGCTTTACTAACTTTGTTGTAGATAATGATAAACATTTTCACATAACTTTTCAAGGTCAGAGTTTTATCTTTATATCCCTTGGAAAGATACAAAACTGATGGACAAGTGGGTTTGGCTTTAACTTTTGACTTTATTACACCATTCAACATACCTTTTGACTCACCTACACCATCTTTCTTTGTCTCATTCCCACCATTATTTTGGGCATTCTCAAATATGGGGATGTTTCTTTTGTAAATAACCCTAAACCTTATCTTGTCATTTCTTATAATTTGTAGTTACCTTCTAGTCTCTATTACATGACTTGCTGAAACACACCATTTTTTTTAAATATTTTCACCAATTATATCAGAGTTTTTGTCCCAGTTCACATCAAAATTTGTCACTTGCTGTGACATGTCATTAATTACCAAATATATAAAAGTATTACACAAAAAATAAACATTTTCCAAACTTTTTCTACAACATTTATTATATTAAATATTAAACGAGATTAGGATTTCTTTGTCAGTTCAGTCACGCCCATGAAGCTTTAACCATTTATGGGTGCTTTTCCTGAAAACATTTAAAACATATTTTTATTAGCTTTCAATAAGTAAGTACACATCTTTATTTTTAAAAACATATTTTCTTTTGTTAGAATTTAACATCCAAAATCTTTATCTATTTAATCCCCTTTACATCTTTGAAATTCAACGCTCGAATTTTTTATGGGTTTATTTTTCACCATTGAGGATTAATAACTCGTCTTGTATATATGTGGAGTTCAACACCCAAACCCCTTGGGATTTCAACACCCGAAATCCTTACATATATTTAACTCCCCTTTTTATATATGTGGAGTTCAACACCCGAACCTCTTGGGATTTCAACACCCGAAATCCTTACATATATTTAACATACACATCATTTTTGAAGTTACTAAAACATATACTTGACTCATACCCCATAATCATTTCATCATGATCATGCCTATAAATAAACACATATCTCATGTATTTAAACATGCTTCAACTCCACAAAAATCATACAAGCTTATGATAATTAAAACGTATAACACATAGTTAAACATGTATCATGAGTAAGTTTTGGGTCAGTGTACTTACCTTCTGATTAATGACTTGAATATAGAAGATAACACTTTATCTTATGCTTAAACCGTCTTCCAAATATACTAAGACTTTAATGTTTTCTTGCTCAAATCTACCCCAGATCTTACTCGTATGAATATTTTCTTCCTTTTGATTGAACAAAATCTTAGTGTCTATACATACCCATACTTCTTTTGCCGACTCTTTCTCCTTCAATAGGAGATAACCATTTTATTTTAAAACTATTTATGGTATCATAGCTAGTAAACACATGGACATTGCATTTCAACGTGGCAATCACCTAGATGTATATATCATAGAACTTATCCTTGTAATAGTTTATTAATTTAATTCTTTCTTTTGAAAGAGGAACATACGTGCATTATAATGATTATTTTATAATTATAATAATAATAATAATAATAATAATAATAATAATAATAATAATAATAATAATAATAATAATAATAATAATAATAATAATAATAATAATTATTATTATTATTATTATTATTATTATTATTATTATTATTATTATTATTATTTATTGAACCAAATTAATACTCGTTTAAACGTAACTTAATTCAATAATAATGTGACCTAAAACTTACTCCATTAACAATGTTTGAAATATATATTTTCACAAAACAGAATGTTACAATTCTTCCCCACTTATTTAGGCTTCGTCCCCGAAACCTGTTCATACCTTGAATAACTCAGGGTAATATTTCCTTATTTCATCCTCGGCTTCCCATATGGTATCGGAACCACGCCGATGTTTCCACTGTACTTTTACTTGACTTATTTCTTTATTTCGTAATCTCTTAACTTTATGATGAAGAATCGCCACTGGCTTTTCTATGTAGTTAAGTCTTTCATCCACTTCTATCTCATTCAACGGCACGTATGTCATTTCATCAGCCAAACATTTTTGTAAATATGTCACCTGAAATGTGTTATGAATACCATTCAATTCTTTAAGTAATTCTAAATGATATGCCACTTGCCCCACCCGAGCAATAATTCTAAAAGGACCAATAAATCGTGGACTTAGCTTGCCACGTTTACGAAAACGAATCACACCTTTCCATGGAGAGACTTTCAACATAACATAATCTCCCACTTGAAATTCCATTGGGCGTCTTCGTTTATCAGCATACGACTTTTGTCGATCTTGAGCTACCTTTAAATGCGCTCTGATTTGATCAATATTTTCATTTGTTGCCTCCACTATTTTTTATTAGCAAGTTCTCTTTAACCGATCTCTCCCCTACATACAGGAGTGTGGCACTTTCTACCATATAACATTTCGAACGGGGGCATTCCAATGCTCGAATGGTAACTATTATTATAAGAGAACTCCACTAAGGGCAAATATTTGTCCCAACTGCCACCAAAATCAATAATACATGCACGTAACATATCTTCGAGCGTTTGAATCGTTCTTTCGCTTTGCCCATCTGTCTGTGGGTGATATGTTGTGCTGATTAATAATTTGGTGCCCATTCTTTCTTGAATTTTCCTTCAAAATCTAGAAGTGAAACGTGTGTCTCTATGTGATACAATAGATAATGGCACACCATGCCTTGAGACCACCTCATTAACGTACACTTTCGCCATTCGTTCAGACGAATAGTTTTCACGAATGAGTATAAAGTGAGCACTCTTTGTCAAACGATCAACGATTACCCATATTGCATCGTATCCTTTGGCAGTTTTAGGAAGTTTCGTTACCATATCCATCGTAATATGCTCCCACTTCCATAATGGAATTGTTGGATCTAGAAAGGCTGTTGCAACCAAAACCAAGTCACTTAGAAGATTTTGGTACAACAAACAAAGGACTTCCGAAGCTAAGTATGGAACTTCCGAAGGAAGAAGGAGCTCTTCCGAAGACAAAGTGTAAAACTCACTTCCGAAGGAAAACTCCAACTTCCGAAGACAAAGAACCTACTTCCGAAGATCAAGACTTAGAAAGAAAGATCTGAAGTCAACTTTCGAAGTACAGAAGTCCTCAAAGCCTCGGAAGCATAGAAGCCTCTTCCGAAGTATAAGTGGCTTCGGAAGAACTTGTTCTTCCGAAGCCAATTAACCTTCGGAAGACACTCCTATTATCCAGTGGACATAAGTATGGTCTCTCTGACACTCCGCTGCAAATCTCTGAGATACTACATGGCGTTTTCTCAAAGCCATGTAGTTGACCATACTTTAATCCACTGTTTACCTTTTATGTTAGTACAGTTGCCATCTTTAGTTGGTGACAAAAGGTAAGTCATGGACATGTCATGACTACCATATCTTAGATAATACTTTATCTAAGATACCTTAACTTTAGCATTGTAGTATATGCTTTAGTCTTAGATTTCCAACTGGTATCAAAGTATATCCGGCTGTAGGATCTAGTATATATAGTTTCTCATTGTAACTCTTGTTTCATGCTTGTAAGAGTCTTGTAATATCTTGAGTTGAGAAGTAATATATACAAGTGCCTTGAAAATATATTTCTGCTTGTTCCTTTGCTACTTATTATATTATTATCAACTCTTGTAAAAGACATTACTTCATGTGATTTGAGTGTTTCCATAAGTGAGTTTGAGAGAAATACAAGTGTTTAAGTGACAAACCCGATCCTGCAGGAATTTCTAATGGTTGCATTTTCCCATATGGCTTCTGGTGTTCAGCTTTGACTTGTAAACAAGTCAAGCACTTTTCAACATATTTAGCAATATCTCTTTTCATTCCAGGCCACCGGTACTCTTTTTTTAAATCGTTATACATCTTGGTTGTACCAGGATGAATTGAGTACTTCGATTTATGCGCCTCATCAAGAATCATTGTTTTGACTTTACAAGTCCAAGGAATCCAAATTCATCCAAAACGAATTTTAATTCCTTTATCATTCTCCTCAAGTAGATGAACTTGACCAATGATCCTTTCACGCTTTAAATTTTCCACTTTCAGTGCCTCCACTTGTGCAACTTTAATTTGATCAAATAAGTTTGAATTCACAATCAGTTTATATGACTTTACTTTTATCGGAGCGTAATTCTCCTTCCGGCTTAAAGCATCAGCTACCACATTAGCTTTACCTGGATGATAAAGTATCTCACAGTCATAATCCTTGACCAGCTTAACCATCATCATTGCCTCATATTCAATTCCTTCTGGTCAAAGAGATAGTTCGAACTTTTATGATCCGTATAGATAATTCACTTTGTTTCATACAAATAATGCCTCCAGATCTTCAACGCAAATACAACCGCCGCCAATTCAAGATCATGGGTTGGGTAATTTGCTTCATGTGACTTCAATTGTCGTGAAGCATAAGCTATTACCTTCCCTCTTTGCATAAGCACACAACCCAATCCGACATGTGAGACATCAGAGTAAACTACGAAATCTTCAGTTCCTTCTGGTAGTGCCAGGACAAGAGCTTTAGTTAACTTTTCTTTCAAAAGTTGGAACGCTTTTTCTTGCTCTGGGTTCCAAACAAATTTGGAATTCTTTCGAGTTAGCTTTGTCAACGGGGAAGCTGAGAAATCCTGAATAAAACACCGATAATAACCGGCTAAACCCAGAAAACTTCTGACTTCAGTTGGGGTTTTAGGAGGTGACCATTTTATAATAGTGTCTACTTTGGCGGGATCCACCAAAATACCCTCTACATTCACCACATGACCCAAGAATTGGACTTCTCGAAGCCAAAATGCACATTTAGAAAATTTTGCATATAACTTTTCTTTTCTTAACACATTGAGAACCTCACGAAGATGTTGAGCATGATCTTCTTCGGTTCGAGAATAAATAAGAATGTCATCGATAAAGACGATGACAGAACGATCAAGCATAGGCTTACATACTCGATTCATGAGATCCATGAAAACTGCTGGAGCATTTGTTAGACCAAATGGCATCACAACGAATTCATAATGCCCATAACGAGTGCGTAAAGCTGTCTTAGGTACATCTTCTTCTCGTACCTTAACTTGATGATAACCTAACCTTAAATCGATCTTTGAGAACCAGCTAGCGCCTTGTAGTTGGTCAAAAAGATCATCAATTCTAGGCAAAGGGTACCTATTCATAATGGTCAGCTTATTCAATTCACAGTAATCGATGCACATCCGCATGCTACTGTCCTTCTTTTTAACGAACAATATAAGCGCACCCCAAGGTGAAACACTTGGGCGAATGAAACCTTTATCCAACAGATCTTGGAGTTGAGACATCAATTCCTTCATCTCATTTGGTGCTAATCGATACGGTGATTTAGCAACAGATTTAGCTCTAGGAACTAAATCGATTTTGAATTCGACTTCTCTTTCTGGTGGAATGCCCGGTAGCTCATCAGGGAACACGTCAGGGAATTCGTTAACTACAGGGACTTCATCAAGTTTCTTCTCTTTCATTTCTTTATCAGCCACGTAGGCTAAAAACGCTTGATGTCCATGTCCTATGTAATTCTTGGCTTTCGCCATTGAGCATACAATTATGTTGCTCTTTCTTTCTCCATAGATACAAATTTGTTCTCCCATTGGCGACATAAATTGAACAATCTTTTGATTGCAAACTATCGACGCGTGATGCTGGGACAGCCAATCCATCCCAATAAGAAACAACCTGATTTCCGACCTCTTGCATTGCATTACCATAACGAAAAGATAAAATCATTCAAAATAAAAAATCTTGTGACTCGGAATGAACCTTTCTTGGTGGAGGAAAGGAATCGCGATGGATTCCTATGGAGCATCCAGGAACAAGCAGATTCAATCGGACGACGAATTCTTACGTGGAAAAAGGAAATAAAAGGTCCGCTTCCATGATTTCATCTATATTGAATCTATTAAGAATAGCTTATATAGAATACCTATCCTATTAACTCTGAAGCAGGAAAGATTCTTTGCTTTTCTACACTACATTCTGGACGGAAAGGAGATAGTTGTTGAACATCTTCCTAGGCCCCTTCCATTGTACTCTTCCCTTCTTCTTCCCCTCCCACCTGTGCTATCCATTCTGCATGCAGTATTATAATATTAGTCGGTCTTGGGTCTAGGAAATTGAAGCAAGTAATGGAAGCCTAACTTCCTTTGACTGAAAACCAAATTACATCAAATTCCCTTAACTCTATTGGAATTAAGTCGATATCGTATTCCTCTCCTTGAATATTTACTTTACAGTTTCGACATATTTCAGATACAAAGAAACTTTTATCGCTAGCAATGTCAACTTCTAACACATGTACCAATTTACTTCTAACAAAAGAACTATGGCATGCAAACTTTATAGATACAAATGATCTACTAGCTCCAGAATCAAATAAAACATATACATGGAGGGAATTGACTAGAAAAGTACCTGTGACGACGTCAGGTTCAACATTTGCTTCTTCTGCAGTAATTTGAAAAGCCATGCCTCGTGGTTTTGGAGCTTCCAACTGTTTCATGTTCTCTAAAACCCTCGATCCTTCCACAACCTTGGCAACCCTTGTTTTCAACTCTGGGCAATCATTTCTCATATGACCCGGCTTAAAGCAATTATAACATAAGTTTACAGGGTTCATACACTGTGGTGTTGTATGCCCCGATTTCCCATATTTATAACAAATTGGGTTCTTATAGTGACATTCTCCCATATGTCTCTTCCCACAGAACTGAAAATTACTATACTCCTTGATTGAGCCAAACCCTATGTCAGGTTTTAAAAATTTTGCTTTCTTTGTTGGTGCTGCAGGAATCATAGCCTCAGCCTTCCATTTTCCATCTCTTTCTGCTTGTCTTTTTAGTTCCATTTCTCGTTCACGAGCCCAATGAAGAAGCTCCTCAAGACTTCCACATTTTGATGGAGGAATAAATTCTCTAATTTCCGTTTTAAGGATAAGATGGAACCGAGCCATCCATATTTCTTAAGAAGTGAAAAGCGAAGGACAGAACTTTGCTTTATCATAGAAAGTTCCAAAGATTTCATCCACAGTCTCGTTGCCTTGACGCACTTGAAGGAGTTCCTTAGTGATACGATCAATTGCAACACGTGGTCTAAAATGTTTAGGAAGATTGGTTTGAATTCTTCCCAAGACGTATTCCTGATTCTTTCTCTCCCTTTCTCTTTCTTCATCATATCCCACCTCTCTTTAGCTCTTTCATAAAACTGGTTTGTCACAAACATCACTTCATCACACGAGTCGCAATGACACGTATCGAAAATAGTCTCCATGGCTGTTATCCACCTTTGACTAACCAAAGGGTCAATTTCACCTTTGAATTGCAAAGGTTTACAAGCCATGAAGTCTGTATACGTGCAATGATGTTTTTCGACTTCAACTATTGGTGTTACTCCCACATTCTCCGTAGCCTTTCCTATAGTTGTTTCATTCTTTTTCAAATTTTCTTCTAGCATAATTCCAATTGAATTTTGCATTTCAGCTAGAAGAAATGGAATATTAGCTTCAAATGCCTTTCCCACCATGATGGCAATCTGTCTACGAATTTCTTCAGGTACAAATGTTGTATTATTATTAAGACGAGATGAATACACTGATCTTTCTGAAGCATTATCTACATGCTTTTCAGTGTTACAACTTCCCTCACCTTATATAGCATTCTCCCCTCTTTCATCCGCCATATCTCTAAATAAATTATTTATTTCAAGTTATTTTTATTCTAATAATTTCCACAAGTATTTATTTAAGGCCTTAATGCTCCCTATGTTATTGTCAAGACTAACAATTTATATAAGGTCAAAAAGTACCATATATACATTTATAACATACTACACATACACATCAAATTTATGCATATATACTCCCCATCCCCCTACTTACTCTTTGTTGTTTTCAATACAATATGATCATTGGAAATTCACAATGATATGATATATTACCCTCATACTAGCCAGGTATGAAAATAATATATTATTCTCATTATAATTTTCCAACTATCATATGGTATCTCAAACAAACAAATTTCAGCGAACATAAATTTTTCATATGTTTTCATTTTGCACCAATACAAACTCCCCATTTATCTGCTTTCTTGGATCGCTTCTGGACTGAACCCTCTTGATTTTATATCAGTAACACTTATGGTTCGAGTCTAAGTATTATTTTTTTATACTTAAATCTCTCGAACCGTGCTCTAATACCAACTTGAAACACACTAGTTTTTTTAAAATATTTTCACCAATTATATCAGAGATTTGGTCCCAGTTCACATCAAAATTTGTCACTTGCAGTGACATGTCATTAATTACCAAATATATAAAAGTATTACATGAAAAGTAAACGTTTTTTAAACTTTTTCTACAACATTTATTATATTAAATATTAAACGAGAGTAGGGTTTCTTCGTCAGTCCAGTCACACCCATGAAGCTTTAACCATTTATGGGTGCTTTTCCTGAAAACATTTAAAACATATTTTTATTAGCTTTCGCTAAGTAAATACACCTCTTTATTTTCGAAAACATATTTTCTTTTGTTAGAATTTAACATCCAAAATTTTTATCTATTTAATCCTCTTTACATCTTTGGAATTCAACGCCCGAATTCCTTATGGGTTTATTTTTTCACCCTTGAGGATTAATAACTCCTTTTGTAAATATGTGGAGTTCAACACCCAAACCCCTTGGGATTTCAACACTCGAAATCCTTACATATATTTAACTCCCTTTTTTATATATGTGGAGTTCAACACCCGAACCTCTTGGGATTTCAACACCCGAAATCCTTACATATATTTAACATACACATCAATTTTTGAAGTTACTAAAACATATGCTTGACTCATACCCCATAATCATTTCATCATGATCATGCGTATAAATAAACACATATCTCATGTATTTAAACATGCTTCAACTCCATAAAAATTATACAAACTTATGATAATTAAAACATATAACACATAGTTAAACATGTATCATGAGTAAGTTTTGGGTCAGTGTACTTACCTCCTTATTAATGACTTGAATATAGAAGATAACCCTTTATCTTATGCTTAAATTGTCTTTCAAATGTACTAAGACTTTAATATTTTCTTGCTCAAATCTACCCCAGATCCTACTCGTATGAATATTTTCTTCCTTTTGATTGAACAAAATCTTAGTGTCTATATATATACCCATACTTCTTTTGCCGACTCTTTCTCCTTCAATAGGAGATAACCATTATATTTTAAAACTAATTATGGTATCATAACTAGTAAACACATGAACATTGCATTTCAACGTGGCAATCACCTGGATGTATATATCATAGAACTTATCCTTGTAATAGTTTATTAATTTAATTCTTTCTTTTAAAAGAGGAACATATGTGCATTATAATGATTATTTTATAATAATAATAATAATAATAATAATAATAATAATAATAATAATAATAATAATAATAATAATAATAATAATAATAATAATAATAATTATTATTATTATTATTATTATTATTATTATTATTATTACTACTACTACTATTATTATTTATTGAACCAAATTAATACTCGTTTAAACGTAACTTAATTCAATAATAATGTGACCCAAAACTTACTCCATTAACAATGTTGGAAATATATATTTTCACAAAACAGGATGTTACACTTGCAATCATCTCCTTCTTAATTTCTTTGTTTGGGAAAACTTTCCCAACATAAAAATTAATACTTTCTAAATTATCCCCCATTTGTACTTACTTTCTCTTCTAAGCTATTTAATGCTCTTGGTTGCACCTATACCACCATCTTCGGCATAACCGCCACCACTTCATCTTCAACCTAGCTAGTTATGTATCTTTATCTCAATTATATATATCATTAAAAACAAACTTGTAGGTTCCATGTTAAAAAAATAAGCCATCCCTAAGTGGGTTTTTTAGAAAATCAATAGGGTGCATCAACACCATGGTTACACAACAATGATGGATCTTGAGGATCAGGGTAAGACTTAGAATTCCTATGGTTTTATAGCCCTTGAATTGGTTGTTTAAGGAACTCAACGGACTTGGTGGTGGAGATTTGAAGACAATAGGGATAAAGGCGTGATGGTAGTGGTGGTGATAACAACCGAAGGAAGGTGGTGGCGGTGTTGAAAGGAGTAAGGTAGACATAGGTCACGTTAGTTAAATTTAATTTTAAAATATGCGGTTTAAATATTACATGGGTCCATTTAAATTAACCAATTTGTTTTAATTTTATTTTATATATTACAACGAGTTTAGTGGTCATTTTGAAAAATTTAACACCAAAACCTAACATCCATGAACTTCACGGACTACCCATGTAATGATAATATGAATAGTAGGGACCACTAAAAGAAAAATTTTAAGTTAGAACTATATTTGTAATATGAACGATACCATATGATCATCTATGTAATTAACTTTTTATTTTATGAACATTTGCATAACCTTTTGGTTTTCATATGACACTAAACTCATTACCCAAGTATAAGGACTAACATAACTCACATTGGTGTTCTTATAATGTTTCTTATCTTTAAAATATAAAAACATATAAAAAAACTAACCATTTCATTCTTTATTATTTTCTTTATCCATATTATAAAGGATATATATATATATATATATATATATATATATATATATATATATATATATATATATATATATAGTTCGAATAGTGAGTTCTTATATTTATTAACCCACTACGCATCCCTTATAATTTTGAGTAAATTAATTTTACCTTTCTTAACTCATTAAGCATCCCTTATTAACTCATTACGTATCCCTTATATATGTGTCCCTCGGTTAAAGGGTCGTTAAATAATTCCATTAAGTAGGAGTAAAATGATCATATTACCCTTTAAAGTAAAAATAACAAACAAATTAAAAGATCGATTTTTTAATATAAGTGAAACCTACCATATAGATTTCATCTTCTTCACTAAATCTTTTATTTTCAATAACCATTCCTCTACCTTTCTTCAATCTCCCACAACCCTTACAACCACCATCAACCATCTCTCTGATTACCAATATTTCAACCTTGAAGGTAAGTACCATTTAGAACAACAATGAGTCTAACTCTATGTACCAGGCTTGCAACATCCATGACTCTACCTGTGACATCCTGCTTTGTATGTGGCGTTCGTGGAAGTTTTAAGGTGGTGGTGTGATTGGTTGGTGGTTTTGAGGATTTTAACTATGGAATGGTGACAAAAAAGGTTTAGGCGATGGTTTTGAGATGGCGGTGGTGGTTGGCTCATGTGTAATGTTAGTGGTGGTTGGCTGGTGGGCAGGACCGGTCCTGAGGATTTTAATGCCCTAGACGAGCCGGAAAAAAGACCCCTGGGTCCTAACGACTTAAGTTATATAAACTATTTTTTTAAATGAAAACAAATGTTTTAGCAATAAACATAACAATATCATAGTATTACAATGACATACCGTAATAGTTAACTAATAACTCGTGAAGCTCTCCTAGCATTCTTGATAGCAAATTGGTTTATAACATCTTTGTAGTTTATAGTCTCTAATATTTCGCTTTTGATAGCTATCATCGCCAATCCACTAAGTCTTTCTTGGGACATCGTGGATCATAGGTAAGATTTCAGTAACCTCAACTTTGAAAAACTCCTTTTCGCAGATGCCACCGTCACTGGAATAGTCAACAATATTCTATATGTAACGCTTGCATTGGGGAAATAATCAAGTTCTTTTAAATGCTTCAAAACATCAGAAGGGTTGTTAAATTCACCGGTTTGTGATGTGTTAAATAACTTCAACTCCATATAAAGTTCATCAACATCACTATCCGATCTATCTTCAAACTTGAGTGCATTTTCAAGAAGATAACAAGACAACTTAAGATCGTTATCTTCAATCCCCCTCAACTTATGTGGAAACAAAAAACCAAATAGCTTTTCATACTCTTTGAATTATTCAAATCTTGTCACAAGAGAAGTACAAGCCTGATCAACAATATATAAGAAATAATTGACTTTAAAATTCTCTTGAGCTGTAAAAGAAGCTTCTTGGGTACTTAAACTCTCATCAAATCTATTTTTCCTTTGAATAAAATGTTTTTGTGTAAATATCAAAACAATACCCATTTCACTAGCAATCTCCTTAGCTTCATCAATGCTTTTGAAAAACCAGTCTCTCTATAATTCTTGAAGTACTCAATTAGTCTGTTTATTTCTTTAATAGCGGTATCCAAATACATATCCTTAGATTGTAACTTTTTGCTTACTATATTCACCTGGTTTAATACTTGATACCAGATGACAATTGATACTAAAAAATCATATTAACCAAGTTCTTTTTCTGCTAGTGAATTTGCTTCGCTTGCAACGGCAACATCATTATCTTTTTCTCCAACTTCAAGTAAAGCTTCTTTATATCTACAAGTTGCATTTTAATAGCATTGACACTCTCAACACGACTTTCCAACAAGTTTGAGATAATGATTTAAGACTCCAACCTTTAACATTATCTTTCAAAATTTGCCACCGATTAATAGAATTTGCAAATATAGTATAAATTCGTTTGATGAGTCCAAAAAAACTCTTACCTTTGACATAACTGTTAGCCATATCACATAATGTAAAATTAAGAGAATGACAACCACAAGGAGTGTAAAATGCTCAAGGATTTAAATCTAAAAATCTCTTTTGCACTCCTTGGTGTTTTCCTTTTATTTTTGCCTCATTGTCATAGGTTGACCACGCATATCATTAATTTTAAGGCCAAGAGACTTTAACTCCTCAAGTGTGATATCATTAACATTCCCTAAACAGGACTCTTTAACAGTAATAGAACTAGATAAGAGCTTTAAATACTTCACTATTATAGTCATTTGTTCTTGATGACTTGAATCAAGATATAATCTAGTATGATTGAGTAGTACTTTGCCTCCACTATCTTCTTGATGATTTCTTTTTTAATTTCTTTATCTAGCAAAAGTATCAACTCATTTTGAATCTTGTGTCCCTAATATTGCATATGAAGCTCATCATTTATGATCCGTGGCACATGCTTTTTGATAACCGGATCAAACTCTTCCAACATTTCAATGAGACCCAAGAAATTTCCATCACCTTTTAAATACAATTAACAATTAAAACGTGAAATCAGTTATAACAATTAACATATAAGTTTTTGGTGAAAGTGGAACAAAATAAAATTTTATCATTACCTTTTTTATACAACTTTTCTTTTGATCCACGAAATGCCAAATTACATTTAGCAAGAAACTTTACTAGTGTAATGATTCTTAAAAGGACTTCCTTCCAGTAATCTCTTTCTTTTTTGAATTGCTCGTATTGAACTTTTTCAATTGTTTCGTTCAACTTTAATCTTCTGTGAAACTTCGTGTTCTTTGACTCCAGTGGAAGCATGGTGCCAATCTGCATAACCTACACCATCCAAATTACCTTTCGGAGCCCCTTTTTTAAACACTTTACAATAGAAACAAAACATCTTGTTTACCTCTATCGAATATACAAGCCAGTCTCTATCACACTTCTCCATATTTGATAAGGTTCTTGTATATAAAGTGTAAGGATTCCTGAAGTCTGATGCAACCCAAAACAGCCTAAGTGTCTCAGCAACATGCACTAAGTACTGAAGTGAAGAATGCTTCGGAAGTTTTACACAAAGCATTAGAAAATACTCTAAGTGTAAAATCTTCCGAAGCCAAGACCAATATCTTCCGAAGCCAAACATGAAGTATTCCGAAGCTTCAGAGACAAAGTCTTCCGAAGCTTCAACCTATGAAGACAGATTTCTTCCGAAGACTTTTAGTACACATGCTTTATCTGATGTACTGTTCCATAAAACACCTTTTCCGCTGCATCTCTGTAAAGTCACCAACTTACATGAGTTGGTGAAAAGGGCCTTGCTTTTGGTAACTGTACATTGAGGTCTTGAGTCTGTAACTTTCCACTTCATGTACTTTATCCTTTTTGTAATGTATAAGGATGTGAGCTATGGCATGTCATAGTCACAAGGTCAAAAGGCAGATATGCCTTTTGATCCTACAATTGATTTTGTTAGTGTCTAGTCAATTGTATCCAGCTGGCTTTCAAAGTATAGCCGGTTGTAGGTTGTAGTATAAGTATTCCAAGTTCTTGTATCTTTCTTTATGCTTTGTAACACTTGTAAAAGAACTTGAGAAAGCAATATACTGCCTCCTTGAAACCCATACTCTCTTGTTCTGTCTCTTGCTTTACTTGTGTTCTTTGTATCACCTTTGGTTACCCAGTTCACTGTTTGATTAAAGTTTAGTTAGTCTCCTCATTGTGTTGTTGTGTTGTAATTGTGTTTAAGCCCTTAAACGGTCCTGCAATTGGTATCAGAGCTTTCCAGGCTCTTGATATAAGATCTAACCATCTTAAGATCCCTCACACACACAAAAGCTAAACTCTTCAAATGGCTTCCATCTCAAAGACTGATATGGAGACTGGAACCATGAACAAATCCCCACTGATCACTCTTGATGATTTTGACACCTGGTGCATGAGGATGGAAGGCTTCATCAGGTCTCTTGATTCAAGAATGTGGGAATCTGTTGAGAATGGACCTTTCATACCCAGCACCCCCTCTGCTACTGGTGCTGGTATGATTCCTAAAGATGTGGCCAACTACTCAGATGAAGATAGAAAAAGAGTAGAGATTGACAGGAAGGCCATGACTGCTCTTCAGACTGCTCTCCCAAACTCTGTATACAGAGGTTTTAAGAAGTGCAAGACAGCCAAACAGCTGTGGGATGCACTGAAGCTGATGTATGAAGGCTCCTCTGAAGCCAAGGAGAACAAGAAAGATCTTTTGAAGCAGCAGTTTGAGAATTTCACCTTCAAAGCAGGTGAAACCATGACTCAACAATACTTCAGGTATGTTGAGATTGTGGATACCCTAGTGGATGGAGGAGTTCCTCTTGAGAACAGGGACATTGTAAGGAAGTTCATGTCCTCACTTCCTAGGCAATGGACACACTATTGTGTGGTGATCAAGAGGACTGAGAACCTTAAGACTCTTACTCTTACAGAGTTGTATGGGATTCTCAGTGGATACCAGATGGAGATGAACATGCAAGGTTCATCTGGCAACTCCAACAATCAAATGGGTTCAGCCCTTCATGTGGTTGAAAGGGACAGCATAGAACCCCAACATCATCTCATATGCTACCCTGACAACTCACAAAAGGGTCCTTTCATCACCTTCCGGAGACACCAAGGGAGAACTTTACTCAAGGAAGCCCATTCCAAGAGACAAGTTCTTCTCAAGCCTTTGTGTCTGCAGATGAAAGCTGTGGGAATTATCTTTTCACTCTTGAAGACCTGGACTGTATCCATCCAGATGACCTGGAATACATGGAGATAGTTCAGCAGATGGCTCTCCTCACTCACAGAGCCAAGAAGTTCTACAAGAGGACAGGAAGAAGATTTCCAAGCAATGCTACCAGTGGTAAGTTTGGGCTGGATAAAAGCAAAGTTAAGTGTTACAACTGTAACCTTATGGGTCACTTTGCTAGGGAGTGTAAGGCACCTAAAGCAAATGGGGGCCAAACAAACCCAGACCAAACTACACTGACAAAGCCCCTCAGGCTGAGAAGACAAAGCAACATGCTGCTGTTGCTGTTGAAGAGGGAGGCTTTGACTGGAGTTTTCAGGTGGAGGATGCTTCTCCAAACCAAGCACTGATGGCTGACCATGATGAAGCCAAGGTATTGGAACATCTTTGCTCCCTGAATGCATTGCTAAAGTAAATAGATACAGGTCCTACAACTTAGAGATGAGATCTGATCTTGAGTCATTAAACATATTAAAATCTGATTTTAGAAAGTCTGAAAATGATTACAAGTTAAAGATAGAGGACTTGGAGAAAACCATTTCAGTACTAAAACATGAACATACAGATTTTAGAACTCAGATCCAAGATCTCATCACTAAGTTAACTGAGTGCCAGGCTGAGCTTGTGATCAGCAAAGCCAAGGCAGAGAAGAGTGTTCTTGAAGAAGAGACCTTCAAGAACATGATATCCTCATCCCTGCACAACAAGGTTTGTTATCAAAATAGACAGGGACTGGGATCAAATGAGATAGCTCCTCCACACACAATCTTGTCTGTAAGATCTCCTAGGTGTGGAACTTGTGAAGATGAGCTTCCTCTCATAGATCCTGTAAGTGAGGATGATGAAGAAGTGATAGTGAAGAATTCCTCTGAGAAGAGTGAAGAAGAGGATTCTTCCAAGGGCCACTATCCTTCTGAGGAAAAGAAATCAACTGTGATGACCAAGTCCAAGAGAAAGAACTTGATCAGGAAGAGCAAAAGGAAAGCAAAGAAGGCTCAAGAAATCAAGGCTACTTTTGATGCTAAGCAGAAACAAGTTTTTATCTCTGCAGGTTTCAAAGTAGTAAGGACTGAAGACATCAACCAAGACTCCTCAGCTAAGAGTCATGGTTCTTGTTCAAATCATCTCAGTACAAAGAAGAAGACTGAGCTGCTGTGTACCACTGCTGCACAGCCTGGACCATCAAACTCCAAGAACAGTTCACAGCCCAAAGGAACTGTCTCAGCATCTACCAAGATGAAGGTGGAGAAGGGATGTGACCAAAGCCAGTCTTGCTCTCAAAGGAGACTTCTTTGAAGAAGAAAATGTTGTGTGTTATGTGTGAAAGTACTTCTCACATTGCTAAGGATTGCCCATACAATCCTAAAAGTACTGTCCACATGACCAAAACAAAGACTTCAAAGAGTCTCAAGAAGTCTCAAGCTTCGGAAGGAAAGTCTGTTTCCTTCGGAAGCTCCAAATCAAAGAAGAAGGTAAATGGAAAATTACCTTCGGAAGCAAAGTTGGTCTCGGAAGAAAGGAGTTCTTCCGAAGCACTGAAGTCTGCTGCAGTGACTGTAGATTCTTCCGAAGGATCAGTCATCAAAACTTGTGAAGTTCCAAAAGCTTCTAAGGTTTTGAAGGTCAAGTCCAAGACTCCAAAGGTGGTGTGGAAGTCTAAGAAAGACCAAATGACTGAAGTTTCTCCATCAACAACAGCTGAAGATCCCCATAGTACAACCATAGGATCTATTACTGTTGCATTACCTTCTATTACACTTAATGAGCCCAAGACAAGTAAGGCTTGGGTTTCCAAATGTAACTAATCATTTTCTTTGTGCAGGAACAGCTCAAGACAAACAGGAATGTCTGGATAATTGACAGTGGCTGTTCCAGGCACATGACAGGCAATAGGTCTCTACTCCATAATTTTGAGAGAATTGATGGAGGACCAGTTGCTTTTGGAGGAGATGAAGGTGGTTACATTTCTGGAAGGGGCAAGGTCACAAATGGTAAGCTCAGCATTGAGAAGGTAAACTTTGTTAAGGAGCTTGGGTACAATCTTCTGAGTGTATCCCAATTTTGTGATCAGAGTCATAACATGCTCTTTACTGAGCATGAGTGCATTGTTCTCAAGCCTGGTGTGGTCATTCCTCATGAGCATATCCTGCTCAGAGCCCCCAGGAAAGGGAACATGTACAAGATGGATTTGCAAGAAACATCTCCCTCTGGAGAAGTTTCATGCTTTCTATCTAAAGCAAATAGTGATGAGTCTTTCCTATGGCATAAAAGAATGTGCCATGTAAACTTTAAGAACATGAATAAATTAATTAAACATGATCTGGTAACTGGAATGCCAAAGAAAGAGTTTACAAGTGATGATCATTGTGTTGCATGCCTGAAAGGGAAGCAACACAAGGTATCTCACAAGCCTAAGGAAAAGAACTCCATCACTACTCCCCTACACTTGTTACATATGGATCTCTTTGGCCCCACCAGTGTAATGAGTTTAGGAAGGACCTCTTACTGTCTGGTGATCACAGATGATTTTACAAGATTCACTTGGGTCTTCTTCCTTAGAACTAAGGATGAAACCCCTGAGATTCTGAAGAATTTCATCTTAAAAGTTGAGAATCAATGTGATCACAAGGTCAAAACCATAAGATGTGATCAAGGAACTGAATTCAAGAACCAAATCCTTGATACATTTTGTGATGAAAAAGGTATTACAAGACAATATAGTGCTCCCAGGACTCCTCAGCAAAACGGAGTTGCTGAGAGGAGAAACAGGACACTTATTGAAGCTGCAAGAACTATGTTGTCTGACTCTAAACTGCCTATCACCTTCTGGGCAGAGGCAGTTAATACTGCTTGCTATGTGCAAAACAGAGTTTTAGTAGTTAAGACACATGGTAAGACTCCTTATGAACTTTGGCACAAGAGGAAACCTTTCATTGGTTTTCTCAGGTCATTTGGATGTCCCTGCACCATCTTGAATACCAAAGATCAAATTGCCAAGTTTGCTGAGAAATCAGATGATGGACATTTCATTGGATACTCTTCCCAAGCTAAAGCTTATAGAGTATACAATCTCAGAACTAGAATTGTTGAGGAGTCAGCCAATGTGACTTTCAATGAGCACACTCCTTGTGTGGCTGGTTCTGGTCCGGATTGGCTGTTTGATCTTGATTTAGTTACCAACTGTTTTAACAAATCTTGTGAGCATGTTTCAGGATCTGCAGAAAATCTAAATACAGGTGATCCTGATCCAAGATTTGAGCTAGGAAGACCTTCAACTCATACATCTTCAGCTCCAGTTGGAACTACTTCAGCAAATGAGGTTTCTATCAGCACAACAATGACAAATTCAGCTGATACATCTGGCATGCCTTCAAATTCCAGCTCAGAGGCCTCTCAACCAGATAAAGACACCTCACTTGTAGAAGACAACAATGGTGATGGTGATAGTGATCAGGAATTTCTTGATGCTAATAACCATACCATAGATGACAACATCAATGATGTCTCACACTCATTGGATCAAGTTAATCTTGATAAGTGTGATAATGTGGAGGGTGAATCTTCAAGACCAGATCTAAATTTCTCAAATTTAGATCTTTCTCAACAACTTGCTGTGATCCCTCAGCTAAGGATCCACAAGTCTCACCCCACCACAAACATCATTGGAGATGTTGTCACAGGGGTAAGAACAAGAGGACAAACCCATGAAGCAAATGTTTGTCTTCACTCTTGTTTCTTATCTCAGATAGAGCCAAGAAAGTTGATGAAGCTCTAAAGGATGGAAGTTGGGTTGAAGCTATGCAACAAGAGCTGCTTCAATTCAAAAGGCAGAAAGTTTGGAACCTTTGTCCTCTTCCTCATGGGAAGACTACCATTGGAACCAAATGGGTTTTTAGAAATAAGAAGGATGATAGAGGAATCATCATCAAGAACAAGGCAAGACTAGTTGTTCAAGGATACACACAAGAAGAAGGGATTGACTACACTGATGTCTTTGCTCCTGTAGCAAGACTAGAAGCTGTTAGGATATTCCTGGCATTTGCTGCATCCAAGAACTTCAAGGTCTACCAACTTGATGTAAAGTGTGCTTTCTTATATGGAGTGATTGATGAGGAGGTTTATGTCAAACAGCCACCTGGTTTTGTAGACCCTGATCATCCTGATTATGTCTGCAAGCTTGACAAAGCTCTTTATGGGCTGCATCAGGCACCCAGGAAGTGGTATGAGACACTATCTGAGTATCTTTGTAAACATGGATACAGGAGAGGTACTATAGATGGAACTCTCTTCATCAAAGGACAGGGAAATGACTTATTGCTGGTTCAAGTATATGTAGATGACATCATCTTTGGTTCAACTAATCCAAAGCTCTGCAAAGACTTTGAGAAGCTGATGAAAGACAGATTTGAGATGAGTTCAATGGGAGAACTCAACTTCTTTCTGGGAATTCAAGTGAAGCAGGTTGAAGATGGCATCTTCATAAGTCAGTCAAAGTATGTTCAAGACATACTCAAGAGGTTCAACATGACTGATTGTAAGATTGCTAAGACACCCATAGCCAGAAACCACTCCCTTGGTCCAGATCTTGAGGGGGAGTGTGTAGATGAGCACTTATACAGGGCTATGATTGGGTCTCTTATGTATCTTACAGCTAGCAGGCCTGATATCATGTTTGCTACATGTATTTGTGCAAGATATCAAGCCAACCCTAAGATGTCTCACTTAATCACTGTGAAAAGGATTTTAAGATACCTCAAAGGTGCTTCAACACTTGGTCTATGGTATCCAAAGAATCCAAATTTCAATCTGTATGCCTATACAGATAGTGATTATGGTGGTTGCAATATGACTGCAAAGTCTACATCTGGGGGATGTCAATTCCTTGGTGGAAGGGTGGTCTCATGGCAATGCAAGAAACAATCCTGTGTGTCTGCATCAACTGCTGAGGCTGAATACATTGCTGCTGCAAGCTGCTGTGCTCAAGTGCTTTGGATTCAAAATCAGATGCTGGACTATGGATTTAACTTCAAAGAGACTCCTATCCACATAGACAACAATAGTGCTATCTCTATCACTGAGAACCCTGTGCAGCACTCAAGGACCAAACACATCAACATCAGGTATCATTTAATAAGAGATAACTATGAAAAGGGATTAATTAAACTAGTCAAAGTTCATACAGATGAACAATATGCTGATCTGTTCACAAAAGCTTTTGATGAACAGAGATTTAAGTATCTGATATCAGCTATTGGGATGATTAACTTTGAGTAGACTTTTTCTTAAAACTAATTCTAATTATTTCTTCTTAAAATATGTGTGTCCTAAGTTGTCTAGTTCATCACTTTCATAAGCTCATGTTTTCTTTGGATGTAAAATTCTTTTTGAAGACTTTCCTTAGATTCTTGAAAATTTTTGATACTTCGGAAGATAAAATTTTATCTTCGGAAGAAAAACATGTCTTCAAAATACATAACTGTCTAAGAGATTTTACCTTCGGAAGAAGTCAAATTCATCTTCCGAAGCTTAAAATTCTTATCTCAGACACTTATTTATTTTTAAGGACCTTTTTCTTCCGAAGCAAAATTAACCTTCGGAAGCTTTGTTTATTCCTATACAAAGCATTCAAGGGTTTATTTCTCTTCCGAAGCATAAATTTTCAAGACTCTCAGGAAAATCTTCCGAAGCCATTTTAGCTTCGGAAGCTTTTTCAATCAAAACTTCCGAAGACAAATAAACTTCGGAAGCTTTTCGAATTCCAAGAAAACTACTTTTGAGCAAAAGTAAACTACCTTTTCAGAGGTGGGACCGACTTCCGGATTTCAAAGTTTATCCTCTTTCATTAACTTTGGTTCAAATCCTTTTCATATAAATACCCAACGGTTCCCCCTCTTTCCCACTATCTTCCTCAATTCTACTATTTCTCTAACCTAATTCTCTAAACCGCCTTTGCTTTCTACCTTTCTTCACCCTTAAGCTTCTGAAATGGCCAACCTTAACCGCAGAAACAACCCTGATTTCTCCATGCAACTTCACAGGCAACATAATCAAGTTGCTCTGTTAAGCTCTGAGAAAGATGCAAGTTTCTCAGAGATTTGCCAATTCTTGACTCTGTCAAACTACTTCACCTCCCTGACCATTGATCCTACTCTATATGAGGATCACTTGCTTGAATTCTGGAAGACCTGCCAAGAGGTCATTATGGATGGGGAGAAGGCACTGTCTGCCACAGTGCAAGGGAGGACAATCTTCATCACTCCGGCCATCATTAACCAACATCTGCAGCTGGATGATGAAGAAGGTGAGGTGTCCTTCCCAAAAGAAGCTGTTAATCATTCTTTTGAGCAGATGGGCTATGAGGGAGATTTCTCTGTAAAGACCTTTAGGAAAGGGAAGGTCTCATCCCAATGGAAATTCCTGCTCCATGTGGTTATCCACAGCTTGTCAAACAAGCATGGTGGATGGGACCAGATTCCTGAGGATCTCTCCTTTATAGTTCATGGAATGGTTCAGGGGGTCAAGTTCAGGTATTCACAATTTGTTTATACTAATTTACTTGCAAACTTAGACTCCTTAGAGTATTACATGTTTCCTAGATATGTTCAACACATTCTCAACTGTGAACTGGGCTCACAGTTGAGGGAAACAAGTAATATTCTTAAATTGGGACAGATGAAGCCCGGCATCTTTAAAATAATGAAGAAGCCAACTGTAGGCTTCTCAGGGGTAGAAACAGCCCTAGTCCCAAAAATGTTAGAGCTCATTGCTCAAGGTGACAACCTAGCAACACAAGCTAGTGTTGAACCCACACCTCTTTTGTCCTTACCTTTAAAAAGACCAGAAATCACCCTCACCTACCAAAGAAAATCCAAACGAACCCCTGCTCAGGCTATTGAGTCTGTGCAGGCCCCCAAATACTCAACCTTACAGGAAGAAGTGGACACTAGAGCTCCCACTTCTCCTGAGGAGCAAACCACTCCCATTACTTCACCTATCAGGGCTGAGGTTCCTCAAGCTCACCCTGATGAGCTCACTAGCCCAACAACCTTAAGCCTTCACTCTGAGTCTCAACACTCAAGTGAACAACCTTCAGGGGACAGCTACCATCCCCAGCCTTTGGATCTCAACCAACCAATTCCCAACCTATCCTTTTACACTGATGAAGACTTAGGATTCAGTGAGTACCATGAGTCTCTCTTCTCCTCCCCTACTCAAAGAGAGATGAGTACCTCTGACTCTCCTCAGTCTATCCCCCATCAGTCACCTATTACTGAGGTGGACACTTCTGAACCTGTTCAGGATGTCCATATGGAAGAGGCTCTCACTTTTGAAAGTGATTACATCATTAAGACCTCAACCATGGCAACTCAGCCCATTGGCATCTCAACTGAGGCTGCCAGTGAGCAGAGGAAAACCAGCAGCCAAGAAACTCAAGCTGGTGGTGAGAGAGAGGACTTTGGTCCAATCATCTCATCCCCCAATGAATCTTCTGATGAAGATGAGGGGAATTTGAGACTAAAGGTGCAAAAATTGTCAAAAACATGCACCTATTTAGTCTCTAAGGTTAGTCACTTGGAATCTCAGGTGACTACCCTGCAAAACAGGGTCAATGATCAGCAACTCCAGATTTCATATCTGCAGGAAAAACTAGCTGGGAGACCTTTAAGGAGAGCTCAACCAGGAACACAAGAACCTGTGGAAGTGATTGACTTATCCTCCAGCTCACCTATGCAAGTGGGTGATGCTACCAAAAAGGGGGAGAAAGTTGTTACAACCACAGAACCTGGGAGTTCTTCAGAGAGAATGGACATAGAGGACTCACCATCCTCACTTGCTGTTGTGCATTCTCAGCAACTTCCTCAAGTTCACATTAATGTGGACTCTATAGACTCTCTCATCAGGAGTCTCTTTGAGGAAGGTATACCAAGGGCTGTCTCATCTCCACCACAAGGAACTGGCAACTACATCATAAGGTGGAGGTATGATGATGACAGGAGAGCCCTTATACTTCAGAGAGTTCAAGGCCAACAAGAAATTTTCAATTCCAAAGCCTGAGCTTCTATGAAAGACTGGATTTAGTCAACTTGCCACTTGTCAATCCAAGCAATTCAAGACAAGCTGACAGGCTGGCTCAAAGAATCCAAGACAGGATCCTTGCAGAGTTTACTCTAAGAAGGAGACTTAGGGAATCAGGCAATGTCATCGGTCAACTGGATGTTGAGGTGGACCCTAAGATTAGTTTCATAGGGGAAACCTTGACTGAAGGCCCAGTGGCAGAACCTGAGACCCCTGTCTCATCATCAACAACTGCTGCAGAGGTCCAAACTCCATCTGAGACACCTGCTGGTGAAGGTGTTTCTCAGCCTCTCTCTGGCCAGAGCATGGAAGCTACTCCAAGCAATGAAGGCCAAGCCTCAATCCACCCTGAGTCACAAAGGTCTGTTGGTGACAAAGGGAAAAGGATAATGACTCCTGAGGAAATTGAGGAGGAAGAGAGAGAGAGGAAAAGGAGACTAAGGGGAGAAAGTTCTACTGGGTCATCTAGCTTCATGCAAGCTGCAATCAGGGCTGCTCCCAGACCAAATACTCAAGATGATGAGTTAAGGGCAGTCAGGATTACCTACTTACAGACCAGGAACTATGACATTGATGAAATCATCTCCCTCCCCTTAGAAGAGTTAAATGAACTGGCTGACATGGAAGTGTCAAGAGAGTTGAAGGAGAAAGAGGATGCAATGATACTTCTCCAACTCAAAGAGGAGAAGAGACAGAAAAGACTTTACAAGCATGCTCCCACTCTCTCACCAGTTCAAGAAAGTCCTGCACAGGAAGATGTGGCTCCACAAGAACCTCAGGTAGATAAAGAAGAAGATAGGATCAAGATGATCAACTACCTGAGTGCCACAGGCTTCTATCAGGCAGATGCACTTCTTCCCTTGTCCTATGACTTCATTGAGTTCGAGTATCTAAAGCAACTTGAGCTTGAGTTAGTCAAGGAAAGAAAGACAACTAAAAGGAAGCTAAGGGAAGAAGCTGCAAAGTCAAGAGCCATCATTCAAAAGAATGCAAAGAAGTCTGCTGACAGACAAAGAATGGTGAGCTTCTTGAAGCTGTATGGATTTCCGGAAGGAGACTTGGCCCCATGTCTCTATCCACTATGGATGAGCATATTAGGGTGATCAAGCAGAAGATTAAAAGTGGAGAACTCATTGACTTGCACTCTCTTCCAAGTCAAGTCCCACCTGAAGTGGAGGTCAAGTTTGAACAACCAGAGACACCTCAACCAGCACCTCCAGCTGAGCCTCAGCAAGCTTCATCTTCTGATCCTAGGCAGGGTCAAACTCCCTCTCCTTCTGAACCTGTGAGGGAGGAACACCCAACTGAGAAAGACACTGATGATCAACATGGTGCTGCAGACCAGTCTTCTCAGTTAAAGACATCCAAGAGGAAGAAGAGGATGGCTTCTAAACCAAAGACTAAGAAGAAGAAGCCAAAGTCATCTACCTCTGCACCTCAGGCTGAATCAGATCAACCTGAGGAAGTGCATGATGAGGCAGCCCAATCAACTCCTATTCAAGTGGCTCCTCTAACTAGTGAGACACCCATCTTGTCCTGGACTTACTCTACCAATCCAGAAAGATGGAATGTTATCAGAGATCAAGGTGTTGAGAATGTCTACTCATGGCAAGACATAATCAACTTACCTCTGCATGATCTCTTTGAGATGAGAAGATACTATGAGAGTCTTGATGATCCTGACCATCTCATGAAGAAAGGAATGGTCCTGATTGTACTGAAGACTACCAACATTTGAAGATCTTCTAAGTGTTTTGGTAGCATCAGCCTAGGGGGAGTTTGTAAGGATTCCTGAAGTTGATGCAACCCAAAACAGCCTAAGTGTCTCAGCAACATGCACTAAGTACTGAAGTGAAGAATGCTTCGGAAGTTTTACACAAAGCATTAGAAAATACTCTAAGTGTAAAATCTTCCGAAGCCAAGACCAATATCTTCCGAAGCCAAACATGAAGTCTTCCGAAGCTTCAGAGACAAAGTCTTCCGAAGCTTCAACCTATGAAGACAGATTTCTTCCGAAGACTTTTAGTACACATGCTTTATCTGATGTACTGTTCCATAAAGCACCTTTTCCGCTGCATCTCTGTAAAGTCACCAACTTACATGAGTTGGTGAAAAGGGCCTTGCTTTTGGTAACTGTACATTGAGGTCTTGAGTCTGTAACTTTCCACTTCATGTACTTTATCCTTTTTGTAATGTATAAGGATGTGAGCTATGGCATGTCATAGTCACAAGGTCAAAAGGCAGATATGCCTTTTGATCCTACAATTGATTTTGTTAGTGTCTAGTCAATTGTATCCAGCTGGCTTTTAAAGTATAGCCGGCTGTAGGTTGTAGTATAAGTATTCCAAGTTCTTGTATCTTTCTTTATGCTTTGTAACACTTGTAAAAGAACTTGAGAAACCAATATACTGCCTCCTTGAAACCCATACTCTCTTATTCTGTCTCTTGCTTTACTTGTGTTCTTTGTATCACCTTTGGTTACCCAGTTCACTGTTTGATTAAAGTTTAGTTAGTCTCCTCATTGTGTTGTTGTGTTGTAATTGTGTTTAAGCCCTTAAACGGTCCTGCATAAAGTTTTAGAAAAGCGTCTATCATTTGAATCGTAGGGACCATACATAATGTTAGGATCTCTTGTAGGACTTTTCTCGACCAAAAGTTTAATCTCGTCAGAATTAAATCCTTCCCACCTTCTTGGATCAAATATATCAACAACATTACACTTAACATGTACGTGCGCTTTATTCATATTAGGCTCAACATTCTCTTTTACATTTTTTGCTCTTCAACACAAGGATGTTCTTGCTCTTCAACAACATATTCTGGTTCAACTTCCACATGCTCTTGTTGATCTTCAACATGTTCTTGCTCTTCAACACAAGGATGTAACTGGTGCACAAACTTACGTATAACACCAGTTTGAGACTTTATCAATTCTTTAACTTGAGCTTGCCTTTTATGTTTTTTAGAACCGGATTTTTGTTTAGGAGCCATGAATTCTAAAAATCAAATCCAAATTCAAAACCATTAAGGTATTAACAAATAATAACTAGCAATAAGTTATTACTCAATTTTAAGTTCTAACATATAAATTTTAAATTTCTAACAATTACCCAATTCTAAGTTCTAATATATAAATTCTAACGAAACACATAAACAACATTATTATATAATTATACAAACCCTAAATACCCTAGTATAGAAAGCAAACTAAAAATTAAAAAAAATAAGAACACTAAAAAGTCACAATGATTCAATAAAACAATAACCTTGAATGAAATAATATATTGGAATAGCCGATTAGATGGACTGTAGACGTCGGTGGTTCTTATTCTTCATCGGCAGGCAACAACACGTACTCAAGTAGCAAGTAGTTCGCAAGCAGGCAACAACAACCATTTGTGTGCTACCCAATAAAGTAGTTTGTGAGCTTTAGTTGCAATCAATATTTAAATATTTTAGTGGGCTATTAGTTGAGTAACTGGGTTAATAAAATGGGCTCAAAATATTATATTTGGTTTAAAACATAATTAGGTTAACTTTTAATTGTATTATACCTTATAATTATTTCTTATAATTATATATATAATATATATAATAATTTTTGTACCCCTTGAGTGAGTGGGCCCTGGACGGGAGTCCATCCCGCTCCTCCTCAGGGCCGAATCTGCTGGTGGGTGTAATGATGACGGTGGATTTAAGGTGGTGGTAGTTGCTTTGGTGGTGGTGGTGGTGGTGGTGAGGTTATTTTGGAGATCCATATTTTTCAGCAAAGAAGTGGTTGGTGATAGTTGTGGTCGGTACAAAGGAGGTGGTGGTGATGGTGGTGGTGGTGATGGTGGTGGTGGTGTGTGTGTGTGGGGGGGGGTGATAGTGATAGAACATTAAAGAAGAGAGAAGATGTTATAGGTGTGGCCGGTACAAAAGAGGTGGTGGTGATGGTGGTTGGGGTTGTGTGTGTGTGTGAGGGGGTGATAGTGATAGAACATTGAAGAAGAGAGAGATGATGAGGTGGGTACTATTTCTATTAATACTTTATTATTTTGTTTTTTAGTAAAGTAAGTGGATCGATCCTATTTATGTTTTAATATACTTTTTTCTTTTTGTTATTTAGTTTATAAGGGAAAAATGTGTTGGGTTTGTTGGACCTTAACAACGTAGTTTAACCATTTAAACAAGGAAAACGCAGCGGATTAAAAGCTTTATTACATGTTTTATAAACTGAAATTTAAGGTTCATTTCATAGTAACAACAAACCCAAGAATATAAGGATCTTTAATATGTGTTTGAACTAGCTATCTACAAGAACTAACAACCAAATCATAACATACAAACTACCTCTAGTTATGCTGTTAAAACCGAGGCTGAAACATCATCCAAAAGACTGCTGAAAACGTGGATAAAGATGTAGATGGAGCTGCTATTGGATGACCAAAACATCAAGAATAGATGTCCTCAAGTGTTCATACCCACAAGCCTCCAACAAACACCCCTTTTGTTAGGCTTTGTGCACCAAAATCGGACCATGGATGCTGAAAATCGAATTTTCAGCAGCTTTTCTTCAAGAAGTTTTGAGAGAAAAGTGTGTGTGTTCTTGGCCCTTGCATGTAAGAGAGAGAGCTGAATTTTGGAGAGTGTGACTAGTGTTAATTGGAGTCTAGTTTCAAGACACAAAAATGACCAATAATACCCCCAAAGGGGCGGCCAAATCTAGTGTTTAAAATGGGTTCCCCCCATTTTTAAACACCCACTAATATGTTAGCTAGTTATATTGTTAGTTATATAATTAACCTTTTAAATATATAACTTAAACACACACTCTTATTATTTGATGTTATTTAACAAACTTAAATAACATTACAAATAATGTCCATGAACAAAATATCCTTATAAGTTGTTCTTTCTCACATATAATTTATTTAGAAAACCCATTTTCTAAATTGATGCAATGATTTAATTGTATGATCATATCATCAATTAAATACATATTGGTGTTTGCTAAACTTGTTATTGGGTATGACCCGACTTGGATCACGACGTACTAACCACATCAATATTCTATGTGTCTTGGGCATAAAGAATCTAACAATCTCCCACTTGCACAAGATACATAGAAGATTGATGCAAGCAGTAAATACCGCCTAACAACGGTTTACTACCCTTAATACGCATGACTTAGAAGCCATTCAATAACATTATCCCCTTCAAGTATCCAACTTGAAATGTTTTAGGTGAATCAATCATTTATCCTTTTGTTACAGATGTCATGTTAAATCCAAGGACACAGAATGATCATTCCTTGTTGATTTAACTTAATCAGGCCTTAGACATCATACTCTCAACGAATAAGAGGAACAAATCCCATCTTGACTACATACGTTTCTCACAATCACCTTATGTCATACCTGAACATAGCCTTATGTACTGACCATTATTTCATATCAGCGAAGAACTAACTCAAGGTATAACACTTGGTGAATATCAAAACCCAATATGTATCTCAGGTCAGAGGATACCAAATGATATTCGCCTTTACTCAAATTTACTTATGATCAATCAATAAGATTCCATGTAGTAAGATTTGAGACGCGGGTCAGTCCAATATTCGTATCCCACGAATATCTATGAACTTTGGCAGCAACAAATTGCTGTATATTCATGCCTTATGAATATCCACCAATCCAAGTTCATAATAGTCTTACATTCATATTTGTTCCCACAAATATGACCGACTACGGACATTTAGAATAAAAGAATTATTCATGGATGTAAACATGCTAAAAGGGAACATAACTCAAATATATAAAAGAGTTAAATATTACAATTGTTCCATGTTTTATATGCTAAACAGATCAATTCTAATCACCAGTAAATCGAAGTCCTAAGGCACAAGTATGACCCTCATACTTTGCCCTCATCAAGGAGCTTCGTTAGTGGATCAGCAATGTTTTGATCTTTATGAACTTTACGAATATATATCTTTACCCTTTTCAACTCCATACCTTATGATGTTGAATCTCCGCTCAAGGTGCTTAGTCTTTTGATGAGTACGGGGTTCCTTGATTTGAGCAATCCCACCCATGTAATTACCAAAGATTTCTAGGGGTCTTGAATGGTAGAGACCATCCCTAGAAAAGCAATGGACAAATTTATCCATGCAGCTTCCCAAGCTGCCAATGAAGCGGCTATGTATTCGGATTTTGTAGTGAACAATGCTACCGTGTCTTGCTTTGAACCTTTCAAGGACACTTCTCCTCCATTCATAATGGAAGTATACCCCGATTGTGATCGAAAATCATCTCGATCAGTTTTGGAAGCCTGCATCCGTGTAACCCTTTACAACAACTTCCTTTTCATTAGATCCGTATATTAGAAACAGATCCTTAGTCCTACTAAGGTATTTCAATATACTTTTAAGAGCCATCCGATGGTTATTTTTATTGGTATCTACTTTTTCATACTTAATAAGCATGACTCGTCTGGTCTAGTGCATATCATCACAAAAATGATGGATCCTATAGCAGATGCGTATGGGATATCATTCATTTGATTTTGCTCATCCTATGAGCTTGGACATTGAGACGTAGTCAACACTGTCCCTCCTTGAATAGGTACCATACCTTTCTAGGAGTTTTTCATCTTGAACCTTTTCAAGATTTATCAATATATATGCACTTTGGTTAACCCTATCAACCATCTCGATCTATCCTTATAGATCTTCCTATTCCAAAATATGGGTGGCTTAAATATGAGATCTTATATGAAAAACATCTTCCAAGATAGGTCTTAACACCTTCCAAGGTTGGAATATTATTTCCAAATAGTAAGTGTGTCATCAAACATACAACACTAAGAATACAATTATGCTCCCACTAGCCTTTATATATATACACAACCTTCTCGATGCTTGTTTCATCTTCCATAGATTGATCACTTTAACTTATATACATTATTAGGATGTCATGGATCGACAAAACCATCATCTGAACTGTAAGAGACAATCTCTTCGAGATGTTCACTAAGAAAAGCGGTTTTTGACATCCATTTGCCAAAACTCATATTCAGAATATGCAGTTATGGCACATGATATCCTAATCGACTTTAGCATTGCCACGGGCGCAAGAGCTTTATCATAATCAACAATTGAGTTTGATGGAAACCTTATGCTATAAGTCTTTGATTATAAGTATTCAAGTCTCCATGCATATCTGTTTTCGTCTTGAAAACCCACTTGTATCCAACCCGTTTGGAGTTAAGTGGAGGGTCAACCAATTCCCAAACTGGTTTGTTATACATGGATTGCATCCTTACGTTCATGGCTTCTAGCCATTTGTCCCAATCCAAATTGGACATAGCATCTTGGTATATGGTTAGCCTACAGGGGTCAACCACATAGCATCCACTCTTGGAATATTCATATCACTTAGATGGAATACTAACTCTACCAGATTTGTGAACGTTTTGTGTATATTTATCAACCTCTTGATATCATCAACAACCTCTTGTTGGTAGCTAGTGTCAACCAAAAGTGTACCGGCTTGTGGATTTTGATTCTTATCAAGTTCCACAGTTCTATACGTCATTCCTTCCATAAAGAACTCGGTTTCCAAGAACTTAGCCTTTCGAGCAATAAATACTTTTGCTCTGTTGAGTCAAAAAAACAGTATTCCATACAGTCTCTGTGGGATTCTCAACTAATCTACACTTTCTTGGTCCGGGTCATATTCAAAATATGAGACTTAAAGAGCAATGCGAAAACCCAAAATGATAAGATGGTAAGCTCATAGCCATAATAAATTGAACCATATCCAAATAGGGTTCAGTTTCTTCTTTATCAGAATGAGAACACAGATAGTTATGTAGAGTTGATATTCTACTTCATTATTGAAGATTTTAAACATTTCAAAAGCTTCATACTTATGTGTCATCAAGTGCACACAATAATAGCGACTGTAATCGTCGGTAAAAGTAATGAAGTATCTATCACCAATCTTTGTCATTGTCTTAAAAGGACCACATACATCCAAATGTATCATTCCTAATAAGTCTTTTGGTTCACACTTATCAAATGAAACATTTTCATTTGTTTCCAAAAGACCATTCTTTTGAAGTGTTGAATCCAATTCTTGTTTATGTGACTAATACGATAATGTCAAAGATAATAATAACTTAAACCCATTTTAAGTTTCTTGGTGCTAATGTGTATATAAGTCATTGTAGGACGAATTATCATGAACCAATTCATGAATATCATTAAAAGGTATGTCCTTAAAATGAATACATCATCCATAAAACTTAATACCATTATTTACAAACTTTAAATCATGATCACATTGTTTTAATAGGAAACCTTAATTATGTTCCTAGTCAAACTAGGTGCATACAAAAGGTTTTGAGAACAACTTCCAAACAATTTGAAAGTCTCAAAATAGAGTTTCCTTCCTTGAAGCCCTTTGCAACAATTGCAAGAATGAGTTTCACATCCGGTATCCAATACCCATGTGTTTGAAGAAATGACATTTAATACAATGCGTGAATCATGGAAATTGTATTTGAGGTTTGCCAACATCCCTCTTGTCTTTCAACTCCTTGAGATAGGAGGGACAATTCCTTTTCATTGTCCTATCTCTCCATACTCAAAGCATGGAACGTTCTTCGTTACCTTAGGCTTCATAAGCTTAGGTTTTTCGAGGTTTCGCATTAACCTTTGCTTTGATGTATTCCTTTCCTTTGGCAATAATTGCCTTAGGATCAGGATTGGCCATTTATTATAGCCTCCACTCATTGATCGATATGAGAATAGGTATAACCTCTCTACCCATCCCTGCCTCGGTTGCTTTGAACATTGCGTGAAGTTCACCAATGCTCTTGTCCCACCCATTCATATTACAGTTTATTATGAATCTCCTCAAACCTTTAGTTAGGCAGTCAAGGATCACATCCTTGGCCAACTACTTTGAGACAGGATAGTTAAGCATCTTGAGGCTATCAATGTGGCTTTTCATCTTAAGAATATATAAGATGATATCGATTGGGTTTCTTTCATGTGACATGCATAAAGTGCTCGAACCGTTTCGAAGCAATCTACTAAAGTTTGTTGAAGGAACATTTCCTTCAACTAGATTATCATGTCATATGCCCCATGATGCTCCAAACCCTTTTGGAGTTCGGGAATCATTTCCCAACATGAGGTAGGATACTTGCCACAGAATCCTTAGTGTTCCTAAGCCAATCGTCAAAAGGCCTTAACATCAACAGCGTTGGTTGGTGAGGTATGGGATCGTCAAGGACATAGGCTTTACTTCATCATTTTTGAGAACGATTCTCAAATTTCAAAATTGAGTCCATAAGTTTATTATGGTTAAGACGATCCCCTTTTAAGATGGTTCTCGGTGATAGGGTAGGGACGGTAGGGGTAGTAGCATCGTGGTTTGCGGCCATTACTACAAAATTACAAAGTTCATTTTAGTATTTCTGAAAAATTGCATTTTAACTATTAATACCCTTTACATGTCTCATAGACAATTAATAATTAAAATCTAGAATCCAACGTTACATTTAAATGATGGTTAGGTGACCTTTATCCCATTATTTAAATTAACAAGGTAGTCAACAGTTGACAATTGCAACCTATTGCAACTTCTAGTTTATGGGATCGGTTTAAACATCATATGTTTAGTCGGCATGTTTAATCCCATCAACACCATTGTACGCCCATACTTCGGTGACCCTAATCACATGGTTTTCCAATTCAAGTCGTCCTACTTACACACACGTGTGAGTTTTCACATACAAGCAGTTAGGTGACCTTTATCCCACAAGTACGTTAGACTCACCTCAAAGATACAAGTTCCCTACAAGTGGTTAGGTGACCTTTATCCCACAAATAGTTCCCAAGAGATTCGAGTGTCGTGTAAAAGGATGGTGTTAGAACTTGTTTACCAAAGGGATTTAAGTTTACATTAATTCTAGTTATGAAAAACTCTATGTACCTTGTATTCGCATGCTTTCAAATACATGGTACCCTATGGTTATTTTAATAAAACCGTTTTATTAAATCATTAATCCTTTTAATAACCTTTTATTAACCACTTAATGATTAGAAACCATAAATTTTTAGCTTGTTAAGTTTGCTAATGAGTTTGTTTTGCATATCCAAATATCAAACAACAATCATACAACAAACAACCAAACAAGCATAATCATACAAACATATGTGCATAACCATAGCCACTAAGTTGACTACACTTGTTTGCCATCACAAGTGTTGTCATAAGGTCTTTCCTAAGGGTTGAACACAACACAAAAGATGAGATCTCCAAAGACCCCCACTTGAACTTGCATCCAAATGCTTCAAGTTCATCCCTTGTGTCTTCCTTTTGTGCTTTCTTCCCAAGCATCTTCTTTTACAAAATATATATCCTAATACATATTTTCTAGTAAGAAAAATACTCCTAATCTATTTATTACATTGCCAAATGAATAAACAAATTACAACCCAAATAGAAATGCAAAAGAAATTATTACAACCCATAAAGAATGAATACAACCAACATGACAAGATTACAATCAACCCAATCCAAACACACATGGTCAAGGCTATGTTATGCACTAATATATGTATCCATATACATCATCTCAAGAACCAAAATGAACCCCATTTGACCCTAATTTTTCAGCCAACATAAACCAAGAATTTAGGGTCTTTTGTCCAAACAAAGCACAATCAACCATTTTGATATCTTTCCTTTCAAGATTTAATCAGAAGCATGCAAGATATAACCTTGAAAGGTGGGGTATATCATCATATCATCTCAAAACAGCCCTAATTTGGTTGTTAAAGCCTCATAAAACCAATTTTACAAGAACACATGAAGCTAGTCAACCACATATCCGGCTCTAGATGCCAATGTTGGGTTTGTTGGACCTTAACAACGTAGTTTAACCATTTAAACAAGGAAAACGCAGCGGATTAAAAGCTTTATTACATGTTTTATAAACTGAAATTTAAGGTTCATTTCATAGTAACAACAAACCCAAGAATATAAGGATCTTTAATATGTGTTTGAACTAGCTATCTACAAGAACTAACAACCAAATCATAACATACAAACTACCTCTAGTTATGCTGTTAAAACCGAGGCTGAAACATCATCCAAAAGACTGCTGAAAACGTGGATAAAGATGTAGATGGAGCTGCTATTGGATGACCAAAACATCAAGAATAGATGTCCTCAAGTGTTCATACCCACAAGCCTCCAACAACACCCCTTTTGTTAGGCTTTGTGCACCAAAATCGGACCATGGATGCTGAAAATCGAATTTTCAGCAGCTTTTCTTCAAGAAGTTTTGAGAGAAAAGTGTGTGTGTTCTTGGCCCTTGCATGTAAGAGAGAGAGCTGAATTTTGGAGAGTGTGACTAGTGTTAATTGGAGTCTAGTTTCAAGACACAAAAATGACCAATAATACCCCCAAAGGGGCGGCCAAATCTAGTGTTTAAAATGGGTTCCCCCCATTTTTAAACACCCACTAATATGTTAGCTAGTTATATTGTTAGTTATATAATTAACCTTTTAAATATATAACTTAAACACACACTCTTATTATTTGATGTTATTTAACAAACTTAAATAACATTACAAATAATGTCCATGAACAAAATATCCTTATAAGTTGTTCTTTCTCACATATAATTTATTTAGAAAACCCATTTTCTAAATTGGTGCAATGATTTAATTGTATGATCATATCATCAATTAAATACATATTGGTGTTTGCTAAACTTGTTATTGGGTATGACCCGACTTGGATCACGACGTACTAACCACATCAATATTCTATGTGTCTTGGGCATAAAGAATCTAACAAAATGGTCAATTTAATTATACTTAACAGAATTTTTAACGACCCCTAGCCCATAGACGAAAAGGGTTATGTTTTTCAAACCCTTGGATTAAGCCTTTAATTTTTTATTTTAAGGGATGAAAGATGAAATTTAAGCAAAACTTAGTAATCATCCGTATAATTTACTCTATAATTTTTTTATCAGTGAAAGAGAAAAATAACAATAAAAATGATTAAAAGATTAAAAAGAGTATTATTTAATTGAATAAATTAAAAATAAATAAATAAAGAATGAGATGTTAGGTTTTAAGAGATTAACAAAAATTAAGGATAAAATGACTTTATGTTAAATTATAAATATAAAGATAAGAACTTTACGATAAATATTATAAGAGATCATCTTGGTAAGAAATTTGAAACTGAATATTGATATGTACAGGGGCGGTCCAACAACAGAGTGAACCTAAATAAGGGCTTTAGTCCTTCAATTTCTCTTGGGCCCCAAAATTAGAATTTTTTTCAATATATAACTTAGGCCTAGATCAGTTTCATTGTGATGTGTTTAGGAGTCGTATGTATTCCAATCTGATAGAAATTGAATCGTACCTCTTAAACTCTTAAAGAATGAAAGGTCGAGAATGTTATAGTCATCGAACTTTTGAGCTCTTGAAATCCCATTTTGTTTGCGGTAGATGTTTGTCCCTGTCATTGCAAATCGCCTTCTTTTTACAAACATCATTGAATGTCATTACTCTTCTTATCTTTAGTCGATCAAAATCAAAGAAAGGTTCATCAAAAAGAATACAAGATCGATAGCTTTGGAACAAAAAAATTTAGGCATTATCATTTATGGTGTTCATGAGCCTTATAACAATTCAACACACAAGTTAGTTCTCTTATTGAATTGATTCTTGACTTGATTCTTTTATAGCTTTGAGTTAAAGGTTTTAAGAACAGTTAATTCACTTTTATGTATATATGTGATCACTTGTCTATTTCGAATTTGATTTGTTTACCTAATTTCACGAATGAAAGTTAGAAGAATGGTGTTGAGTGTTTTTATCATCTATCACTTGTTATGCACACCAACGTCATCTATCATTTGTTATGGTAGATGTTTGTCCCTGTTATTGCAAATCGCCTTCTGTTTACGAATAACCAACATTGAATGTTATTGCTTTTCTTATCTTCAGTCGATCAAAATAAAAAAAAGGTTCATCAAAATAGGATACCGGATTGATACTTTGGAACAAAGACTTTTAGGCATTGTCATTTATGGTGTTCATGAGCCTTATAACAATCCAACACACAAGTTAGTCTCTCTTATTGAATTGATTTTATTTTTTTCATAGCTTTGAGTAAAAGGTTTTAAGAACAGTCAATTCAATTTTATGCTTATATGTGGTCACTTGTCTATTTTAAAATTGATTTGTTTACCTAATTTGATGAATGAAAGTTAAAAGAATGGTGTTGAGTGTTTTTGTCGTCTATCGCTTGTTACGCACACTAATTGTTGCAATTACTAAAACCACTTCAAAATTTTGTTTACACGTTTGAATGGCATTGCATCCGCTCACAACTCTTTGTAGTTGCAATTCAAATCCTGAGCTCAAGCATAATGAGATACTGACACTACACTAAGTCTTGCTATGTATATTCGGTTGGTTATGGTTTTATTTCATGGTATTTTTATTAGACTTTAAAGTCATTAATTGAGTTAGATAGAATCACCCTTTCGATGTAATTGTGTGTGATGTAATACATAGAAGGTCATGCAATACATATGGATTGTTACAGATTTTGGATGATTTTTTGATGTGTATGTACAGAACAAGTTAACGGAATTGTTCATTATGTTAAATATTAGGTGTTGGATAAGATATAGGCTTAGTTAAGTACTGAACCAATCTTCGAGTGACAAGCTGTCGAAGAGCAAATAAAAAAGTCACTCGAAGCTTTGCCCTTTGCTTTGCCCCGTGCTGTCTTCCTCCAGTTGCCCCCACCCAATAGGCCTGCAGTCAATTGCCCTTCTCGTTCTCATCAAACAAAAGACAACCGCCTTTTGCCGGCAAGCTAGCCTCGCCTATCTCATCTATAGGCATTTCTATCCGCAGCACGCGAGATCAGATCGACTACTCTACTACCATCATGTTGAATTTCTTCAATAGGACGGACGATGAATAGCTTATTCATAATCTTAGAGGCCCTGTACCGCTGCATTCAACTGCTCTGCCATAAAGAAAGGGAAGACGATATTTTTTTTATCAATTGTCTAAACCTGTCTTTCTTTCAGGTCTAAACCATTAAGTGCTTAACAATTAAAAAATCAAAATCATTAAGAGCTAGTATATGTAACATATAGTATTAATACTCTAACAAATACTCTTGGTAAACAATTTGAAATATAATATTGATATGTAACATGCCATAATGGTTAAGTTTCTCAAAAGTGTTGTACTAAAATCACGTACTCAAATTTTTTCCCCCCTTAAATCATTCAAATTCACTAGTTGTTCCAATCACTAAGTAATAATTGAGATCGTAACTGTTGAATTTTAGTTAAAGCGGAAAAAAATTAATCATTTATTAATAAAAAAATTTATACATGTTTATTTTCATCATTTAATTTTATAATATTAAATGTTTATAAAAATATTACATAAGATTCCAACACCTAATAGAATTTAAGTGACTTTAAAAATAGAAAAACTTTTAAGTGACTTTAATAAAAACTAGAGAAACTTGATTACTATTACGTGAAATTTTCTCTTTCCGGATGGGTCAAAACAAACTAGATCGTGATGGACGCAAGACATTTTTTTGGATACACAACTTAACAGGTGAGACTCCACTATGAGTTTATGAGTGTGATTTAGTTGTGTGATGATGGTTCAGAAGATAATATTACAATGAGATTATGATCTAGGCAAATCAATAATACACTATGAATGTATAACCTACTCAAAAGGAAACAAAAAACGCTTCAAAAGTTACAAATGACATGCTAAAGACATCAACCGCAATATATTTGTCATAGGACAGACAAACAGATGTTGATAACCAAAGAAACTGGGAGGCGTGCCGTTACTTGGTTTTCATTTGAAGGTAGAGAGTCTGGGAAGCTTGTCACGTAAGTAATACAACCTGGCTCGTCGGACTTTACGGTGCTTCACCACTTTAATTTCCTTGATGTTTGGAGAATATCTGCACACAGATGGCATACATTATACTATATGTAACTAAGATGCAGTGATGCACCATGAAAATTGCAAAGATCCCTTTTGTGCATTAAGAGCAACTTATTTGCCTTTTCTATTGGAACATAAATAATCATCATCTCCCATAAACACACTGATCCACAGCTATTATTAAATCTACAACTTCTAAGGCATGTTTGAAGGTGCCTATAAATGTTTAGATTTATTCCAACAGGTCAAAAAGGATTAAGGAAGATGCTTTGCCTAAAAGGAATACATATCAAAAAGTCATCTCAAGCGCATCCAAAATCTCTTTGCTAATAATGGTGTGCAAAATCAAAGGAGGGCGTAGAACATCTTCTAGTATCATGAAACTTTGCAAAAGGTGTGTAAGATATAATTAAAATGTGGTGGAGATTCTCAACATCAATGTGTAACTCGATTCTAGAGATATCAAATTCAAAGAACTCACACAAAGCAATGAAGTTACTTTATGTGTCTATTATGTAACTAGGTTAGAAACTCATGTATTACATGGGTTAAATAAGATTACAAAAGCATCACAAACTTGTAATAATTAGTTTAAAAACAAAATTTTTATTTTTAATTTCATTTATTTACTGTTATTGTTATTATTTAATACTGCACATATAAACTAACTTTAGACTAATCACATATTTGACCCACTAACTTATAAACCTAGGTGAATGATCAAGATTATCCTCACACATCTGGCCAAGATCCTTGAAGAGATACAAGCATTTACATTTTTGTGGATCAAGAATCGAGCAAGAGCAAAGAGTTAATATTGGTCCCTATGGTGTAAACGTGTATTATAATTACCCAGTGTTCCAAATGTAATTTGTGAGGTAGCTTCTTGCTAACCATATTAATAAAACGCTCTGCCCGTTCAAAAAAAAGAAATAAAAAAGAGAGAAATTCTTTTTGTAATAACATGGAAATGGAATGGAACTTACATGGGGAACACAATTTCAACTCCAACTCCAGCAATGATCCTCCGAATACGAATCGTGGTGTGAATACCAGCATTTTGTTTCGAGATTACAATGCCCTTATAAATGGACAGCCTACGCCTGTTCTCGGGCACTTCCTACAAAATCCCACGCCACAAATTCAAACCCTCTTGTATTATATACATCCAGAAAACATTCAACAGCAAACTTACCAATTTGATTTCAACAATGTCTCCAGTTCTAAGGTCTGGTACTGGCCTTGAACTATCCGAAGCTTCAATCGCTTGCTTGTTCAGAATCTAACAAATCAAATTCAAAAAACCAAAATTTTGTATCAAATTAAGCTTTATGATCAGACTAATATGCAGTGTCGTAAAAATCAGACGAAGTCGGTGATTGGAAAGCTTCTTCCCTAATCGGAGCCATAAATTGCTAGTCGGTCAAACTGGTCAAAATTGAGTAAAAATGCCCTAATCGGACCTAGTCGGCTGTTAATTGGTCCCTAATCGGCATTTTTCCAAAATCCAACGAGATTCCGGTGAACTCTAAAATTCTGGCAAAAAATTGAAAATTTGGCCCATATATTAAACTAAACATGTTTGTAAAAGTTACATGTAAAAATGTGAGTGTATATATATAAAATTAAAAATTATATATAAAATTTCGAAACCAATTCATCCTGATTACTCCCGATTAATCGTTTGTCGGTGTAACCACTGCCCGACTAGCTCTTAGCGATTTTTAAGACACTGAGTCAAAAAGCATCTCCCACTTTGAAAGAACCATCAAATAACAATAACAAATAAGCACATATACTCAAACATGATCCATATAAACAAGCTATTATGAACAGATAACACCACATTTTGAAAGCAAAAGACTATTGAGAATAATGCTGTGTTAATATGCAGCAATTGGTATGCCATTCAAAGTAGCTATCCGAATTCTCAATTAACCCACGAATTTCTGCAAAGTAAACTAGATAAGAAATTAGAAACCCTAAGTTCTACATAGAAATAAAGAATTGAGGAAATTACCCCCATGATATCGCCAAGTTTTACAATAGGTTTCTTGGGTGGTTTCTCCTCAACGACATTCACTTCTTCCTCAACCGATTCAACTTCAACATCATCCGTAGCTTCAGCTGCAACACTCGACGTCTCGGGCTCAGGCTCAGCCTCAGGCACAGGCTCAGGCTCAGCTCTAACAACAAAACAGTCACGATTTCGAGGCGCAGAGGTGAAACGGCATCGTGAGTGAGAAAACACTGGGGATCGAAACAGAGGCTGAGTTGAATGAAGAAGAAACCGCAAGTGTCTTGGATTGAAATTTGGCTACATTGCTCGTGGGTAACACATACGGCGCCTGCAAATTTCAGCCCTCAATGGTTACAATTAGAATTATAGAGTTTGGAACGTATGAATGAATATTCAACGGAGGAAGAGGATTTACCTGATGAAAAACGATTGAAGCCATTATCGGATTTTGAGAGCTTGAGGCTTGTGTCTTATCTATCCGAATTGCTATATTATATATATTATTATATAGCATCATCGTGGAGCACTTAATGGGTTGGACCCGATGTCTTCTTTATCCCTTATTTGCCCAATTGCCCCTAAAACCGGGTACGTAATCATGTCCGGGTTTTTTCGGTTTGGTATTGAAATTTTATAGGCGTAACTGAAACCAAGCTGAATTGAATCGAGAATATGATTAATCTAACAGAATTCAACTGAATTGAGTTCGCTTGGGTTTCGGTTAGAAACCGAACAAACCAAATTCGTAATTTGTTTTTTCGTTTCAAATGTTACCAAATTGAAATTACTTTTATCAGAACAAACCAATAAATGATCGGGATGATGCTAGGGCCGCAAGCCTTAGCCGTAGCACGCTAGGGCCGCGAGCCCCAGCCGCGGTATCGTACCAGGGCCGCAAGCCCAGCCGCGGTATGCCTGGGACACAAGCCCCAGCCGCGGTATCATACAAGGGCCGCAAGCCCAACCGCGGTATGCCTGGGCCGCAAGCCCCAGCCGCGGCATCATACTAGGGCCGCAAGCCCAGCCGCGGCATCATACTAGGGCCGCAAGCCCAGCCGCGGTACGCCAGGGCCGCAAGCCCCAACAGCGGTATCGTACCTTCGATCACAAACCCCAGCTGCGGATCACCCAAGCTACAGTCGCGGTTCTTCCAAAACGGCAGGCCGAGACAAGATGCGCCCAAGAAATAAGCCCAAGCCGCGGCCGGGAGAGCAAACCCAAGCCGCGGCTGGGTACTTGACTCCGAGACACAAGAGCACATCTTAAGTCTCCATAATTTAACACCTAAGAAAAGATCCATGGAATCATACTAACAAAGTCCATTCATTGGTTACAAAGGGAATAAGAAAGAACCATAAAATGACAAAACGAGTAAAGCCAAAACATTGGCAGGAGGTCAGAGCAGCCCCCAAATCTCTAAGTCAACTACAAAGACAAACCACATTAATGCTAGTCAGAAACCTTTTACACCAGAAGGGTATAAAACCCCTGGCTAGGGAATTTCAGTCCCAGATCGTTGACCACAGGCTTCCAAGAATAAAACCATGTCATATCTAGTCTCCATACACCAACACTATAAATACTCTTTCATTCCACAGGAAGAACACAGATTCACACATACATTGACATATACATTCCTCACATCCTCAGAACACTCTTACTGCAAACTATTTACTTATTAATTCTTCCTTTCAAAGTTCTCTTAATACAAATACTTATCCTCACGCCGGAGTGTGGTCTCGGTGAGAAAACCCTTTCTGCCAAGGCGAGGTTCATGGTGTTGTTTTTGTCTCACAGATATTCCAGTCAGCTGAAGTTCACATCAAGTCCCAGCCAGATCTTTGATACTCTGCCCAGCCAAAGCCAAGCTCAGCCGAAGTCAGGCCCTGCCGAATCCCAGCCCAGCCGCATCCTGCTTCTCAACAGTCAAGGCCAGTTTTCTTGCCTAATCCTCGGTAGCAACCCCATTCTCGCACTGCTCCCAAGTCTTAATCCCTTGATTAGGATTTGTGTAGCAACATTTGGCGCCATCCGTGGGACCCAGACGTTACTCAAAAAATCGCCATGGATTCAGGCCAGGGAACCCCTCACCACAAGGATGCTAGTGATACCGAAAATCCACACACCACCACTTCCCCATTGGCAGTCACCACAGGGGGTGGCAACAACGGTGGTAGTGTCATCACCCCGGAATTCATCAACAAAAACCGAGAGCAAATCCTCTCCATGCTGGGACAAGAAGAAAGGGAGCGACGCCTTAGAGAAATCCGAACACGTCTCGAATATGAAGAGACCCCAGAGGAAAGGAATCGTGAAGAGGGAGAAGATGATCGGAGAGACAAGGTAGAGAATGCTGAAAACAATCCAAAAGCAAAGATAAGTCAAGGCACCGCCGCAACCGGAGAGAATGCGGGAGTTGATGATGATTTTAGCAAGCCATACCGCCCATCGATGACGCGAGCCAGATCCAAGTTTATACCAAGAATAGCAGAGTTCACTTTCCCTCTAAAACTCAAAATGCCATCCAATGTAGGGAAGTACAACGGCACGGGCGATCCAGACGATCATCTTGCAATATTCGTAGGTGCCGCTGAAGTTAAGCAGTGGTCAATCCCTGTATGGTGTCACATGTTTGCTCAGACCCTGACTGGTGCAGCTAGGGTCTGGTTTGACAGCCTTCCGGTCGGAGGGATCGGAAGCTTTGAGGAATTGGAGGAAGACTTCCTAAGAAATTTCAGTCAACAAAGGCTGTCCGCCAAAGATCCGACAGAATTGCACAACATCAAAAGAGGCGATGGTGAGTCTATCGAAAACTTTATCACAAGATATTCAAAAGAAAGCATGTAGGTACGAGGAGCCGGGGAGACGATCCGAATTTCGGCCTTCATCCACGGAGTAAGGAATGACCAGTTAGTAGAAAGGTTTCACGAACATCTTCCAAAGACGGTGGACGAGATGTTGGAGAGAGCCAAGGCATTTGTCAGGGGAAAGAAGGCGTGCGAGCAGTTGAAAGATAGGACGCCAAAGAAACTCGTGTCCCTTGTGTGGGACCCGCAAAAAAGACCAGGAGGCTCGAGGTCATGGGAGAAACCACGTTTCCAGCCACGTTACCCCCAACGAAACCCCATCTTTTCAACCTCGTTTCACACCCCCAATTCGGAACCCGCAGGGTCCCAATGTGACTCTCCCACCTTTGATTAAAACTCCAAGCGAAATCCTAGCCACAGAAACATCAACTTCACCAAGCCCACACCGTTGAAGCCAGGAGTAAAAAGAGACACGAGCAAGTATTGCGAATTCCATAAAGAAAACGGGCATGCAACAGATGATTGTTTCTCACTAAAACAATAGATAGAGCTGGCGATAAAAACCGAAAAGCTGGCACATCTGTTGAGAGAATTGAAAAAGCACCTCAAGCGGGAGACAAAAGGAAGGAGATATTCATGATGAGGGTCGCAGAGTGTAGCATCAAGCGTCATTCTGACCACATAGAGCCTTGGATGACACAAGAAATTTCATTCCCTTCGATACATGGCGGGAGCTTTGCCAATGGCCCTCTCACGATTTCAGCCATCATCGCAGGACACCAGGTACACAGAATATATGTAGATAGCGGGAGTAGTTCGGAAATTATGTACGAACACTGTTTCTTGCAGCTTTATGAAGAAATCAAAAGAACCCTAGATACAAGGACGCACCTCCTCACTGGTTTTGCAGGAGAAGTAGTGCAGACCCTGGGCCAGATACAATTGGCAGTCGCAATAGGTAACCACGCGGGGTGGCGGGAGGTCACCATGACTTTCCTGGTCGTGAGATCCGAATCATCTCACAATGTCTTACTTGGAAGGCCGGGTCTATGCATGCTTGGACCAGTCATATCCACAGTCCATGCCGCAATCGAATTCCCCACCCCAATCGGAGTCGCCACTGTATATTCCAGCAGAGAATGCAAGGGCGTAAAGGCTATCGCTCCAGGAACAGCAGCTGGGGAGGACGAGCTGGTTTGTCCAACACTGGAAAAGTGGGTAATCAACCCCCTCTTCCCGGAACAAAAAATTACCATCGGGGGGCAGCTGAGTGATGCCACTAAAGAACGACTCCGTCATCTGCTGCAGCACAACCTGAATGTTTTCGTATGGCAACCCACTGACATGGAGGGTGTCCCACGCAGCACGGCAGAGCACAAGTTGAACACACGTGCATCGAAGGATCCAGTTGCCCAAAAACTTCGACACATGGGCCCGGAACGAAGTCGGGCTGTGGTTGAAGAAGTCAAGAAACTGCTTGAGGCGGGTATCATCCGAGAGGTACGTTACCAAACCTGGGTGGCTAATCCGGTAATGGTAAAAAAGAGCGATGGCACGTGGAGGATGTGCATCGACTTCAAAGATCTTAACAATGCATGCCCTAAGGATTGCTATCCACTCCCGGATATTGATCTGAAGTTGGATTCCTTGGCGAGCTTTCCTTTAAAGTGTTTTCTAGATGCTTACAAGGGATACCACCAGGTGCAAATGACGCCCGAAGATGAAGATAAGACTGCTTTTTACACAGATGTTGGCATTTTCTGCTTCACAAAAATGCCGTTTGGTTTGAAGAATGCATGGGCAACTTACCAACGATTAATGGATAAAGCTTTTTCGCAGCAGAGGGAAGGAACATTGAAATCTATGTGGATGATGTGGTGATAAAAAGTCACGACGAAGAAGCTTGCTTGCAGATATCGCCGAGACTTTCCAAACTTTGAAGACGATAAACATGAAGTTAAACCCCAAGAAATGTTCATTTGGAGTGGAAGAAGGAAAGTATCTAGGGGTGGTTGTGACAAAGAAAGGGTTGGAGGCTAAACCCGAGAAGGTGGTAGATGTTCTCAATATGCCATCACCAAAATCCGTCAAAGAGGTACAAACGCTCAATGGGCGACTGGTAGCCCTGAACAGGTTCCTGTCGAAGCATGTTGAGGGTGCTTTGCCTTTCATGACTACTTTACGCAACTGCTTGAGCAAGAAGGACTTTTCATGGACAGAAGAGGCAGAGGCAACATTTCAACAAATGAAGGTATACTTAAGTAACCTGCCCAGGCTAGTAGCTCCCTTCCCCAAAGAGCGACTGGTGATGTACTTGTCCACAGGAGAAGAAGCTGTAAGCACGGTGCTGATGACAAACAGAGAAGGAGAACAGACCACGATCTACTTCATCAGTCGGGCTCTCAAAGATCCAGAAACCAGGTACTCACCTATGGAAAAACTAACCCTTGCTTTGGTATATGCTTCCAGGAGATTGCGAAGGTACTTCCAGGCCCATGTGATTGAGGTCTGGACTAGCCAACCTATATAACAAATATTGAGAAGGCTAGAGATATCAGGGAGGTTGGCGAAGTGGGCCATAGAGTTGGGGGTCTTTGAGATAGAATACAAGCCAAGAGTAGCAATCAAGGGGCAGGTCGTGGCTGATTTTCTAACAGAAATGCCACAAGAAAAGGAGGGTAATAATGCCAACGAAAAATCCGTGAGTCAAGACAACAGGGAATGGTGCTTACATACCGATGGCGCATCAAACGACGAAGGATCGGGTGCTGGAATGATACTGGTGGGGCCTGAACAAGAAGAAATAACTTACGCTTTGAGGCTGGCTTTCAAGAGCTCTAATAACGAAGCGGAATATGAGGCGCTACTGGCTGGCTTAAGGCTGGCCAAACAAATGGGAATCCAGACACTCCACGCTCATGTAGACTCATTACTGGTTGCAAATCAGATTAACGGGTCTTACGATGCTAAGGAAAAAACAATGAAGCAGTACCTGAGAAAAGCAAAGGATTTGATCAGCGGTTTTGAGAAGTGCGATGTCTCGCACATCCCGAGAAGCAAAAACAAGAAAGCAGACGCTCTTAGCAAACTCGCTTCAGTGACTTTCAGCCACCTAGCCAAGGAAGTCAGAGTTGAAGTACTACAATCACCGTCGATCGACGAGAAGGAGGTAACTTCAGTGGATGCTATAGCGCATGAATGTTGGATGAGTCCAATTATCAAATTCCTAGGAAGTGGAGACCTACCTGAGGAGAAGGGAGATGCCAGAGCGATTCAAACAAAGTCACTACAATACGAGCTGCGGCAGGGGGTCCTATACCGCAAATCCTACATGGGACCATTACTACGATGCCTTACGCCAGACGAAGCAAACTATGTCATCAGAGAAATACACGAAGGCATTTGTGGCATCCATGCAGGTCCAAGGACGGTGGTAGAAAAAGCAATGGGAGCAGGGTACTATTGGCCCGGGATGCATAGGAGTGCAACTGAAGAAATCAAAATGTAAGTTGCCAAGGCAAGCACCAATGTCACAAGAACGATCTATTCCAGTCAATGTGCACCTTTTGATTGAATGGATTATTGTGGGTCCATTCCCAGTGACAGCCGGAGGAGTCAAGTTTCTCTTAGTGGCCGTGGATTATTTCACCAAATGGGTGGAAGCCAAGGCCCTAAAGTCGATCACGGGGCAGCAAGTGAAGAAGTTTACATGGGAGGCAGTTTGCGGAGAATCCATTCAAATCATGGTGTAGAGACCTGCAGATCCAGCAAATTTTCACTTCAGTAGCTCATCTACAAGGTAACGGTCAAGTTGAGAGAGTCAATCGCAGTATTGTCGAAGGAATAAAAACAAGATTGGGCATTGAGGGGAAGAACTGGTGGAGGAACTACCCAATGTCTTGTGGGCCCATCGAACCATGCCCAAAACCGTCACGGTGAAACCCCATTTAGTTTAACTTACGGATCGGAAGCCAGGATACCCGTTGAGATAGGTATGCCAACAACCCGGGTCACACAAGCTCTTGGAGAGGAGAACGAAACCAATCTACGACTTAATTTGGATATACATGAGGAAAGACGGATAGTGGCGGCAATTCGAGAAGCAAAGCATAAGAGGGAAATTGAACGGTATTACAACTCTCGTGTGAAACATCAAATGTTCAGGGAAGGCGATTACGTTTTAAGAAGCAATGAGGCGAGTAGAGTTCAAGATCAGGGTAAGCTAGGTCCACGTTGGGAAAGACCTTATCAAGTCGTCGAAGTGGGAAACAATGGAGCTTATAAACTCAGTCAGCTGGACGGGGCAGTCATCCCGAGAACCTGGAATGGAGCTCAGCTCCGACGATGCTACATGTAGTAGGTATTAACATTTAAACAGTGTAACTCGTTTTTTCAGTAAGAAGGTGCATGTGAGCATCAGTAGTTACACCAGATTAATGAATTTTCTTATATAGCCAGTATCGTAACAAGTCGTGAAACCACAATGACGTGTGAAAGTGAAGCGAGATACCAACGCAATTATTCAAGTAACGTTTGTGAATGGCACAATATGTAACTAAACAATTTAATGCTTATCAAGCTAAGTTAAACAAAACCATAAACTAAGTAGAACTCTTGTTCGTAACCAGATCTCAAATAAAACCAATGCATCGCTCCAAGCGCATGATTATACTTTGGCAGACACTTAGAGCCACTCAACAATGTACATTTCCATTCGGCTAAAAACCCAAGCCAGAAAAACAGCTAACTCGAAATCAAAACGAGTGAAAAGGTTGGCAATACGTTGAGTATATAGCAAAAATAACATCTTTTATAAGGTGAATAACAACGATAACCAAAAGATACATTGGTGCATAGAGTCGCGGCCAAAACCGTAACCAAGAAACAAGCCGCGGCCAAAACAATAGGCAAGTCGCAACCAAAAGGAAAGTCGCGGCCAAAACCAAAGTCGCGGCCTAAGCCCTATTTGCGGCCGAAATTACGAATCACGGTTAAAAATGTAACCATATTTATATTATGGGCGAGTGGCAAATCGCGGCTAAAAGCCGCGACCATGAAGCAAGGCGCAAGCAAGAGCCGCGGCCAAGGAGCAATCCACGGCCAAAAGCCGCAGCTAAATAACAAAGTCGTACCTAAAAAGACGTGCCGCGGCCAAACTCTCAACCCCAAGGCGTGCCGCGGCTTAAGGCACAACTCAATAAGCGCCGCGGCTAGAGGCCACAGCCAGAGGGCGTGCCGCGGCCAAAAGCCTAACCCAATATGTGCCGCGTCAAGGCACAACCCAAAACGTGCCACGGCCAAAGTCCCAACCCAACACAAGCCATGGCCAAAATACTAATCACAAGGCGAGTCGCAGCCAAAAAACGTGCAAGCACCCAAGTTGCAGCCAAGAAAGTCAAAGCGAACCCAATGACCAACCATGGTCTAAAAAGCATAAATGTGGGATGTCAAAGCTTCAATAACATTACCAAGATAAACGCAACATAAAGTCAAATACAAGTTCGATGACATTACAAATACAAAAAGAAAACCAATGATAAACTAGTTAAACTTGAGCAGCATCTTCAGATGAAGGGGTCAGGAACGACTTGATTTCCTCGATGGTCGAGTCGCACATAGCTACAATAGTCTCAACCATGGGGAAGGTAGCTTTATCAAACAAGTCGGATTCAGCTCGCAGCTTTTTCAGAGCATCTTTATCAAAATTCTTGGACGTCTCGGGCTTCTTGCCCTCTCCAGCGAGACGAGCCCCGTCCAGCAACCCGGCGTTATAACCCACTTTGTCTGACAAACTGTTGATCCGGGCTAAGATATCAAGGAACTCATCACTATCACGGATCTTGTTAAAGGCCAAATTCACACCATCTGACATAACCCACCTCCTCTCAGACGAAAGACGTTTAACCTGCTCTTCCAAGCCAACAATACGGTTCTCAGAAGTTGTCTTCCTGTCTTTCAATTCAGCGTTAAGACGTTTCACGACAGCATGCTGAATACACAGCTCCTCACGAGCACCACAAAGTTCGTAGGTAAGTTCCCTTTTCGCAGCCTCAGACGCGTCACAACGAGATTTGAGAGACGCATTTTCAGTCTCCAATTTCGACACCTGTTTCTTAAGATCACGGATCTCATTGACACCATCCACCCAACGGCCATGAATCTCAGCAAAAGAAAACAAATTGTTCACCACAGCCAAACAACCGGCGTTAGACAATGCCCTATTTTTCAACCCTTCTGCACGGAAAAATTCCGCAGGTGTGCGAGATGCAAACATGAAGTCTCTACATGAATCCGGAGTCTCGAAAGTGGTTCCATTAGTCAAATCCCAATCAGGAACAAATTTCTCTTCCGCATTCAGGTCGGAGTCTTCAGAAGAAGCAGCCATTTTTCCCTTACCGGAACCACCGACCGACTGACCGTCAGAAGACGAAGGGGCAGAACTAGAACTGCCCGAGTTCGAGCCAGAAGACGCCTCAGCCGCGGCTGAGGGACCTCCTCTGCGAGCCGCGGCAGGCGAGAGAGGGGGCGACGTTTGTGGCCGAAGCCCCGGGCCCCCCAACCCCTGTTTGCGTTTCATTTTGGGCCGACTTGTGGGAGCAGAAGCTTCATCAGCACTTTTCCTTTTACGAGAGGGTGGCGGCATGGTTTCACCCGGTTGAACAACGTAGTCGGCGGTTGTCTCAAGTATAGGAGTCGCACCTTCGGGCAAAGCTTCAACCTGTTCAGAAACATCTTCCTTGGCAGACAACTTCATACGCTCGAATAGACCCATACCTGTAAAAGCACAACATACAAACTATAATCAGACACATGAACATGTACATTAAGGCAAAAAGGGGGAAGCAACTTACGTTTCCCTTGATAAGTCATGAATGGAACCATGTTAAGGTCGGTCCAGTTACGACTAACACCGGCCATCACGAGGAAATGCTCGGAATAGCTACGAAGAGGAGTTGGCTCGGCTTTCAAGAGGTCATAAGCAGACATGTCAAACGTGTCGGGCTCAAGAAAGGGGCCTAAATGGTCCTAAATGACTTACTTACTAGGTTCCAACCAATGCATTTCAAAAGGAACTATACTAGCTGAAATGAAGAAAAAATGGTCTTTCCAATGTTTCAAACTAGTTATGGTTCGTGACACTAGAGGAGGTTTGGCACTTTTCTTTTCTCAAAGGTTAACCAATCGCCTACCCTAGTCAACTTGTAGAACGCTCTAAAAAGGTTTGTTTCAGGTTCTAAGTTAAGGGCACGACATGATATCTCAAAATGGTATACCTTAACCAAACCTCAAGGAACTAGTTGTGATAGATGAATATCGTAGTACCTAAGAAGCAAGCACAAGAAGCGACTAACTGGAACCCAAAAGTTACAAAGACTGAAGAAAGGAGTATAAAGAGCTATTGTCCTAGCCGGCGCATCCCTCACGGTCGACGAGTGGGGAGGGACGGTGGGGTTAAGCTCGAGGGAAATACCATAACGAAGTATAAAGTTGTTTAGAAAATCTTGGGTAATAACCGAAGTTTGAAGACCCATGTCATTTTACAATCCATTAGAGATGCAAAGAAGCGGGTTGGTAGGACTTACCGAAAAGCTGCGTGTTCTTGGTTGAGAAGAAATGGAAGAGGTGTGAAGATGGAAGGTGAGAAGGGGGTTTATATAGAAGAGTGTAGGAAGAAGAATCCAAAAGGCACGAGGGCCGAGACGGGGAGGGCGGCCATAGGGGCGCGACTTGATAAAAAAACGGTTGCATCTCGTCTTGATGCAGACAAGTTCGCAACCTAACGTGATGCGACAAGGCTTTGATTGAAGGGAATATGGCCACGGCTCGAGACATGGAGTTGACAAGGTTTTGATGACAAGGAGGTTGATTGGTGAAAGCTAGTCACATCAGTCAAATGTAAGAAAAGTACAGCCGCCAAAGAAGCAAAGTAATTATTATTCCAATGACATGATTGGTATCATAACATTGGACTGGGGGAACATGAAGGGGTATCACCCTGACCGAGCCAATAAATGATCGGGATGATGCTAGGGCCGCAAGCCTCAACCGTAGCACGCCAGGGCCGCGAGCCCCAGCCGCGGTATCGTACCAGGGCCGCAAGCCCAACCGCGGTATGCCTGGGCCGCAAGCCCCAGCCGCGGTATCATACCAGGGCCGCAAGCCCAACCGCGGTATGCCTGGGCCGCAAGCCCCAGCCGCGGTATCATACCAGGGCCGCAAGCCCAGCCGCGGTACGCTAGGGCCGCAAGCCCCAGCCGCGGTATCGTACCTTCGATCACAAACCCCAGCTGCGGATCACCCAAGCTACAATCACGGTTCTTCCAAAACGACAGGCCGAGACAAGATGCGCCCAAGAAATAAGCCCAAGCCGCGGCCAGGAGAGCAAACCCAAGCCGCAGCTGGGTACTTGACTCCGAGACACAAGAGCACATCTTAAGTCTCCATAATTTAACACCTAAGAAAAGATCCATGGAATCATATTAACAAAGTCCATTCATTGGTTACAAAGGGAATAAGAAAGAACCATAAAATGACAAAACGAGTAAAGCCAAAACATTGGCAGGAGGTCAGAGCAGCCCCCAAATCTCTAAGTCAACTACAAAGACAAAACACATTAATGCTAGTCAGAAACCCTTTACACCAGAAGGGTATAAAACCCCAGGCTAGGGAATTTCAGTCCCAGATCGTTGACCACAGGCTTCCAAGAATAGATTCATGTCATATCTAGTCTCCATACACCAACATTATAAATACTCTTTCATTCCACAGGAAGAACACAGATTCACACATACATTGACATATACATTCCTCACATCCTTAGAACACTCTTATTGCAAACTATTTACTTATTAATTCTCCCTTTCAAAGTTCTCTCAATACAAATACTTATCCTCACGCCAGAGTGTGGTCTCGAGGAGAAAACCCTTTCTGCCCGAGGCGAGGCTCACGGTGTTGTTTTTGTCTCACATATATTCCAGTCAGCTGAAGTTCACATCAAGTCCCAGCCAGATCTTTGATACTCTGCCCAGCCAAAGCAAAGCTCAGCCGAAGTCAGGCCCTGCCGAATCCCAGCCCAGCCGCAATCTGCTTCACAGCAGTCAAGGCCAGTTTTCCTGCCTAATCCTCGGTAGCAACCCCATTCTCACACTGCTCCCAAGTCTTAATCCCTTGATTAGGATTTGTGTAGCAACATATATATATATATATGTATATGTATATGTATATATATGTATATATATATATACATATATATATATACATATACATATATATATATATATGTATATGTATATGTACTATATCTATATATATATATATATATATATATCTCTCTATATATATATATATATATATATATATATATATATAAATCATAACATACTGGTTGCCGCACAAACCAAATTAAAGAATTACATACAACCGAAAATCGAATTCGCAATTCGGTTTCGGTTAGGACCTGAATCAAAAACCGAATTCATAATTTGGTTGTGTTTTTTCTGGTTATAAATGTGGATCAGTTTTCGGTTTTTTTTGCACACTCCTAGGGTGGACGGGTCACATCTCCCGCATGGTTAGGTACTACCCAATACCTAGTGCGAATGTCATCGCAACTCTTGCGTTCCAATAAAAAGTTTACGCCTAACCACTTTGTTTTCTGAGCGCTACCGGAGCCCTTTAATAATTTCTTTTCTAATCTCAACGGATATATAGTCTTAACCATTAAATTAAAAAAAGTTATTTAAATTCTAGAAATCTTCTATATACCAATCATTTTTCATAATATTTTCATATAAAGCTTTATTCTTTTTTTCAAGTATGCGTCTTCCTATTCTTTTACCATTTACTTTATCATTAAATTCTAATTCATCTAGTTATACGAGACATCATAATGTAACACCCGGAAATTTATTATTTTGGAAGCCGGCGAAGAAAGAAAAGAAAATAAAGTCCAAAGTCGAGGGACCAAACTCGCCAACGAAGAAAAGTTGGGAAATGTGGTGATATGTGTAGGGAGAGGGCAGCCCACTCTCCCCACACACCACAAATTTCAGATTTCAAGAGGGGGAAGAAAGAAAAGAGGAGAAAAAGGAGAAAAAGGGGTGTTTCGGGTGATTCGGGTGTCCAAATTCGTCGAGTAGCAAGCCAAATTGAAGCCCTTGACGTTGTGCTCGATTGTGTGAGTTCTAGGACCTCACTTTTACTTGTTTTCAACTGATTTTGGGGCTGGAAAATGTTCAAAACCCGTTTTTATGTGTGTATGTGTTTGACCCATTTGGGTGTGAGGTGTATGATGCGTTTAGAGTTTGATTCCGGGCTTGTGTGTGCTTGTATGGTGTTATGGTATGCATTCCTAAGGTTCAGGAGGGTTAATTTAGGCTTAGAATGGGTTTGGATGAGCTTGGAGGCCGAAAATGGCAGATTGGGTGCGGGATGAACTCCATTCTGCATCAGCTAGGGCTAGGCGACCGAATGGAGGCCATACGGCCGATTAAGGGGCGATTGAGGGTCATTCGCACGATTGGGATTCATTCGCACGATTGAGGGTTCAATCGCACGACTAAGGCTTCAGTCGCACGACTGGGAGTCCAGTCGCATGGGGATTGCACGACTGAGGGTTCAGTCGCATAGATTCTTAGTCGCACGAGTCCATTCGCATGAGGTCAGTCGCATAGGTGCCCATTCGCAGTAGTCCAATTCGCACAAGGTCCATACGCACGATTGGATGTTCATTCGCATAGATGTCCATCCGCATGAGTCCAGTCGCATGATGTTCAGTCGCATGGAGGCCATGCGACTGAAGGGTGTCCATACGCCTGAATAGGGCTGTTGCACTCGAAGGAATGTGTAGTTTGACTTCTGGCCTTCGGGGAAAGGTGCAGATGTAAGTTTTGACGTAAAGTAACCCGTAAGAGCATGTAAGAGAACGGTTATGGCCTTAGTGAGCATGTAGGGCATGATGTTGATGATGATGTTGCATGTTTATGCATATTATGTATGTATGATGTTGCCCTGTATGATGATGATGAATGTGTATGATATGTTTCTTATTATGATGTATGCTTATCTTTCTTGTGGCTTTGCATGTCATGTTAATGAATGAATGAATGAAGTATTATGTAATGTAAAGCGAAAGATAATGAAAAAGGAACATGAAGTAAGAATGCATGCATTAATGAATGATGAATGAACGAATGAAAGGCTTGCAAGCATATATATGGGGTGAGCGACTTTGTGTTGCAAAAGACTCGAACGAAGTGCAATCATTTAGATTGCCTATGGGGTGAGCAACCTTGTCGTTGCAAAAGACTCGAGTAACGTGTTATCGTGATGTTGCCTTGGGGTGAGCAACCTTGTCGTTGCAAAAGACTCGGATAGCTTGCTATCGTGATGGGCAATGAGGTGAGCAACCCTAGGGGTGCAAAAGACTCGGATAGCATGCAATCATTGAGATTGCCATTGAGGTGAGCGACTATGTTGTCGCAAAAGACTCAGAAGAAAGAATGAATGAAAAGAATGGAAGATAATGAATGAGATGAAAGATAATAATGACATTATCTGTGTATACGTATGTTGAATGATCGCATGATAACGGAATAGTTTTTGATGAAAGTAAAGTATGTTTATTTTATAAAACTAGAACTCATTCAGCAACGCTGACTTTTATTACGTTTTCCAGTTGGCAGGTAAATGATTGCTGAGGATGGCACGGCAAGGCTACTCAGCTCTTTTTGGGATGGCATTCTTTTGATTAATGTTTTTGCATTGTAATGCGAACAAGCTATTTTTTAACGAATGTTGTATTAACTTGCAAAAGCATTTATATAGAAATGAAAGTTTATTTTAATGTTCCGCTGCAATGTTTTCACGATACAAATGTAAATATGTGTTTTATATGCGATGAATGACCAACTGTAAGCGTCCCGGGAACGGGGCCTTACACATAACTTGCAATTTTTCAATGTTGCTGATGCAACATTGTCTCATGAAGTACAAGATACCACTAAATCAAAATCCATGTGTCTCGTGATTATAACGCTACACATAAACGTCTAATGCAAGATTTCTTCATCCAATAACCAACATTAGATAATGAAACATTTAGAGGGAGATTTCCGATGCCAAAAGAACTATTTTTTAAAATAGTTGGTGATATATATACTCGAGATCTCTTGAAAGATTAAAAAGAAAATAAAAGTGGAAGCTAGTTATTCGAAGTTAAGTTTAAGGTCCAAATCTGGAAATAATGAAAGGGTTTAACCCTAATGTGCACTATAAAAGGAAAGGGTTTCCTCCTATTCTTTTTCTTGTGCAAGAAGGCTTCCAATTTGGGTATTGTGTGAGAACCTAGTTTTCGGTTGGGTTTAGAAGGAAGAAACGTTTAGAGGTAAGGATTTCCATCCTATTTCCAATTAGATGTAAGCTTAGTATGGGCTTATGAGTGTTACAGTAGAGATCTAATGATAAAGGTTGAATTTTTATGTGTGAATGATCATATCTCAATCTAAAAAGGAAGCTTCTTTGTAGGGCCTTTGGGTATTCTTCATAAGGTGGGTTCTAGATTCTCATATTATACTATATTTAATGTTTTGGAATTGAAATGCATATCTTTTTAGTTTATTTCTTTAGATGTATGATTATACATAGAAAAAGGTAATCTCCTTTTTATGATATGAGTTTTATGGATTTGAAGATATTTTATTTACCGAACAATAGGTTTTCCCCTATATGAACTGGACATAGTTTTTGCATGGAAACTCATATTCGAAGTAACTAATCTACAATAGTATTCGGTAGTGGTGGTGTTGGTGCATATCTCAGGTGAAAACAACTTGAAGACTATGAGTCTCTCAATTAGTTTTGTGCTAGGTCTAAGTTAGAGTTTGTAAAAATATTATCCAAGAGAAACTACAAGATAAACTAGGTCAAGAGAAACTAGATAGTTTCCTCTAACCAAATGTGATGAGAAATTATGGATTTATAGCATCTTGGAGTCATTTTTCATGAGTGTTAGATGAGAGCTAGTTAGGTTGTGTGGTTGAACTTGTATAAACCTAGAACGAATGATGTACTAAACTATTAATAATGAATGAGAAAAACCTATAGTTTACATTGTTGTTGAAATCTTTGTTATGCTTCGATTGTTGTTTTATCGATTACACATGAAAGACGTGAACACAACAGACTCCTCACGTGCGTTGGTGAGTATGATATAGATTTGAAGATTCGAGATAGCTACGAGAACCTACAAGTGGTGTCAAAGCTATTGGCTTTTGATTTTGAGACGTTTGAATCATCTCATGGTTGTTTTCGTCATGATATCATCTTTTTCTTCCTTGTTCTTCTTGTTTACTGCAGTGGGTGCTTATTTTAGACTTAATTTTGATGAATTTGTGCTTGATTTGACATTTTGATCCGATAGAAATATGACTAGTGTGACTCCCCGGGTCGGTACAACCGAGCATGTGAGCTGGATCAGTGGTATCAACAAATAAGTCCCACTTGATATTTTATTTTATAAGCCAGCGAAAGTCTTTTCGGAATGCTTTTATGAATATTTAACTTCATTGGTTGACTTTTCATTTCATTGGCATGTGTTTATCCTCTTGGATTTTTATAGGCGTTCCCATGATGCTTATGTTAAACCATAACCTTTATTTGCATTACACATGCATATTATTTTCCTGAAATGGTATTAATTTGACATGTAAGCATAAAGCTAATAAATTATCTTACTTAACACTTTTAATAAATCAAAACAACATAATTAATATTAATTTATTAAAACAACTTGTTTATAGTTGTCTCATATCATTAATAGGCTCTGACATGGGAAGCTGGTATGTACCGGTTCACATGTGTTGAAATGATTCAACCGTATTATGGCATAACACACAGTTACCCATCAATATGTGTATTCTAGATCGATATACACATAATCTGTCAATAGTCACTTAAACCCCTTGCTTAATAACATTAATATAATCACATGCTGGTTTAGAAACAATATAATCATTTTCATATAGATATTTCATAAGCATGCTAGAAATCATTTTGTGCACACAAACCAAGTATGCAAATAGAGTTTGGGAAACATGTTCACCTTACAGTTGGTAAAAATCACAACTTACACTCTTCTATAACCTTGATGGCACTTCCAAAGCACTTCCTTAAGCTCAACGGGGTATAACACTAGTTTACACGAGTTATAATAGGGTTATTTGGAGTACAATGGCAATACACACATATTTTGGATGTGTGGATTCAACTACACACTACAGGATTTTATAGCATATACGTGGTTCTCCTCACGAACCGCTAGGGGAAAGGGTGGCAGACCGTCACCTTGCCATGGCGGTGAGACCATTTGGTCCAATCGAATTTTAACACGTGTTAACACATGTTGTTGTAAAGCTTCATCAGCAGACACATGTCATTCTAGGATGAAAACGTGTCATCCCCTCAGTCCTCGCCAACATGCCATATGTAGCACCTGAGAGTTTTACTTGGAGAGCATATAACAAACCATTAAGGGTTAGCATAGTAGTCTGCTATGCAACCTAAATTCGTAAAACCCTATTTCATTACTTGGCGGTCCGCTAGGCCTTCTTATCACGGTTCCAAACCTCAATTCTTATTATTTTTCATTTCTAACCCTAAGAATGATACTAATCGACAATCATTATATCTACTTAGGCCTCCTAGCTCTGATAGATCATAATAGATCTTAAATTGAACCACTTGACTATAACCAACCTTAATCGACCATCGATAACTCCAAGTGACCATCTTTTATCCTTATTAACAAATATTGACCCTAACTAACTGTAGTTGACAATGGTTCATCCTAATAAGCTAATGATAACCCCAAGCAACCATAGTTAAGTGATAATAAACCTAATTAACCGTAAATGGCTAATAATGATAATAATTAAATGTAAGTGACAATTATTAAACCTACTTGATCAAAAGTTAACTAATTAATCATAATTTTCAAATAATGAGACACTTTAGGTAATAATAAGAAATAAATATCGATATTTGGCTCTACTTAACCATAAATGACCATCTTTGGCTTTAATTGACCACAATTGACCTTAATTGGAACTAAAACATTATCGTAATACTTTATTGATAATCAGTGACTCCAATTTACCATTTGTTGGGTTTTGAGAATTCAAATCTAACAGTTAATATGAATAGATAATTATTAAACATTGAAGTATAATGTATTTGTTAATTAGGGAGAAATTAATTTCCGCACTAGCCACAAATGATCATGATTGTGAAGATTACGGATGACCTGAAGACCAAACCAAATAATAAGATATTGATTATATTATTATTTGGTGTATTTGTTATGTTAAGGGTTTTTGGACATGTAATACTTATAATAAAGGATTACCTCCATTAGTAGTGAGTGTTAGTCATAGTGTGTCTTCTAAAAATCTTATGTGCTTCCCCAAGAGCTCTATAAATCATTCATCTATGGAGTTCAAAGCATGTGAAAAGTAGGTAAATATATATTATTATAATAACTATTGAACATCATTTTATTATCTATTGATTCTTAGTTAAGCGTCTACGTTACATTCTCAAATTCTTGTTGATTATCTACCACAACTACCCATATTCTACACTTTAATTATTCTTATTGCCTTGAATCTTCTACACTTGGTATCAGTTCCAAGTTTCCGAAATGATCATTTTAACTAATAATTTTCTCAAACTTGTGCTCAAATCATATTTCTTGAAGTTTTATTGTTAAAGAGTTCTTTGAAGATGTTCTTACTTCTGTTCCTAAGATTTATTTGGGTTATTGTGTTTTAAGTTTAAAAACAAGCTGGTTTTGATTTTTCATAATTTATGTCAAAATCCTACCCAAATCTGACCTTAACCCTAATCATACATCTTTTCCCATTCTTGTGAGTATATTTGAGATTTTATCTTTTGAGAAACATTTGGGTATTCTCTATGTTCTTGTAAACTCCTTTTGAAATTTCTTTATACTTTAGTGGGATGTACATCATAATTTAATATGTCCTAATATATTTAAATATGAAGATGTCAAGGGATATGTAAATAGAGATGTCTGACCATGAGCTGTCACCATCATAATAACTAGGAGCAGAACTACACTATGGACTATGGGGTCAAGTGACTCCATTGTTTTTTGTGTTCAAGCTCTAACTTTTTGTTTAATAGTTATTCACAATTAATAAAATGTGTATGCTAGATTTAGTGATTTTAATTCTTGTGTAACCTTGAACATAGAGAACTTGGGTGGTTTGAGTGTTGACTTGTTGTCCTAAAAACATACAGAAATTATTTTCAGGGGTTTGATTTAATTATCAACATTACTATTTACCATGAAAGAAATATAATCAAATCAAACATGTAGTAAGAATCATGAACAATAATAAAACATGCATTCACATGAGATTGACTCCACATAATATCAAACTATTGTAAAGCATATACGGGATAATCATAATTTTGAATCATCGAATTCTAATAGTTAATTGTTAAGTCTAGTTATTAACATGTTACTTTTTTAATAATCAAGGTAGAATTCGCATTATTAGATTTCTAGAACTCGTGGGTTAGGATTAAGATTTGAAATGGCTTATACAAAGTTATGTGTAATCTTTTCACCCTCGATGGAATTAGAAGATGTGAATCCAAGGATCGTCAACAGGAATTATCAGTGTGAATCGATGTCAAGTCAACGTTAGCGGATAACGTTGATTTGGTTTAATTGTGTTTAAGCAACTTTAAATATCAATGAAATATCAAGAACACACGAAACAAAACACAATTAATGATTAATCAATATTTTATTATAATGTGTTGATGATTACAAAAGAATTGAATGTACGATATCAAAGAATGCTATGATGTTGTGTATGTTTTTGTTGATCGAAAGACTTTTGATGATTGTTGTATTGCTATTGCTGTTCTCAATCAATCAATCGTCTAACTCAATCGTGCTTGAATCGAAACCTAGGATCCATATTTATAGACAAAGGTGTTTCAGTTATAGGAAACACCGGATCTCTTGGGATTTGATTTGTTTCTGTTAAGGAATCATCGGATTTCTCGGGATTCGTATAACCGCCTTGTTGACTTGTTGACTTGTTGACTTGTTGACTTGTACCACTTGTATAATACAAGTGTTTGACTCCGCAGGAATATAGTCTTCAGTAGTAATTTTGTTCTTCCGTAGATAATGTTCTTCCGAAGGTATCTTGTTCTTCCGAAGGTATTGTTCTTCCGAAGGTATCTTGTTCTTCCGAAGGTATTGTTCTTCCGAAGGTATTTTGTTGTTCATCCGCAGAAGATCTTTGATGCATAATTACTTGTAAGAAATATATCTACGGAAGAACAAAATGTTCATCCGTAGATGTTTCTTACACTTGGTCAATTTGTGAAATTGACCAATTATAATTTTTGTTCCTGCAACCATACATAAACCAACACATATATAAATGGGTTAACCTATATATTTAATGCATACACAATAATGAAGTACAAACGTTCATTACAGATATTAATTCAAGTACTAAGCCTATACATAATGACTAGATCTACTGATTCTAGACCTAACAATACTCCCCCTTAGGCTTAGCTACTTGCAATCAGTTCTTCAAAACTGCAAGATCCTTGATTCTGGCAATCATCTTGTTGTAGAAGTAGGAAACAGCAGTCTTCTGATCATCATACTTATAGTTGATCTTCATCTTGCTGATCTTCTTCAGAGTCTCATAACTGATTCCCAGAACATCTTCCTCTGTAGTGAGTGTGTCTAACACCTTGTTGTTATTCACCACTTCTAGCTCATCTTGTTCTGTTATTCTGAGTTCTGTTACTTCATCAAAGGTTGTTCCCTTCAGCAGTCCAGCATTAAATCTTCTTCTTTTATATGCTTTGGCATGTAGTTTGTCTATTACTTGAATCACATGGACATGTAGGAACAGATCATTTTGTGCTTTTTCATCAGTCAGCTTGGGAAAGAATTTGTCATTAAGGTATGAGGTGTAGCTGGGATGGAGCAGTTTGATTTCCACAGGATCAAAGATTCTGATCTTTTCAGCTTTCTTGTTCTCAGCATTTCTCAGCAGGACCAACTCTTTTGTCTTCTCAACATATCCCCATTCAGTGATTGGGTATGTGAATTGAGTCCCTTCAATGCATTTAAGTGCTGCTTTGTTTCTGTTGTTGTAGCCAATCCTCTTCAAGAATTCATCATCTACATGTTCTGAGGCATTGGTCTTGAATCTTTTGAGCCCTTTGATTCTCTTTTGATGTTCTACATCTTCTCTTTTGGCTTCTATAAGCACATCATCTTTAAACTTTGTTTTCAACTTTCCCACTAGGGTTGAGAAATCTCTTCCTCTAGGGTGAATTGGATAATTGCTGATGATTAAACTTTGAAGATCTTTGATGTCATTCTCTGGCAGACTCACCACTGAGAGTACATCATGGAAGTATTCAACTCTTCCAGATGTTCTTTTAATAACAGCACAATCCCAGTCTGGATCATATTTCCAGGCCATGATCTTGTTTTCTTCCACAGAGCTGGGAGTTGTGAGGTGATCTATCAGTTGAATTAGAGTGGACTTTTGCTCAGTTATCTCTCTAACTGCAGTCCCAAGTGGCCATACTTTTCCGGGTATAACTTCTCTTGGCTCTCTAATCAATTTCTCCTTTCTTTTGTGCTGATCTTTAGGTTCAACTGTTATAGGTTCAGCAGGAAGTTTGCTTTGTTGTTCATAAGATGGATGTGGAGCTTCAGTTCTGAATTTTACTCCAGTATCTAGCTCAACTTTCATCACATGCTCCATCATCCTTCTGAGTTCCCCTACTGATCTTCCTTTAAGCTCATGAGGTTTGTAATTATGTCCTTGTAACCAGCAAGTCATGTTGTATTTGCTTAGCTTGGCTGTGTCACAATGTCCCAACTCCTTCTTTGTTTTCTGAATTGATTGAAAGGTGCTGAAGGCTTCATAATCACAATTTGGAATCATAAAGCATGCAAGCTCAAATTCTTTTAACAGGTTCTTCATCTCTGTCATGTTTAGTCTTTCAACCATGTCATAAGGGAAACCATGGTTTATAAGTGTCATGAACATGGTTGATTCAGGCCTCTCTTCAAATATGTCACTTGTAGTCAGAAGATCATCAGCCTTTGAGACTTCTTGTTTTGGTGGAGAGTCTTCTTTGATTAATTCTTCCCACTCTTTATCACTTTCATCTTCCTTTTGAGAGATGGGCTTCTCAGTAGATAAATCTATTGAGGGGGTGTGTTCAGGAGAAGTCAGCTTTTGTTTCTTTGAAACACTTTCATAAGTAGTTGGCTTCTTCTCAGCAGTACCAAGGTACTTTCTTTTCCTTGAGTACAAGATCATTTCTTTTGATGCCTCAGGACCTTGTTTTGTTTGAGCAGTTGAAGCCTTAGCATGAGATTCCAATGAACTGATCTTCAATTTAAGTTGCTCAATTTCTTCTTCTTTTCTCTTTATAATGTTTGACTGAGCAGTCATAGTGCCAGATGCTTGTTCAAGTCTCTTCATGATCTTTTCTTTTTCTTTCTTCTCAGACTCTGCTGACTCTTTAAGCTCAGCTTCCTTGTCTAGCAGAGCATCAATGACTTCTTTATCACTTTGAGCATCTTCTCTCAGTCTTTTTATTCTTGCTTGCTGTCTTATCAATTCTTCATCCTTTTCTTTTATCATCCCCTTCAGCTCTTGTATTCTTTCCTTTCTTTTATTTGATTTGAGCACCAGCTTGTTGTACTCAGCCACCAGATAGCTTTTGCTCACAGGAATGTCATCTTCACTTAGATCATCTTCATTATAAGCAATCACATCAACATGATCTGCTTCTGTATCTACTTCCTGATGCTGAGACTCAATCTCATCTTCTTTCACTTCCTCATGATCAACACTTGCTGAGCTTGACTTTGGTTCAGTGGCTTGATCTTCATGCTCTTGAAGAGTTTGTTGTTGTTGCTGATCAGTCACTGGAGAAACTTGTTCAGTTTCATTTGAATGCACAGGGGATTCAGTCTTGGATAATGACAGTTTAACTGTACTTGCTTCTGAGACTAATTCTGTCTCCCCAGTGTAGATGCTCTCAGTATCTGAATTTGTAGGTTGTTGGTAAAGTTGCATCTGAAGCTGATTTGGTGATTGGGGTTGAATGGGAGATATTGGTTCAGTATTTTGACTGGCTGGTGATTGTGTTTGGGGTGTTTGTTGTTGTTGTGGTGATAGGTGGAGGATTGGAGAGATAGGTTCTGTATTTTGGCTGTGAGGAGATGGTGGTTGATGTGGTTGTTGTTGTTGAGGTGATGCTTCTGGTGATGGAGTGTCTTGAGCAGAGCTGGTAGCAGAGCTTTCTTCACCAATTTCCCAAACAAGATCTTGAGGTATGTCTGCATTGGCATCAATCACATGAGCAAACATGTCTATGTCACCTCCTTCATATTTCCCTGAGATTTTGTTTAGCACAGATCTGCCAAGGTGTGCTTGGATAAACACACCACCCTCCACAGATGTTCCAGGCAGGTCTGCATTAATGATGAGCTGAATGAATCTTGGAAACATATACATCTTATCAGCCTTCTGTACTCGAATGTGATCACACAAACAATTGAAGATGTACTTTGAATAGTTGTAAGTCCTTCCCTCAAAGATGCCAATGATACCAGATGATATATGTCTTGAAAATCTGTCAAGCCCAGATTTTCTGTTTGACATACACTTCAGATAAGTGTGACACAAAAATCTGTATGGCTTACAGAGTCTTCCCTTCTTAATTTCTCCCTTTTCAAAGTCTCCATCATACCCCATTAGGAGAAAAACCTTTTCTATGTATTCATTATCAAATACATCAGGGTGTCCAACTTCAACATCTCCCAGTTCTAGTACCCTTCTTATTGTTTGTTCGTCTATTCTCAGCCTTCGATTCTTTACTTCTGCAATAATGCCTTCATCATCTTCTTCTATATGTGCAGAATTCCAGAAATCACTGATATGCGAGCGATAAATCGTCGGCTCTGCAGATAGGGCATAGAATATCCTTGATCTTCTCAAATATCTCATAATTTCTTGACATCCTTCTGACACAGGATCGTCAGGGTTCAAGAAAGCACACACATTATGTTCTTTTGCAAATCGTTGATCCATCTGTTCATAAGAAAAGACTTCGTTAGAATCACATTATTGATATGAGAATACGAACAGTTGTGAGATAAAACAAGAATCAACTGGTTCATTCTTGATGATTACGACATGTTTTACCTTAATAAACGCTGATTAAGAACACAGATATATGTTTGCTTAAGGTTTTGATTTGGTAAATTTTGAATGTTGAGAAAGTGGGAAAATTTTGTTGAGTGAGATTTTCTAGGTCTGAAAAAGTGAGCTGAAAAAGTGAATAATGAATTTGACAAGTCAAACCTCATTATTTATACCCTCAGACATATTAATTTTCTCTGATTTATTCAGTGGGTCCCACATTGTATTCTTCCGTAGAAGTAATTTCTCATTAATTAAGTGTGATCCACAATTTACTCTTCCGTAGTACATCTACGGATCAACAACTTCTACTGATGTGAAATTGTAATCATTAATTTATTGATCTTTATTCATCCGTAGTTTACCAATCTACGGATAAACATTAATATACTAATATTGATTTACACACAGTTGTATGTATGGCCCAACTCCATTGGTTGAACCAATTATTGCTATAGGACCTCGTTGGCTTTGTATACATGACAATTTAGTACAAGAAAATTTAAAATAGAGATTTTTACTAAAAAAAAATTTCATGTAACCAACAGCTAAGATGATGCTCAGATTTCAATTTCTTCAAATTGATAAAGATATAGACATTGCTGCTGCTGATTTAGATGCTTTTTCATGAATTCTACTCCCCCTAAATTTGTGATTAATGATGAACATAAGCATTTATCATAAATTTCTTTAAGAGGAATAACATGAACTTTAAATATATGATAATGATCAGATACACATAAGATGGGATCATACTATAATGCTAAGCCTCTTCCTGATTAGTTATGTTGTATAGTTGATACTAGAACAAGTTCTGATTGCAAGTATATTGTCCATATAAATCCATACAAGAGCTCATGTATCAACTAGGCATGCTGTTTATCATGTTTTATTGTTTTAGAAATAACTGTCACGGGCTTCACATTTGATTCACAAAGGTTGTTGTCCTCCCTTTGCAAGTCAAATCATCACTTTTTCACACTTAAGACTATGTACTTTAAATTATAATAGCTATCTTGAGATGTATTTGGCATCTCATTGATGCGATGTTGATAAAGCTCAAGATAATATACAGTTGATCACTTAGGATTCTTTTGAGAGCTTTAGATATGATCATCATCAGGTCACCAGGTCTTTACTCACGTAAAACAGAGGTGCCTTTAACCCAGGTCTTTGTTCACACAAAACAGAGGGATGATGATGAGCATGATCTTTTCACCTTTGATACTGATATTCAGTATGGTGATCATACACCCAGGTCTTTGTTCACACAAAACAGAGGGAGTATGATTTGCAAAGATAGATAGTATAAAGTGTTTTACATAGTGTGTTTAGATGAATGATTTGATCACATTAGGATAAGACTCACTTTGTTTTCTCAAAATGAAGTTTCCCACAGACAATTATTATAGTATTATGTTTTGCATGCACTAAGTTTTGTTTCCACTCAAGATGAACCTACTCACATATCAAGAAACTTGTTGAGATATATTGTTATTTGTTTATGCAGAAATAGGCAAAGCTATAGTGTACTATCATTTCCCATGCATAAGTCATACTGATGCATTATTGCACACAGCATGTTGTTTGTTTGGACTTGATTTAATCTAAGTTAATCATACCTAGAGACTCAATCAGAAAATTAAATCTGACTGAATCAAAGGCTTTAGTGAATAAATCAGCAAGCTGATTTGATGTATCCACTTTGACTAACTTAATCAATCCCTTTTCTGAGCAATCTCTCAGAAAATGATACCTAATCTCTATATGTTTTGTTTTACTATGTTGCACAGGATTAGCAGTGATAAACATAGCAGCAGAATTGTCTATATAGATTGAAGTTTGAAGAAAGTTGTAACCATAGTCAAGCAATTGGTTTTGTAACCAAAGTACTTGAGAACACCCAGCTGAAGCAGCAATGTACTCAGCCTCAGCTGTGGATACAGAAACATTTGTTTGTTTCTTGCACTGCCATGACACTAGCCTGGGTCCAATGAATTGACATCCACCGGTTGTTGATTTTCTATTGCTGTTACATCCACCATAGTCACTGTCTGAGTATGAGTAGAGTGTAAAGTCTCCATCCTTGGGATACCATAGACCAAGTCCTGGTTTTCCCTTGAGGTATCTGAAAATTCTTTTGACAGCATTGAGATGTGACTCCTTTGGATCAGATTGGTACCTAGCACATACACACACAGCAAACATAATATCAGGTCTACTGGCAGTTAAGTACATAAGTGAACCTATCATAGATCTAAATAATTTTTGATCAATAGATTTTCCAGTGGGATCAGGAGCAATCTTATCAATTGTTGATGCTGGTGTTTTGCATGAGGATACTTCAGCAAGATTGTATTTCTTCAGTATTTGATGTATGTATTTTTCTTGATTGATGAATATTCCATCTGCTTTTTGATGAACTTGAAGGCCAAGGAAGAATGTTAATTCACCCATTGAGCTCATCTGAAATTCAGATTTCATCAGTTCTTCAAAATTCACACACAATCTCTTATTTGTTGATCCAAATATAATGTCATCAACATATACTTGAACTACTAAGAGATCTTGATGTTCTTGTTTGAGAAAGAGTGTCTGATCAATAGTTCCTCTTTTGTAGCCATGCTTGAGTAAGAAAGATGATAGTGTTTCATACCATTTTCTTGGTGCTTGATGAAGACCATATAAGGCTTTATCTAGTTTGTATACCCTGTGAGGATAATGAGGATCTTCAAATCCGGGGGGTTGAGACACATAAACTTCCTCATCAATTTTCCCATATAAGAATGCACACTTGACATCCATTTGATACACAGTAAATTTCTTGTATGATGCATATGCCAAGAACACTCTTATTGCCTCAATTCTTGCAACTGGTGCAAAAACTTCATCATAATCTATGCCTTCTTCTTGAGTGTATCCTTGTGCTATCAACCTTGCTTTGTTTCGGACAATAATCCCTCTATCATCCAGTTTGTTTTTGTATAGCCATCTAGTTCCAATAGGATGTTGACCTTCAGGTAAATCAACAAGAGACCATACTTTTTGCTTTCTGAACTGTTGAAGCTCTTCTTGCATAGCTTCAATCCAGCTATTGTCTTTTAAAGCAGCTGTAATGTTTGGAGGCACCACTTGAGAAAGAAAACAGTTGAAGAGACAAAGGTTGGCTGTACCACTTTGGCTCCTTGTAGTTCTCTTTTCAGGATTTCCAATGATATTGTTAAGTGGATGAGACTTATGAATTCTCATTGAGGGAGTTGACTCAACTGGAATGGATGATTCCAGATTAGTCATTTCCATTGCCTCTGACTGATTCATCTCAATTTGAGAATTCAAGAAATAATCAAATTGAGTCTCTGTTGATTGAGCTACAGAAGTATCTGCAGTTGGATTTTGCTCTTCCGCAGGAACTTCTGCGGAAGTATTTTGTTCTTCCGTAGGAGCTGCTCCGGATACATTTTGGTCTTCCGAAGGAAGTTCTCCGGATGTATTTTGGTCTTCCGAATGAATTTCTCCGGATACATGCTGATCTTCCGAAGGAACTCCGGATGCATTTTGGTCTTCCGAAGGAATTTCTCCGGATATATGCTGATCTTCCGAAGGAACTCCGGATGCATTTTGGTCTTCCGAAGGAATTTCTCGGATATATGCTGATCTTCCGAAGGAACTCTAGATGCATTTTGTTCAGTTCCACATGTAATATCTGCTTCTGCTGAAGTATTTTCACCTGAAGATGGATGTATCCTTGGGGGATCAGCAGATAAAGTTACTTCAGTCATAATAGGTGGAACAAATGGATAGCATACTTCATCAGATCCTGCATTTGTCAAATGATCATAGTTAAAAGATTTAGACAAAGCATCTATGTCAAATAACCATGATGAACCTTTAACTGACTTAGTAAACACATTTTCATCAAAAGATACATTAGGGGTCTCTTCCACCATGTTATGTTGTGGAATATACACTCTATATGATTTTGATGTTGAAGAGTATCCAACAAAGAAACCATCATATGCTTTTTCTGAAAATTTTCCTAATGACTCTTTTAAGTTCAAAATAGTTACTTGACATCCAAATACTCTTAGATATCCTATGTAAGGTTTTCTTTTAAATAGGAGCTCATAAGGAGTTTTGTTATGTTCTTTGACAATTAATATTCTATTTTGAACATTGCATGCAGTATTCACAGCCTCAGCCCAAAAGGTAATAGGTAGTTGTGAATCAGCTAGCATTGTTCTTGCTGCTTCAATGAGAGTTCTGTTTCTTCTTTCAGCAACTCCATTTTGTTGTGGAGTCCTTGGTGCACTGAATTGTCTTGCAATACCTTTGCTCCTGCAAAAAGAATCTAGTTCAAAGTTGACAAATTCAGTACCATTATCACTCCTGAAAATTTTGACTTTTGTATCAAGTTGATTCTCAATCTTGATGACAAAGTCCATTAATGTTTCTGATGTTTCACTCTTTTGTTTTAAGAAAAAGACCCATGTAAATCTAGTGAAATCATCAACTATCACCAAACAATATTGCCTTATTCCAATGCTCATTACATTGGTTGGGCCAAAAAGATCCATGTGAAGCAATTTGAGTGGTGTAGTATTAGTATTGATTGTTTTTGGTTTATGTGACACTCTGTGTTGTTTTCCTTTGTAACAAGAAGAACAATGAGTTGAGCAATGAAACTCTTTATTTGGTAATCCAATGACCAGGTCATGTTTCACCAATTTATTCATGTTCTTCATGTTAGAATGAACAAGCCTTCTATGCCATAATTGTGACAAATCTTCTGAAAGTTTAGATATAAGGCAAGTTTCATGTTTTGTGAGTGAAGTGTTGTTCATATCCAAAACATAAGTGTTTCCTTTTCTTGCTGCTTTGAGGAGAATTCGATCTTCAGGGACACTAAATCCTGGCTTAAGAATGTAACAGTTAGTGTCATCAAACAATGTAGTGTAGTTTTGATCACAGATTTGAGATACACTAAGTAAATTATACTGTAAGTTTTTACAGTAATTTACTTTATCAAATATAAGTACACCATTAGTTATCATTCCTTCACCAACAATTTTACCTCCCTTTTTATCCCCACCAAATGCCACATAAGTAGCATTTTTATGTTTAAAATCATGGAGAAGAGAACAGTTTCCTGTCATATGCCTGGAACAACCACTGTCAACATACCACATGTTGTCAGCTCTCCAATATTGTTCCTGCAATCAGAAATGAAAATCAGTTAGAAGTGACAACCCAAGTCTTAGTGATCTTGGGTTTATCAACAGGATCTAAAACAGTTATTCTTTCATGAACAATTTTTGAAGTTTCAGTTTCAGATTTAATTGATTCATTCTGATTTGATTTAGATGAGGATGATTCTGCTGAATTTGATGTTGATGAAGTAGATTCATGATTCACATTGTCTGCTTTACTCAGAGTAACTTCATTTGTTTGAGTCTTTTGTTTTGACACTGAACCTTTAAATGTTTCACTATCTTTTGTTTTTGAAAGAGGTATATGAATGCCTTTGTCAAATTTATCAAAGAATGAATCATCATCCTTTGATTCTTTGTCTGACAAATCTACTCTTTTGTGTGGTGTTTTTGACTGCTGAAAAGATGGTTTTTTCCGCAGTATATGAACACTTGATGCTGATTTGACCTTTGGTTTTGCTTTTGATTTTTGTTCAAACTTCTTCAGTTTTGAGCTCTTTGCAGAATCCGTAGATTGAGAATCTGATTCAGATTTGTCTGATTCTTTCTTCTTTGAGCTTTTTGTCTTGTTCTTTTTGTTGAAATAACATTCCTGTGTGGAATGATTATTTTTGTTGCAGATAGAACAATGTTTGTTGAAGTAACAATCAGTAGTCATATGATTGTTCATATTGCAAATAGAACAGTAGCTGCTGAAGTAACAGTCTTCAGTGTTGTGATTTTTCATGTCACACCATTTGCAATACTTTTCTTCTGATTCTTTCTCAGAATCATTCCTTTTGTTTGCTGATCTTTGTTGTAGCTCTTTCTTCTTTAGCTTTGAATGTGCTTCACCTTTTTCAATTTTGTGCACATTTTGATTGTTTGGGGCTGAATTTCTCTTCCGTAGATCAGCAGCTGAAGTTTTCTTGTTCAGTTGATGATCTACTGAAGCCTTTTTCTTTCCTTTGAATTTTCCTCTTTCCTCAGTGATGACAAATTCATCAGTCAATTTCTTGGAGGAGTCTTGCATACTTAGTTCTTGAAGACCTTCATTCAATTGAGCTATCCTCTTGTAGATGGTCTTCAGCATGTTTCTTTGTTTAGGAGGGTATGGCAACTTTGTTTCTTCAAGCACTTTTGGGATATGGGCTTTCAGTTGAAAATTTTTACCAGTGCTTGTTTGATCAACATCATGTTCATCAGAATCATCCAAGTCATCATACTTATCATAATCAAATTCTGAATCATTTTGATCTAATGATTCTGATTCAGATGATTCAGTTTCACTCACCTCAGCTTTATCATTAATTGTAGTTTTAGTTGAATCTTTTTCAAACTTAGTGCCAGGCACAAAATGTTTTGACAGAGTGTTTGTCATTGTTGTAGGTAAGGATGTGTAATTATCATTTATAGGTGGTGCAACCGCATTATAACCCAACCCAGACCTTTTCATTGATTCAATATGAGAATTTAGTAATTTCTCATATTGCTGAGATGATAATTGAAACTTCTGAAGTTTCACTTCAGTTGATGCATGATCAGCCATGGATTTTGTTAAGGAAGTAGTCAAATGCTCAACTTGGGCTTTTAGGCTATAATTTTCAGAAACAAATTTTTCTAAATCCTTTTGCAAGGAATTAATTTTTATTTGATATAATTTATGTTCTCTAACATGGGATTCATTCAAAATCATTGTTTCTTTTACTTTATCAGCCAACTGTTGAGCATGGACTCTATATCGTTCAACTTCCTCAACACAAGTTGATGAACACAATCTTTCTTTTACCTCTTTTGCCATTGGGGGAACTGTTTGATCCATATGGGCCATCAAAGCTTGATTCTCTTCCAAAACTTCCTTCTCATACAAACTCCAATCACACGTTCCATCTTGAAGTATGATCAGCCCTGACTCCTTTGAGTTACTAGGTCCTGCTGATTCTTTGGTGGCTGGTGAGGAAGCATTGATCAGTTGAGATTGCTTGTGCAGAGGACTTTGAGAAGATTGTTGATTTGCTTGAATCTGATGTTGTTGATGCTGCTGATGTTGTCTCATCTCTGGATAAGACTGTTGATTGCATTCTCTTGAGAAATGTCCATAGAGATTGCATTTGTAGCATCTCACTTTTGATTTGTCAACACCAATCTTTGATGTTTTGCTTGCTGAAGCCAAGTTCTTATTTCTCCTGAGATATTGCTTAGCTCTATAAGCAATCATGGCCATCTGCCATTGTAGATCCATCTCTTCCACTACATCTGGAGGTAGTTCTTCTAAGTCTTGTTGGCAGATATTGGCTGATGTTAGAGAGCTTCCCAGATATGCTTGAAAACTTGAGCTAAAAGCTGCAAAGGCTGCTCTTTGTTCTTCAGAGTCCAATATCACAGTTATTGGTTCTGACTGATTTGCTGAAAAGGAAGACTTAGCTGTTGTTGCAGTTGTATCTTGTCTATCAGTAGTTCTTCCTTTATTCTTCTGCTGCTTGTCTTGAGATGATTTCTTTGAGGGTTTTGAAGCATAGAAGCTAACTTCCTCCTCATCATCACTCCTAGCACAAGAGTTATCACTTTCATTGTTTGAAATAATGCACTTCCTACATTATTTGTTTCTTTGAAGTGATAGGGTGAGACATGAGTTCTCACACTCTTGTTTCTTGATTTTTCGTCCATTTCAAGAGCTTCCACTTTTGCAACCAGAGTATCTAAGCCAGTTGCTTTCAGATCTATAGTGTTCTTGAACATGGACACAGTATGCTTCCAACTTTCTGGCAAAGTGTGGAGCATTTTCTTGTTTAATTCCTCACTAGTATACTTCAACTCTAGAATATTCATCTCAGTGACTAACTGCATGAATCTATGAAGTTGCTGAGGAATTGATTCACCCTCAATATGATGAAAAGTTTCATATTGTGATCTGAGGGTGTCTCTCCTTATGCTTCTTATCTCATCACTCCATTCGCAGAGAGTGTGATGTATCTTCCATAAGGAGTGTGCTGTTTTATAGTTCTCACACCTGATTAATATCTCTTCAGGTAAAGCCATACTAAGCAAACTGTATGCTTTTATATCGACTTTAACCTTTTTGACATCATCAGGTGATAGATCTTTCGTACTGATTGGTTGATTTTTGTCATTATAATCCGGCCCAAGAGTGGGTGGAATATAAGGACCTTCAGTGATGGAAATCCACAAGTCAGAATCAGTATAGTTTACATGATTCCTGAACTTGATTTTCCAAGACTTGAAATCTGCTTTTGTTTCCAACTTCGGAGGTTGGTAAGATGAACCACTGAAGTTGCTCATGATGTTAACAAGATCTGCTATTCAATTGATTTGAATATAGAAACAAGTTAATTAAAAACGATTGCTGTTAAACGAAATCAAACACAATTAAAACACAACTAACACTGATAGATCAATTGATCTAAATCAATGAGCACTTGGCTCTGATACCACCTGTGAATCCAAGGATCGTCAACAGGAATTATCAGTGTGAATCGATGTCAAGTCAACGTTAGCGGAATTAACGTTGATTTGGTTTAATTGTGTTTAAGCAACTTTAAATATCAATGAAATATCAAGAACACACGAAACAAAACACAATTAATGATTAATCAATATTTTATTATAATGTGTTGATGATTACAAAAGAATTGAATGTACGATATCAAAGAATGCTATGATGTTGTGTATGTTTTTGTTGATCGAAAGACTTTTGATGATTGTTGTTTTGCTATTGCTGTTCTCAATCAATCAATCGTCTAACTCAATCGTGCTTGAATCGAAACCTAGGATCCATATTTATAGACAAAGGTGTTTCAGTTATAGGAAACACTAGATCTCTTGGGATTTGATTTGTTTCTGTTAAGGAATCATCGGATTTCTCGGGATTCGTATAACCGCCTTGTTGACTTGTTGACTTGTTGACTTGTTGACTTGTTGACTTGTACCACTTGTATAATACAAGTGTTTTGACTCCGCAGGAATATAGTCTTCAGTAGTAATTTTGTTCTTCCGTAGATAATGTTCTTCCGAAGGTATCTTGTTCTTCCGAAGGTATTGTTCTTCCGAAGGTATCTTGTTCTTCCGAAGGTATTGTTCTTCCGAAGGTATTTTATTGTTCATCCGCAGAAGATCTTTGAATGCATAATTACTTGTAAGAAATATATCTACGGAAGAACAAAATGTTCATCCGTAGATATTTCTTACACTTGGTCAATTTGTGAAATTGACCAATTATACTTTTTTGTTCCTGCAACCATACATAAACCAACACATATATAAATGGGTTAACCTATATATTTAATGCATACACAATAATGAAGTACAAACGTTCATTACAGATATTAATTCAAGTACTAAGCCTATACATAATGACTAGATCTACTGATTCTAGACCTAACAGAAGAGCATACTTGACTCGACACGATTGGACGATCCGATGTTGGAGCTGTAAAAGATAGTCTATATTATCAACACAGTGAAAGTCAACAAAAGTCAACGTCACGGTCAAAGTCAACAAAAGTCAAACCAAACACGTTCGAGACGAAGAACCGAGACGAGACGTTGAAGATTTAAATGACTACGAGTTTTATTGTAATAAATATATTTTGTGTGAACAAAATATATTTTATCTTTATTTTAGTCATTTTTATGCTTAATATGTAATTTTGTATTAATTAGCCTAAGTCTAGGGGGTTAAGTGCAATTAGTGCATATTAGTCTAGACTATAAATAGGTTAATTGTCATTAGTGTTGGTTAATGGTTGGATGACCAATTGATTGAGGGTTTTACTTGTAAATAATATTATTAGCAATCAATAGAGATCAAAGGGGTTTTGATTGTGATTATCATATTTTGATCTAATTCTTCATGATTTGATTAAAGTTTGTTTATTCTGGAGTTACAATTTGGTATCATAGCCATTTTGGATCAAATTCACTGAAGATTTGAAGATTTTTAGAGAGTGAAGTTGAGGTTTTGGTTGTTTTTGTTCAATATCAAGTTTTCATCAATTTCGGATCAGATTTGAGTGTTATTGATATGGAAATTGATTGAAGTTTGCTTGTTATTGGTTGGGAAAGCTCTGTTAGCCATCAGATTTCAAATTCGTTGAGATTTGGGCGATTTCAGATTGATTTCGTGTTGAAAAAGCTTTTCAGCTTCGTCCAGCGAAACTACGAGTTCTTCCAGCGAAACTGCCTGTTCTTCCAACGAAACTACAAGTGTTTTACAATTTGTAGTTAATTTCTGCACCTCAGCGAAAGTAGTGATCTTGAACGAAAGTTCAACAGTGCTTGTGGGTGATTTACAAGCGACATTGCTGCCGAAAGTATCATTGAACGAAAGTTCAAGCTTGTTTCGTGCGAACTTATCAGCGAAACTAAGCCATTTGTGACATTCGGCTAGCGAAACTGCTGCTGAAATTTCCAGCGAAACTACTGTCGGCTGAGCGAAACTAGAGTTCACAGCGAAACTAGCTCTGCGAAACTATAATTTCGGCGAAACTATCATTTCTTCAGCGAAATTCGAATGTTAAAGATGACTTGACCCCAGTTGCTAAGATTGTCTAGCGTGTCATTTAACAAATAATATTATTCCCGGGGGAGAATTATTCTAAATTTTTTTTGGAAAAATATTTTTGGGGCGTTTAGTTGTTTAAACAAAATAAAAATAAAAATGGCTTTTGCAGAACTGATTAAATCCTTCGAATCTGATGATCTCACAATTGCACAATGTCGGTTTGATAATTTTGCAGCTTTAAAGAATGAAACGATGTCTGATTTTGTTGATCGTTTTCTGTTGGTGGCAAGTAATCTGAAGAAGTTTGATGCCCAATTAGGAAATCATGAACAAGTTCTAAGATTCTTTGATTCCCTCCCATCAGAATGGAGCTCACACGCCAAGTCGATTAAAAGAGATGGAGGTTTTCTGGATTACAAACTAATGGAGGTGATCAACAAACTGAAAGAAATGGAGTTGGATATCAAACGTCGTGAGTACTATGAAGCAACATATCTAACTCCAAATATCACTTCAAACTCCAAAGAGAAACCAGAAGAGAGATCAGATTCTGACACCAATTCAGACGGTTTACCGAAACCTGGAACTAAAGAGGTACAAGAGGAGCTTAAGCAGACATCAATGGGTAAAGGTGGAGCTGAGTTGAATGCTGAAGTTTGTGATGCTAAGAAGGAAGAGGAATGGAAGCGAAATACCAGAGTTTGCAACAGCAAGAAGGCTCTTACTGCTGAAAGAGTCATCCTGGATCTTCCATACGAGACAGTTCAGGATATGTGTTCTTCTGATTGCAAAATTCGTTTATTTGGTGTGTATAAAGCTAATAGGTTACTTTTAGATAACCAAAATGAGTTAACCACCATAAACGTAGAACTTAAAAAGAATAAAGCCAAGTATTTCATAAAATTAAATGAAGCTTTAAAAGAAAATGATCATTTAAAACGAATTCTTCTTGAATGAAATGTTGAAATTAATCTTTTAAACGAAAGAGTTACATTGGCTGAGTTTGAAACAAGCAAGCTTAAAACAAAGCTTGATAGATGGACCATATCCGGAATGAAACAGAAAGAGCTATTGTGTAAACAGAGGGGAGCTAGGATTAAAACGGGAGTGGGTTGTGGTGAAAATCCATACGTCTATCCTCCTCCTAGCACCCATTGTTACTCTCCTATGCCTCAACCTCATCCATCTAATGATTTGATTGAAGCTGCATAAACTAATAGTTTAAATGCAGGCTTAAGCAACGTTAATCTTGAAGAGGTTAGAGATGTGCAGGATTCTCCTGTAGGTTTGGGATTTCTCAGGCAGGGGTCTGATAAGAAGATTAATGACGATTCTACCTCTGATGCTCCAAAATCAATATCAGTTGCTTCTCCAACCTTCTTCAACAAATTCAAAACAGGTAACATTCCTTCGTTTGTTCCTGTCAGGTTTGTCAAAGAAGGAACAGTTGTTGAATCGTCAGGTAATCAAAATCCTATAACCGAAGCCGACATAATAGGAGGTGTCAATCAAGATTCTTTGGAAGCAGATTTGTGTATACGAGTCTGGATAAGCTCAGATGATGAATCAAACATGGAGGAGCGTGTTGGTTCCTCACAGATTAATATATCTCGTGACATTGTCAAGTCTCACAAGCTTCCAAAAGCTAAATTAAGACCAATACAGATCTCTTCTCCAATTGCAAAGCAACCCACTCAATCAGTGAAGATCTCATTCCCTGTTCAGCATAGCAAATGCCAAAACAAGCAAGAATCTGCTACAAGCTCAAAGCAATCCTCATCCCCACCTGCATCGGGACTACAAAGAATCAAAAGCCATTCAAGTCTTGTTTTGAGTGTGGAAAAGAAGGTCATGTGGTAAAGAAATGTCCTCAAAGACTTGTTTCGGATGGTAAAGGCAAACCGAATTGCTTCTCCGGATCACAGTCCACAAAGAATATTCCAGACGGTAAAGGCAACACGAGTTGCTTCTCTGGATCAAGAGGTAAGAAGCACACATCTTTGAATGGTTGGATGAGAAACCCTCTATCCAAACCTTTTCATGTTAAGCCGGTTTCACACAATTCAAAGATGAAAATGACCAAAGGTTCAAAACCAAATTCTTTTCCATCTGGTCTTAAACAAAAAATGTTTTCCAAATTTAATTCATTCAAATCCAAATTAATTGAATCAAAACAAATTTGGCAAATTAAAAAGAAGGATACATATATCCCAGATTGTTTAAACAATTGTATGCAGAAGCTTGTTACTTATCTTGATGAAAAAGGAACTTTCAGGACTATGATGGCCTGGGTTCCCCTTTCAAACTAATCTGTTTATGAGTGCCGGAACAATTCAGGAGGACTGTTAGTAATCCGGTTTATTGACAGGGATTGTTCCTAATTCAAATTTGAGGTGGAACAAACAGGTTAAGGTCATGGTATTATATCCACAATCTGGATTTTTATCTGCATTATCACAGTTCTCACTTCATAGTCACTGCATATTTCTTGAGAATTCATTTCTTATTTTCATATCAGTGTAGTTTGGAAGACCTTCTTTGATAAATTTTTATTTTTGTACAGTTTAAAAATTAAAAAAAATAAAAAAAAATTTAAAAATAATAATAAAAAAATAAAAAAATAAAAAAATAAATATAAATATAAAATAAAAAAAGTTTGCAAAAATAAAAATTTAGGGGGAGAGTATAAGTAAATAAAAATGAAAAGAGAACTGGGAACTTGATTTGAGATGATTGAGAAATGGTTGTATATCTTCTTGCAATGGTTGTTTTTGCATGACTTGCGTTTTTAAAATGAGAAATGATAGTAACTGATGTTGTTATCTGATTTACATCTTATTTTTAATAATAAATAAAAGAAAAACAATCAGATTCTTTAATGATATGCTTGGTAGACTTAGCCTGAAGAATAAAGTAGACAGCAGTATGATGATTTAAATTAAAATATATGCTTAAGAATGTCTGGATTTACGCAATCATTTTGGTCTGCACAAAAACTGAGTACTGACAAAAATTGGATTGAGAATTGATCTTTCTCCCACCATGATACAAATCATATAAGCCATATCTTTGAGCCGTGATTGGTGTATTTATGTGTCTTGTGTTTGTGCTAATCTCCTCTGCTGTACGGAAGTACTGACCTGGAGTGATGATCTCCTCTGCTGTACGGAAGTACTGACCTGGAGTGATGATCTCCTCTGCTGTACGATAGTACTGACCTGGAGCTCTCATCGGCACATGATTAAATGGTCATCTCATTTGTTATACGTGAGTATAGACCTGGAGCTCTCACCATTTTGGTCTAAGTAGTGTCAAATCATCTAATTCATCACAGAATGCAATATTCTGTTGATAATCACTTGCACACTAATGCACACGCCTTGCTCTATAAAGATCGTAACAAAATTCAAGAAATCCTGAGGTTGGGTGGGGGGTTTTTGCCAAATGATTGTGGGGTCCTAGCATTCTAAGTATTTAATCGAACCTTAACGAATCATCTGTTGCTTGTTGAAAAACATAAGGCATGAGTTTAAGTGGAGAAACATATCAGCAATCGTTATTATCTGTTTGAGAATTTCAAAAATCATTCAAACACTGTAATTAGATTCAGTTATCAGTGTGATCTCATTGCTTGTCGATGTTTAAATTCATCTTTGTGCTAAAGTATATCTTGAGGATGTGATCTCATGATCGATTCAGTTCTTGGTTATATAAAAAAAATTATTAATAGATAAAAACAAAATGTTATAATAAATATATATAATAAAAAAATAAAAAATTTATAACAGAATTTCATTTCAATTTCTTTTAGGTCTTCCATATTATGCTGTTACAATTTTATCATTTTCATGCATTTCACAGAAATTGCGTACAACCGAAAACGGGTTCGCTTGTTTTCAAACACAAATAAACACGGGTTTATTTTGTTAAATAAAATGATCTAATTAGAAATGTCGAGAATGTGTTTGTGATTGTGTTTTAGTTTTTGCTGTAAGTGATGGTCGATCATCAGTTGAGCAGTGTACCTGATCAGAGAACGTGTTCCTCAAGTTTGCAGAAGATACCGAGCTAGGAATCCTCCTCCTACATCTTCTGAAGCACTCAAGATTAGAGATTGGGGAAAGCTGTTCCAATATCTTCACAAAGGATGCACTGGAAAAAGGGGAGCATATAAATAGGGGGAGCGTACGAGATGAATAATTTTTCTCATCAGATTCAGAAAGCTTCAATTTGAAGATCTTTCTATTGTTGACTTCTCGATGCTGAATTTGTTTGAAGACGTTGATAATGATAGACTAAGGGGGAGTATTGTTGGAGCTGTAAAAGATAGTCTATATTATCAACACAGTGAAAGTCAACAAAAGTCAACATCACGGTCAAAATCAACAAAAGTCAAACCAAACACGTTCGAGACGAGGAACCGAGAAGAGACGTTGAAGATTTAAATGACTAGGAGTTTTATTGTAATAAATATATTTTGTGTGAACAAAATATATTTTATCTTTATTTTAGTCATTTTTATGCTTAATATGTAATTTTGTATTAATTAGCCTAAGTCTAGGGGGTTAAGTGCAATTAGTGAATATTAGTCTAGACTATAAATAGGTTAATTGTCATTAGTGTTGGTTAATGGTTGGATGACCAATTGATTGAGGGTTTTACTTTTAAATAATATTATTAGCAATCAATAGAGATCAAAGGGGTTTTGATTGTAATTATCATATTTTTATCTAATTTTTCATGATTTGATTCAAGTTTGTTTATCCTGGAGTTACATCTGAAAATTTTTATGTCGCTTTGTTAAAAACCTAGTCACAAAAAAGTGACCCCTAGGAAAAAATTTCTGGTTCCGCCATTGACAATACCAAACCGTTATTCCTTTCAAAAATGTCACCATCTTCTTCATTCTTTTAATTGAAGGATAAAATAAACAATGGTGATAGAACTAGGGTTTTCAATAAATGAAGAAGACAAATATGGTGGATGGGCTCATGTTAGCGGTGGTGGCAATGAAATGGCATTACGTTTTGTTTAGAGAACAAAAAGGAAAACCATGGTGGTTGTACATGTTCTTGTACGGTTGTTGACAAAGAACAAGCCATGAAATCAGAATTTCAACTACAAAAAAAAGCAGAGATGGTGGTTATATGGTGCATTATTATCATTAATAGTGATGAAAGGGGGATAGAGGTTGTCGAAAATAGCAACAAAAAGTTTTAGCGGTAATGACAAGTCTTCATCTGCCGATCACCTTCTTCAACCGGTATACAAGATTCCCTCTCCTTTTCAGATTCCATCCTCCAAACAAAATTGATTACTCTCCATAAGGAACTACTTAAGAAATGAAGCATCTGGAGAAATGAAAAATATTTGTTTACTTTGGATAGTTTAATGAAAATCTTTACTGAGAATTATCTTCTGATTTTCAGTATGCCAAAAACCATATGCTAAAAAGCCCCTCCTACCAAGAGTAAGTGCTGACGATTGTAACTTCAGATCGAGTAGCTAATGAATTATCTTCCAAGAACTTCTAGTGAGAGGCCCCTACTGTTTAGCTACTGAATCATCTTCCAAAGACAAATCTTTTGATTAGCGGTCCTTAACTACCAAAGTTCAACTTCTGAAATTCATCTCTGAGACAACAATTACTGATAACATTAGCTAAGAAAAAGGCCTAAGGGTACTTACTTTTAATCAACATTTACCTCATATGCAACAACATATACAAGCTCTTCAAGGATATAGCTCAATGTTCAGTATGTTATACGTTTGATTCATATAGTTTTCCTAAACATTGGTTTCAAGCTTGAGTGGTATAGGGTGTTTTGGATAATTCGTTATTAATCTATCATATTTGGACATTTGAATCTTTTTAATTGATCTTTGAATCTAATGATCATACTATGCATTTGACTTGCTCGATGAAATACCACAAAGATAGAACTTCTTTTCAGAGTGGGTGCTTTTTGGGAAATACGATGGGTTATGGGTTGTTTTTCGAAGGTGTTTGAAAAGTGGGTGTTCAGTGGATAGCATGTACGGAATCAACCTTTTTCATGATTGGATACGTAAATCGACTTACGGAATTGGTTTTCCGTTTGTTGACCGTCTTCACATATTTGTTGACCACAAGAAAGTAATAAACAATTTGATTCTTCAAATCACATTTACGGAATCAATTTTTTAATGTAATAACATTGACCATAACTAATTGATTCCTTAGTCACAATTTACCAAATCCTTTGCTCTTTTTTGAATTCATATAATTTACCATCCCCAAAATTCACCTACCACATTATAAAAATACAACATATTTCACCTGATTCATGTTTTGTATTCACCCTCCAAAAAAGTTGTACTTTAAGTTTCGTTTGTATTTGAAAACTTAAATCTTCTAACAAGAAAAGTGTAAGGATTACACTTAGAGGCTGATGCAACCAAAGAGCAACTCAAAGAGCTCTTAGCATGCACATGTGAAGTACTAGGATAGTGCTTCGGAAGATTTGATATAACCAAGTGAATTATGCTAAGTATCAAATCTTGTGAAGCCAAAAGACCAATTCTTCTGAAGCCAAAGATGAAGTCTTCCGAAGCTTTAAAGACAAAGTCTTTCGAAGCTAAAGACTGATTTCTTCCAACGAGAGAGAATGCATGTCTTGTCTGACATGCTTTTGACAAAAGCTGAAACACCTTTCCGCTGCCATCTCTGAAGACTCACCAACTTGTATGAGTTGGTGAAAAGTCCATGCTTTTATCAATGTAGATTAAGGTGTTGAGTGTGTAATTTTCCAACTATGCACTTTTATCTTTTTGTAATAGATAAGGATATGAGCTCTGTCATGTCATAGTCATTAGCCAAAAAACAATCTGCCTTTTGACTCTACATTGATCTTGTTGTCTAGATTAGTGTTTCCAGCCGGCCTTCAAAGTATGGCCGGCTGTAAGATGTAGTATAAAGTATCTCAAGTACTTGTATCTAGAATTAAGTTTTTTACACTTATAAGAACTTAAGAGCAATATACATCATTCTTGAAATCCATATTATCTTCTTCTTGTTTTGTTCGTTACTTGTATTCTTTGTTTCATTATAAACCGGTTCCCTATTTGATCTGCTAAGTGTTCTAAGTCTCTTCACCATGTGAAACTGTTGCATTGAACCCCTTCACCGGTCTTCAATTGGTACAAGAGCATTTTAGGCTCTTGATCGTAATATCTCACCATATTAAATCCCTTCAGTTTCATAAAACACTTAACAACTCAAATGGCAGCTCTTACCAAAGCCGATATGGAAACCGGTACCATGACCAAATCTCCGCTGATCACTCCTGATGACTTTGATACTTGGTGCCAAAGAATTGAAGGCTTAATCAAGTCTCAAGACAATAGGATGTAGGGATCTATTGTCTTAGGACCTCATGTTCCAAGCACCATTTCAGCTGCTAGTGGTGGTGGTATGATTCCAAAGAAGTGACTGACTACTCAGAGGAAGATTGGAAGAAAATTGATGTAGATCAGAAGGCCATGACCAGTCTCCAAACTACTCTTCATAACTCTATTTACAGAGGCTTCAAGAAGTGCAAAACTACAAAGCAGCTCTGGGATGCACTGAAGCTTATGTATGAGGGGTCTACTAAAGCAAAAGTAAACAAGAAAGACATCTTGAAGCAGTAGTTTGAGAACTTCACCTATAAATCAGGTGAAACTTTGACTCAATAATACTTTAGGTATGTTGAGATTGTAGATACTCTCATGGATGTTGGAGTAAAACTTGAGAATTGGGACATTTTGAGGAAGTTCATGTTCTCTCTTCCCTGATAACGGACTCACTACTATATGGTAATTAAAAGAACTGAAAACCTCTCAACCCTTACTCTTATAGAGTTGTATGGTAATCGGATACCAGATTGAGATGATTATGCAAAATCCAGCTCTTCCAACAGTTAACAGAGACACCAAGGGAGAGCTACATCCAAGGAAGCCCATTCCAAGTGATAATCTCATCTCAAGCCTTTATGTCTGCTGATGAAAGCAGTTCCAACTTTCTCATCACTCTTAAAGACTTGGACTGTATCCATTCAGATGATATGGAATACATGGAGATAGTCCAGCAAATGGCTATTCTCACTCATAGAGCGAAGAAGTTTTACAAGAGAACATGGATGAAGTTTCCAGCAATGCAACTAGTGGAAAGTTTGGACTGGATAAAAGCAAAGTAAAGTGATACAACTGTAACCAAATAGGACATGATGTGCTCTAAATTATACATAAAAATCCTATCAAAAGCACATCAATTATTCCTTAATATCGCCCTTAAAATGATAATTATGTACTTAAAATTGTTAAATTGTGTTTTCAGGTGTTAAAAAGGACAAGATGGACAATACAAGCATATTTGAGAAGAAATTGAAGAAATCCGAGCTTTAGAGTCCAAGCATGGGGCCGTGACTCATTAAGCACGCCCCAATGCCTTGCCTAAAACACACCCCGTGCTTAAATTGGCACACCCTCGTGTTTGGACATCTGACAGGAAAAAAAGTACTGTCCCCTAAAAGTAAGCACGGGGCCGTGCCCGACATACTCTACACGTACGAACCGACCAACTTTCGTAAGCATTGTACTAGTACGGGGCCGTGCGTAAACACTCCAGAAAGCCTATAAATGGAGGTTTAAGTTCAGCATTTTGGCAAGCTTTTTGTAGGAGAGTTATTCTGCTTAGTTCTTTTGGAAATCAAGACTTAAAGATCATTTGGAGGCTTGGGAGGTGCATACAACACTTGAAAGAAGCTCGGGGTTGTCTAACATCATCCATTGTGGTCACTGGTTTGATTGTTCCATTTCACCGATGATTTCATATATATCTTCTATGCTACTTGTTGTTATGTTCAAGCTTATTATGAGCTAAACTCTCATTATCATCCTAATTGGATGAAACTTATGTAATTTGTGTTGAACTAATGGTGTGATTTATATTATGTTAATGTTATGGTGGTCTTGGGAAAACTTTTGATGGGTAGCATCTACATTTGAACAGGAAGTTATAACTTTATGATTTGTAATTTTGAATGTCATACAAGGTTGAAAAACATATGACTAACGTTTATTCGTGAAACCGGTCTTCATAATAAATCCATGGCTAATGAACTAGAAATGGTTATTAGAAATCATATCACCTTATCTTTTGGATCATTTGCGGTTCCCTTTTATTGTCTGAGAAATCTATAGTAATTGTTATGGTTTGTTAAATTAATGGTATGTTAGAAAGAACCTGATCAACTCTCTTTTTAACATTAAGTTATGTTTTCAGAAATTGTATGTCAAAAGGTCACAAGAGATTTACCTACATTACGAGAGGCTTTGATCTAAGCAGTAAAACTCAACTTGACGTGATCCTAGTCACTACAGAGCGGATATACAAGAAATCGCGCCAACTCACCTTTATAAACATTAACATAATTACCTTAATTAATATCTTTAATCACACCACCAATTCATCACAGTTACATAAGTGTAATCTAATTAGGATAATAGCCTTTATTCCCTGGTTTTAAATCCAAAAGTTTTAATCTTATTTTACTTTATTTTAATTATTGTTTTTAAACCCTAAAAATCTTAATTACATCAATGCAACTTATCAGTTTCTCAAACAAAAACCAATTCTGGTAGTCAAACATTAAGGTTGTTAAGTAGGTTAGGTGTGTCCATGGATTGATACTCGGTTCTTACCATCACTATATTACCACACGATAGGTACACTTGGCTTTTGTATGTGTGGTTTAGTATTAGTAATAAATAATTAAAACTGAATTTGTGCTAAAAATCTTTATCAAAATATTTATACATTTCACATGCATCAAGTTTTTGGCGCCGTTGCCGGGGACACACGGTAGTTTTGAAAGACAATCTAAATTTTTTACTATCTCGTTTATATCCTATTAATATATTTTTGTTCAAATTTATTTTATTTTTTTGTTAGATAGTTTGCCTTAGTTAGGTAGTTTAGTTACATTTGCCTGATTCATTCTAAGCCTTAGTTAGTTTATGCCTCCTTAAGTTAGTGTATGTCCGACTCGTCTAGCCCTGAACTTGTTTCGCCTCTTTCGGAACCCGAACGACTTTTCCATCAAAGGTTACACGAAAGACCACGACAAACAACAACAATCATCGAAGAAGACGTTTAGGAAGGTACGCCATCCGAAGAAGATATGGCTAACCAAGATGAGGAAATGAAGATGACACACTATGCCACACCGTCAATCGATGGTTACGAGTCCAGTGTTGTCCAACTAGCTATAGCGGCCAAGAATTTCGAGATTAATTCTAGTATTATCCAACTCATAGAAAACTATGTTCAATTCCATGGATTGCAAGACGAAGATCCTAACGCTCACATCTCACGATTCCTTTGTATCTGTGCAACTTTCAAAATCAATAACTGTTATTGACGCTATTAGACTAAGGGGCTGTTTGATTACACTGACTCAGTAAGATCTGATTGAGTCAGAAGCTGACCCAGTTAGAAGTTCTGACTGAGTCTGCCTCTGACTGAAACTTGGCTGTTTGATTCAGTATTTGACTAAAACCAAATCACGTAACAATATTTCCTTTGACGGACAAAAAACCGTATATTTCCTTCTTTTCATTCACAACACTCCACCACCACCAATCACCACCGCAAAACCACCACTCCACCACCACCACCACCACCATGGCCTCTCACCATCACCGGCCCCAAATCCTGCCCCAAAATCAGTGGTCGCAACCTCCGCGTCGCCGTGGGGTGGATGAGAAGGGGGAGCGGTGCAGGTGTAGGGGGAGGTGCAGGTGGATGCTCAAATTGGTTGTTACTTGGAGACCCAAAATGCCCAATTTGATCATCCCGTGGCTGCAATGGAGCATGATGTCCAGCTATCGCAGGCATCCGCCGATCAAACATGCTGGTGGGTTTGTCGAGGGGGGGGGGGGTCGCGCGTAGGTGGGTTTGGTCGAGGGGGGTCACCCGTAGGTGGGTTTGGCCGAGAGGGGCCGCGCGTAGGAGAGTTTGGCTGGGTCAGCATATTTTAAATTAGGGTCTGGGTCAGAACCACGGACCCGGTCAGAACACGGGTAAGTTGCATCAAACACGCTGACCGGCTGCCAGTCAGCCGGGTCAGCCAAAATCAAACAACCCCTAATACTTTTTCCATTTTCACTTCGAGGCCGAGCCATTGAGTGGCTTGATTCGCTTCCGCCTGGTTCCATCACCACATGGGCGGAAATGGCTGAACAATTCCTTTTGAAATACTTTCTGCCCGATCACACTGCCAAATTGAGAAGCAACATCATGAGCTTTCTCCAAGACGATGATGAATCATTACACACAGCATGGGAAAGATACAAAGATCTCCTTTGGAGATGCTCACATCACGGACTTGATTTGTGGCTGCAGTGTCAAACCTTTTATGATGCAATCAGCGGAGCACACAAACAAGCTGTCGATCAAAGTGTGGGAGGAGATTTCGGAAGTGTCATGCCAACAGATGCATACCAAGCCCTAGAAAGAGCAGCTAAGAAGAGCTTTGCTTATAAGCCCTTAAGAAACAAACCTAGTTCTAAAGGCATTCATCAAGTAGACTTTAAAACACTAATTACAGCCCAGTTAGAGCTCTAACCAAATGATTTGAACAATTGCAAGCTGAACCAAAGAAAACTCCAATACGATGCAACACATGTGGAAATTCACACAAGACCAACGAATGCTCACAAGGCATTATGATAGTTGAAGATGTTGACTACGTAGGAGGCCCATACAACTCATATAACAACTCAAATTGGAGGAGCAACTTGAATTAAAGAGAAGCTGGTAACAATCAATCATCATCTGGATTCAACTGATGGCCACCATACCAACAACATAAACCACCATACGAAGGTCCAAGCAGTAGTAACCAAGACCGTGGAGCATCATCAATGGAAGACTTCTTGCAGCAATTGTTGATAACCATAAGGAGTGGCAAAATCACTCAATGCGATGCACCTACATTACAACCCATCCTTGAAGAAATAGAAACCGAAACGCCAAGTAATGAAAGTGATAAGCAAAGCAGCCTATTTCTATTGAAGAACCATCTAAGAAATACGTACCACCACCACCCTATGTTCCACCTCCTCCATATCCAGGTCGTCTGAGATAAAAAGGAATGGAGGCACAATATGGTAAATTCCTGGGGTTGTTCAAGCAACTCCACATCAATCTGCCCTTGGTGGAAGCCTTAGCCCGAATGCCAAATTATGCTAAGTTTTTAAAGGGGTGTGTTGTCAAACAAAAAGAAACTAGAAGAGTTATCACACATAGTTTTAAATGAGGAATGCTCCGCAGTTCTTCAAAACAAGCTACCTCAAAAGATGATTGATCCAGGAAGCTTTACCATACCTTGACTAATAGGAATTCTTTCTGTTAGCAATGCGTTAGCTGATTTAGGTGCTAGCATTAACCTTATGCCTTATGCGGTTTTTGAAAATTTAACTTGGGTGAACCTAGACCTACCTGTATGAGCATCTAGTTAGCTAACTATTCAGTTAAGTATCCGAGGGGCATCGTTGAAAATCTCTTAGTAAAAATCGACAAATTCGTACTTCGCGTTGATTTTGTGATCCTTGACATGGAAGAGGATAAGAATGTTCCTCTTATCCTAGGTCGACCTTTCTAAGCAACTGCTCGAGACCTCATCAATGTTTGCACTAGCAAACTCACGCTTCGAGTAGACGAGGAGGAAGTAACTTTCGACATAGGACAATCCATAAAACATCCTCAACATCATGATGACACACTCTATTACATCGATGTTTACGATTCGATCATAAGCTGTCACTTAATAAGCTCTTCAATATGAATCTTGCAACACTCAACTAATAGAGGTCTGCAAGACTGTTGAAGGGTATGCACTTACAACACAACAACACAATGAAGAGAGTTACTTAGAACACCTAACAGATCAACTAGGGAACTGGTTAACTTTAGTGAAAGATACTAAGAACACAGGAAAGAATGAGACAGAACAAGATGGCAAACAACATAAGTAATTGGTTTTTAAGAATGTTGTATATTGCTTCTCAAGTTCTATTACAAATGTTACAAAAGCATAAAGGAAAGTTACAAGTACTTGAGATACATATACTACATCTTACAGCCGGCCATACTTTGAAGGCCAGCTGGATATATAAGACTAGACAACTACAAAATCAAATGTAGAGTCAAAAGGCAGATTTGCCTTTTGACAGGTGACTATGACAAGCCATAGCTCACATCCTAATATATTACAAAAAGGATAAAAGTACATAAAGTAGAAGGCACAGACTCAAGACCTCAATGTACAATTACCAAAAGCATGGACCTTTTCACCAACTCATGTAAGTTGGTGACTTTACAGAGTTGCAGCGGAAAGGTGGTCCAGCTTTATGGTAAAGTACATCAGATAAAGCATGTCTCTAAAAGTCTTCGGAAGAAATCTGTCTTCACTCTTTGGCTTCGGAAGACTTTGTCTTTGAAGCTTCGAAAGACTTCACTTTTGGCTTCGGAAGATGTTGGTCTTGGCTACGAAAGATTTTACACTTAGACTATTTCTAGTGCATGGTGTAAAACTTCCGAAGCATTTCTACTTCTGTTCTTCAGTGCATGCATGTAGAGAGACTTTGGATGTTTTGGCTGCATCAGACTTATAGGAATTCTTACAAACTTCCCATAGGCTGATTCTACCAAAACATATGAAGATCTTCAGCTGTTGACAGTCCTCATAATGATGATGACCATGCTCTTCTTTATTAGATGATCAGGATCACTCAGACTCTAATAATATCTTCTCATCTCAAAGAGATCATGCAGAGGTAGGTTGAATAAGTCTTGCCATGTGTAGACATCTTCACCACCTTGATCTCTGATCACATGCCATCTCTCTGGATTAGTTGTGAAGGTCAAGGATAATATGGGTCTCTCAACTGCAAAAGGAGCCACTTGAATTGGAGTTGATTGGGCTGCCTCTTCATGCACTTCCTCAGGTTGATCTGATTCAGCCTGAGGTGTAGAGGTGGATGATTCAGGCTTCTTCTTCTTTTGACTTTGGTTTGGAAGCCATCCTCTTCTTCCTCTTTGAAGACTTTAATCGAGAAGACTAGTCTGCAGCACCTTATTGATCAGTCTTGTCTTGCTCAGTTGGGTGTTCCTCCCTCACAGGTTCAGAAGGAGAGGGAGTTTGACCCTGCTGTGGATCAAAAGATAAAGCTTGCTGAGGCTCAGCAAGAGGTCCATGATGTGTTGTCTCAAATTATTCAACCTTAACCTCCACTTCAGGTGGGGCTTGACTTGGAGGGGAGTGTAAGTCAATTAGCTCTCCACTCATGATCTTCTGCTTGATTACCCTGATATGCTCATCCATTGTGGATAGAGACATAGGGCCAAGTCTCCTTCCAGAGAATCCATATAGCTTCAAGAAGCTCATCATCCTTTGTTTACTTCTTCATACTCTTTTGGATGATGGCTCTTGACTTTGCAGCCTCTTCCCTCATCTTTCTCTTTGTTGCCTTTTGTTCTTTGAGCATTTGAAGTTCAAGCTGTTTGAGATACTCAAACTCAATATACTCAAAGGACAAGGGAAGAAGTGCAGATGCCTGGTAGAGACCTGTGGCATTCAGGTAGTTGATTATGTTTTGCATGTCTACTTCCTTGTCTACCTGAGGTTCTTGTGTAGCTACCACAGCCTCTTGCATATGGCTTTCTTGAACTGGGGAGAGTGTAGGAGCATGCTTGTATAATCTCTTCTATCTCTTCTCCTCTTTGAATTGGAGAAGTAGCCTTGCATCCTCTGCTTCCTTCATCTCTCTTGACACTTCCATGTCAGCCAGTTCATTTAGTTCCTCTAAGGGGAGAGATATAATCTCATCTATGTCATAGTTCCTGGTCTGCAGGTAAGTAATCCTGACTGCCCTCAACTCATCATTTTGAGTGTTTGGTGTGGGGGAAACCTTGATTGCAGCTTGCATAAAGCCTGAAGACCCAGAGGAACTTTCTCCCCTTAGCTTCCTCTTCCTCTCTCTCTCCTACTCCTCAATCTCCTCAAGAGTTAGAATCCTTTTCCCTTTGTCACCCACAGACCTTTGTGACACATGGTGGAAAGAGCTTTGACCTTCATTGCTTGATGTAGCATCCAAGCTCTGGCCAGAGAGAGGTTGTGAGACATCTTCAACAGCAGGTGTTTCACTAAGGGGATGAATTTTTGAAGTAGTTGTTGGTGTGACAGGGCTCTTAGGCTCTATCACTGGGCCTTCAGCCAAGGTTTTCCCTTTGAAGCTAATCTCAGGGTCTGCCTCAACATCCAGTTGACCAATAACATTACCTGATTGCCTTTGTCTCCTTCTAAGACTGAACTCTTCAGTAATTATGTCTTGAATCCTGGGTGCTAACCTGTCAGCTTGTCTAGATTGACTTGGGTTGACAAGTGGCATGTTGATCAGGTTAAGACCTTCATAGTAGTTCAAGGTCTGAAAATTGAACACCTCTTGCTGCCCTTAAGCTCTTTGAAGAATGAGGGCTCTTCTATCAGCATCATACCTCCATCTAATATTGTAGTTTGAAGTTCCCTGGGGTGGGGATGATATAGCCCTTGGAATGCCTTTCTCAAAGAGACTCCTAATGATAGAGTCTATAATGTCCACATCAATGTGCACTTGAGGAAGTTGCTGAGTATGCACAATTTCAAGTGAGGATGGTAAGTCCTCAATGTCCATACTCCCTGAAGAACTCCCATGTTCTGTGACTGTAATGACTTTCTCCCCTTTTTTGGTAGCATCACCCTCTTGCATAGGTGAGCTAGGAGTTAGGTCAATCACATTCACAGGTTCTTGTGTTCCTGGTTGAGCTCTCCTTAAAGGTCTCCCAGCTAGTTTTTCCTTGAGATAAGATATCTTAAGTTGCTGATCATTGACCCTATTGTGCAGGGTAGTCACCTGAGATTCAAGGTGACTAACCTTAAAGACTAATTAGGAGCATGTTTTTGATAGTTTTTGCACCTTTAGTCTCAAATTCCCTTCATCTTCATCAGAAGAATCATTAGGGGATGAGATGATTGGACCAAAGTCCTTTCTCTCACCACCAGCTTCAGGTTCTTGGCTGCTGGATTTCTACACATTGACAGCCTCAGTTGAAGTGACAATAGGCTGAGTAGCCATGGTTGAGATCTTAATGATGTAATCACTTGTAGAAGTGAGAGCCTCTTCCATATGGACATCTTGAACCGGTTCAGGAAAATCCACCTTAGTGATAGGTGACTGATGTGGGCTAGATATAGGAGACTCGGGAGTACTCATCTCTCTTTGAGTAGGGGAAGAGTAGAGAGACTCATGGTAGTCACTGTAACCTAAGTCTTCATCAGTATAGAATGAAAGGTTGGGAATGGGTTGATTTAAGTCTAAAGGTTGGGGATGGTAACTGTCCTCTGAAGGTTGTTCACTTGAGTGTTGAGACTTAGAGTGAAGACTTAAGGCAGTTGGGCTTGTGAGCTCATCAGGGTGAGCATGAGGAACCTCACCACTGATTCTTGAAGAGATGGGAGTGGTTTGCTCCTCAGGGGAAGTGGGAGCTCTAGTGTCCACTTCCTCCTGTATGGGTGAGTGTATGGGGGCCCTGCACAAACTCAATAGCTTGAGCAGGGGTTCGTCTCAATTTTCTTTGGTAGGTGAGGGTGATTTGCGGTCTTTTTGGTGGTTGGGAGGTAGAAGGTGTGGGTTCAACACTAGATTGTGTTGCTAGGTTATCACCTTGAGCAATGAGCTCTAACATTTTTGGGACAAGGGCTGTTGCTACCCCTGAGAAGCCTACAGTTGGCTTCTTTATAATTTTAAAGATGCCGGGTTTCACCTGTCCCAGTTTAAGAATATTATCTGTTTCCCTCAACTGTGAGCCCAGTTCACAGTTGAGAATGTGTTGAACATATATAGGAAACATATAATACTCTAAGGAGTCCAAGTTAGCAAGCAAATTTGTATAAACAAACTGAGAGTACCTGAAACCCCTTGAACCATTCCATGCACTATGAAGGAGAGATCCTCAGGAATCTGGTCCCACCCTCCATGCTTGTTTGACAAGCTGTGGATAACCACATGAAGCAGGTATTTCCACAAGGATGAGACCTTCCCTTTCCTGAAGGTCTTTACAGAGAAATCTCCCTCATAGCCCATCTGCTCAAAGGAATGATTTACAGCTTCCTTTGAAAGGAAAACTCACCTTCTTCATCATCTAGCTGCAAGTGAGTGTTAATGATGGCTGGAGTGATGAAGATTGTCCTCCCCTGCATTGTGACAGACAGTGCCTTCTCCCCATCCATAATGACCTCTTGGCAGGTCTTCTAGAATTCAAACAGATGATCCTCATAGAGAGTAGGATCAATGGTTAGGGAGGTGAGTAGTTGGATAGAGCCAGAAAACGACAAATCACTGAGAAACTTACATTTTTCTTACAGCTTAATAGAACAACCTGGTTGTGTTGCCTGTGAAGTTGCATGAAGAAATCTGGGTTGTTTCTGCGGTTTAGGTTTGCCATTTTGAGAAGCTTAAGGGTGAAGGAAGATGAAGAACAAATGCGGTTTGAGAGAATTAGGTTTAAGGAATAGTGTAATTGAATAAGATAGTGAAAGAGGGGGGAACCGTTGGGTATTTATGTGAAAAGAATTTGAGACAAAGTTAATGAAAGAGGATAAACTTTGAAATCCGGATGTTGGTCCCACCTCTGAAATGTAGTTTACTTTGCCCAAAAAGTAGTTTTCTTGGAAGTTGAGAAATCTTCCGAAGGTTATTTGCTTCGGAAGTTCTGAAGGAAAAAGCTTCCGAAGGCAAATTGGCTTCGGAAGATATTTCAAAAGTTTTTGAGAATTTTGCTTCGGAAGAGAATTAACACTCAGAGATATTTATTCTAAGGAGAATAAAAAATTCCGAATGTAAATTGCTTTCGGAAGAAACTTGTTCTTTGAAAACATGAGAGTACTTAAGTTGATTTTTAAGCTTCGAAAGATATTTTAGAGATTTCTTCCGAAGGTAAAATTACTGAAGTAGTTATTTGTTTACGAAGACATAAATTTCTTCTGAAAAGAAAAGAGATCAAAATTTTCAAAAATCTAAGAAATGTCTTTTGAAATGATTTTTCTTCCAAAGAAAACAAGGGCTTATGAAGGTGATAAAATAGACAACTTAGGATACACATGTTTTAGAAATAATATGATTAAGTTTTAAGAAAAGCTATTCAAAGTTAATCATCCCAATAGCTGATACAAGATATTTAAATCTCTGCTCATCAAAAGCTTTGGTGAACAGATCAACATATTATTCATTTGTGTTAACTTTGACTAGTTTGATTAATCCCTTTTCAAAGTTATCTCTAATCAAATGATACCTGATATTAATATGCTGTCCTTGAGTGCTGCACAGGATTTTCTGTGATTGAGATAGCACTGTTTTTGTCTATGTGGATGGGAGTTTCCTTGAAGTTGAATCCATAGTCCAGCATCTGATTTTGAATCCAAAGCACTTGAGCATAACAGCTTGTAGCAGGAATGTATTCAGCTTTAGCAGTTGATGCAGACACACAGGATTGTTTCTTACATTGCCAAGTGACTACTCTTCCACCAAGAAATTGACATCCCCCTGATGTAGACTTTGTAGTCATGTTGCAACTACCATAGTCACAATCTGTATAAGCATACATATTAAAGTCAGAATTCTTTGGATACCAAAGGCCAAGTGATGGAGCACCTTTGAGATATCTTAAAATTCTTTTGATAGTAACCAGGTGTGACATCTTGGGGTTGGCTTGATATCTTGCACAAATGCATGTAGCAAACATGTTATCTGGCCTGCTAGGTATGAGGTACATAAGAGACCCAATCATTGCCCTATAGAGATGCTCATCAACACACTCCCCCTCAAGATCAGGTCCAAAGGAGTGATTTCTGGCCATGGGTGTCTTAGCAACCTTACAATCAGTCATGTTGAACCTTTTAAGTATGTCTTGTACATACTTTGACTGACTTATGAAGATGCCATTGTCAACTTGCTTCACTAGAATTCCTAGAAAGAAATTGAGTTCCCCTATGGCACTCATTTCAAACCTGTCCTTCATCAGCTTCTCATAGTCTTTACAGAACTTTGGATTTGTTGACCCAAAGATAATATCATCTACATATACTTGAACTAGCATTATGTCATTTCTTGTTCCTTTGTTGAAGAGAGTTCCATCAATAGTACCCCTTTTGTAGCCATGCTGACAGAGATACTGAGATAGAGTCTCATACCACTTCCTTGGTGCTTGGTGCAGCCCATAAAGAGCTATCAAGCCTGCAGACATGATCAGGATGATCAGGATCTGCGAACCCAGGTGGTTGTCTGACATACACCTCTTCATCAATCACCCCATAAAGAAAAGCACACTTGACATCAAATTGGTAGACCTTGAAGTTCTTAGATGCAACAAAAGCTAGGAATATCCTGACAACTTCAAGTTTTGCTACTGGAGCAAAAACATCTGTGTAGTCAATTCCTTCTTCTTGAGTATATCTTTGAACAACTAGTCTTGCCTTGTTCTTGATGATAAGTTCTCTATCATCCTTCTTATTCCTGAAAACCCATTTGGTTCCTATGGTAGTCTTCCCTTGAGGAAGAGGACATAGGTTCCAAACCTTTTGCCTTTTGAATTGAAGCAGCTCCTCTTGCACAGCTTTAACCCAACTTCTATCCTTTAGAGCCTCATCAAGTTTCTATGGTTCTATCTGGGACAAGAAACAAGAGTGAAGACAAACATTTGCTTCATGGGTTTGTCCTCTTGTTCTCACCCCTGAATCAACATCTCTAATGATGTTTGTGGTAGGATGAGACTTGTGGATCCTTAGCTGAGGGATCACAGCAAGTTGCTTAGACAGATCTAAATTTGAGAAATTCTGATCTGGCAATGAAGATTCACCCTCCACATCAGCACACTTATCAAGATTGACTTGATCCAAAGAGTGTGTGACATCATTGATGTTGTCTTCAATGGAGTGGTTATCAGCATCAAGAAATTCCTGATCACTTTCACCACCACCATTTTCTCCAACATTTGAAGCTCCTTCCTTTGAGTTTTATGCCTCTAAGCTGGAATTTGAAGGCACCCCAGAAGTATCAGCAGGATTTGTCATTGATGTGCTGGTAGAAACTTCATTTGCAGGATTGGTTACCACTGGAGTTGAAGATGTGTAGCTTGAAGGTCTTCTTAGCTCAAATCTTGGGTCAGGATCACCTGTAGGTAGTATATCTGTGGACCCTGAAACATTCTCACAAGATTTGTTAAAACAGTTGGTAACTAAATCAAGATCAAATAGCCAATTCGGACCAGAACCTTTCACACTGGGAGTGTGCTCATTGAAAGTCATATTGGCTGACTCCTCAACTACTCTAGTTCTGAGATTGTATACTCTATAAGCTTTAGCTTAAAAAGAGTATCCAATAAAATGTCCATCATCTGATTTCTCAGCAAACTTGGCAATTTGATCTTTGGTATTCAAGATGATGCAAGGACATCCAAATGACCTGAGAAAACCAATGAAAGGTTTCTCCTGTGCCAAAGTTCATAAGGAGTCTTACCATTTGTCTTAACCACTAAAACTCTATTTTGCACATAGCAAGTAGTGTTCACTGCCTCTGCCCAAAAGGTGATGGGCAGTTTAGAGTCAGACAACATAGTTCTTGCAGCTTCAATTAGTGTCCTGTTTATCCTCTCAGCAACACCATTTTGCTGAGGAGTCCTAGGAGCACTATATTGTCTTGTAATACCTTTTTCATCACAAAATGTATCAAGGATTTGATTCTTAAATTCAGTTCCTTGATCAAATCTTATGGTTTTGACCTTGTAATCATATTGATTCTCAATCTTTAAGATGAAATTCTTCAGAATCTCACGGGTCTCATCCTTAGTTCTAAGAAAAAAGACCCAAGTGAATCTTGTAAAGTCATCTGTGATCACCAAACAATAAGAGGTCCTTCCTAGACTCATTACACTAGTAGTGCCAAAGAGATCCATATGTAATAATTGTAGTGGATTAATGATGGAATTTCTTTCCTTTGGCTTGTGAGATACCTTGTGTTGCTTCCCTTTCAGGCATGCAACACAGTGGTCATCACTTGTAAACTCTTTCTTTGGTATTCCAGTTACCAAATCATTCTTAATTAGCTTATTCATGTTTTTAAAGTTTACATGGCACATTCTTTTATGTCAGAGGAAATATTCATCATTATTTGCTTTAGACAGAAAGCATGAAACTTCTCTTGAGGGAGATGTTTCTTGCAAATCCATCTTGTACATGTTCCCTTTCCTGGGGGCTCTAAGCAGGATGTGCTCATGAGGAATGACCAACCCGGACCTGAGAACAATACACTCATGCTTAGTGAAGAGCATGATATGACTCTGATCACAAAATTAGGATACACTTAGAAGATTATACCCAAGCTCCTTGACAAAGTTTACCTTCTCAATGCTGAGCTTACCATTTGTGACCTTGCCCCTTCCTGTAATGTAACCTCCTGCATCTCCTCCAAAAGCAACTAGTCCTCCATCAATTCTTTCAAACTTTTGAAGTACTGACCTATTACCTGTCATGTGTCTGGAACAGCCATTGTCAATGATCCATATATTTCTGTTTGTCTTGAGCTGTTCCTGCACAAAAGAAATGGTTAGTTACATTTGGAAACCCAAGCCTCATTGGTCTTGGGCTCATCAAAAGAAGTTGAAGACAATGCAACACTATTGATCCTATAGTCATGTTAGAAGGATCATTTGCAGATGTTGATGAAGAACTTTCAACCACTTGGTCTTTCTTTGACTTCCACACCACCTTTGGAAGCTTAGACTTGACCTTCAATACTTCGGAAGTTTTAATGACTTCGGAAGTTTTGATGACTGGACCTTTGGAAGATCTTGCTTTCACTGCAATAGGCTTCAGTGCTTCGGAAGTATTCCTTTCTTCCGAGACCAAATTTCTTCCGAAGGCAAGTTTCCACTTGTCTTCTTCTTCATTTTGGAGCTTCCGAAGGAAAAAGCTTTTCCTTCCGAAGCTTGCTTCTTCTTCTCCAAACTCTTAGAAGTTTCTTTCTTGGTCATGTGGAGAGTACTCTTTGGATAGTAAACACAATCCTTAACAAGATGAGAAGTACTCCCACACATAACACAGTCCATATTCTTCCTTCTAGGAGTTCATCTTTGTGGACAAGGCTGAACTTGATCACTTTCCTTCTGCATCTTTATCTTTGCAGATGCTGTGGTAATTCTTGTGGGGATAGAACTACCTTTGGAGCTGGATGGTTCAGGTTGTACAACAGTGGTGCACAACTGATCAGCCTTCTTCTTGATGATGGGATGATTTGAACATGAACCAGAACTCTTGTTGATGGAGTTCAAGTTGGTGTCTTTATCCTTTACCACTTCAAATCCTGCAGAGATGAAGACTTGCTTCTGTGCAGAATTGAAGGTGGCTTTGATCTCTTGAGCCTTTTTGAACTTTCTTTTGGCCTTCCTGATCAAGTTCTTTCTCCTTGACTTGGTCATCCCAACAGCTTTGCTCTCCTCAGAGGGATGGTGACCCTTTTTAGAATGCTCTTCTTCACTCTTCTCAGAGCCATTCTCCACCATCTCCTCTTCATCCTTTTCAGTCACAGGATCTATGAGGGGAAGCTCATCTTCACAAGTTCCACACCTAGGAGATCTTACAGACAAGATTGTGTGTGGAGGAGCTATCTCACAAGATCCCAGTCCCTGCTTATTTTGATAACAAACTTTTGCATGAAAGGATGAGGATATTATGTTCTTGAGGTCTCTTCTTTAAGAACACATTTTTCTGCCTTGGCTTTGCTGATCACAAGCTCATTCTGGCATTCAGTTAGCTTAGTAATGAGGTCTTTGATCCGAGTCCTGTAGCTTGTATGCTCATGTTTAAGAGTTTAAATGGTTTTCTCTAAGTCCTCTATCTTTATTTTATAATCATTTTTAGCTCTTTTAAAATCAGCTTTTAAGATATTTAAGGAGTCAAGATCACATCTCATTTCTAAGTTATATGACCTGTATCTATTGACTTTAGCTATGCATTCAGGAGTACAAAGATGTTCCAATACCTTGGCTTCATCATGGTCTACCATGAGAGCTTGGTTTGGAGATGCATCTTCTACCTGAAAGCTCCAGTCAAAGCCTCATTCTCAACAGTAACTGCAGCTTGCTGCTTTGGCTTCTCATTCTGGGGGGCTTTCTCAGTGTAGTTTGGTCTGGTTTGTGCTTGGCCACCATTTGTCCTTGGTGCCTTACACTCCCTTGCAAAGTGCCCCATCTGGTTACAGTTGTAACACTTTACTTTGCTTATATCCAGCCCAAAATTTTCACTGGCTGCATTGCTTGGAAACTTTCTCCCTATCCTCTTGTAGAACTTCTTGGCTCTGTGAGTGAGAAGAGCCATCTGCTGGACTATCTCCATGTACTCCAGATCATCTAGATGGATACAATCTAAATCTTCAAGGGTGAAGAGAAAGTTGCTTGTGGTTTCATCAGCAGAGACAAAAGCATGAGAAGAACTTGTCTCTTGGAAAGGACTTCCTTAAGTGTAGCTTTCCCTTGGAGTCTCTGGAAAGGTGATGAAAGGGCCCTTTTGTGAGTTGTCAGGATAGCATATAAGATGATGTTGTGGCTCAATGCTTTCCCTTTCAACCATATGGAGGGCTGAACTCAGTTGATTACTGGAGTTACCAGATGAGTTTTGCATGTTCATCTCCATCTGGTACCTCTAAGAATACCATACAACTCTGTAAGAGTAACGTCTTAAGGTTCTCAGTCCTCTTGATAACAACACAGTAATGTGTCCATTGTCTAGGAAGAGAGATCATAAACTTCCTTACAATGTCCTTGTTCTCAAGAGTTACTCCAACATCCGTTAGAGTATCCACAATCTTAACATACCTGAAGTATTGTTGAGTCATGGTTTCACCTATCTTCAAGGTGAAGTTTTCAAACTGCTGCTTCAGGAGATCCTTCTTGTTCTCATTTGCTTCAGTAGACCCCTCATACATCAGCTTCAGTGCTTCCCATAGTTGTTTGGCAGTTTTGCACTTCTTGAAGCCTCTGTAGATGGAGTTTGGAAGAGCAGTTTGAATGGCTGTCATGGCTTTCTGATCAATTTCTATTCTCTTCCTGTCTTCTTCAGAGTAATCAACCACAGCCTTTGGAATCATACCACCACCAGTAGCAGAAGTGGTGCTTGATATGTAAGGTCCTTCAACAATAGAGTCCCACATCCTGGAGTCTTGAGACTTGATGAAGCCTTCCTTCTTTGACACCAAGTATCAAAGTCTTCAAGAGTGATCAGTGGAGACTTTGTCATAGTTCCAGTTTCCATATCAGCTTTGGTAATAGCTGCCATTTGAGTTGTTAAGTATTTTCTGTGTGTGAGGGATCTTAAGATGGTGAGATCTTATATCAAGAGCCTGAAAAGCTCTGATACCAAATGCAAGACCGTTGAAAGGTATGCACTTACAACACAACAACACAATAAAGAGAGTTACTTAGAACACTTAACAGATCAAATAGGGAACTAGTTAACTTTAGTGAAAGATGCTAAGAACACAAGTAAGAATGAGACAGAACACGATGGCAAACAACACAAGTAATTGGTTTTCAAGAATGATGTATATTGCTTCTCAAGTTCTATTAAAAATGTTACAAAAGCATAAAGGAAAGTTACAAGTACTTGAGATACATATACTACATCCTACAGCCGGCCATACTTTGAAGGCCAGCTGGATACATAAGACTAGACAACTACAAAATAAAATGTAGAGTCAAAAGGCAGATTTGCCTTTTGACAGGTGACTATGACATGCCATAGCTCACATCCTAATATATTACAAAAAGGATAAAAGTACATAAAGTAGGAAGCACATACTCAAGACCTCAATGTACAGTTACCAAAAGCATGAAACTTTTCACCAACTCATGTAAGTTGGTGACTTTACAGAGTTGTAGCGGAAAGGTGGTCTAGCTTTATGGTAAAGTACATTAGATAAAGGCATGTCTCTAAAAGTCTTCAGAAGAAATCTGTTTTCACTCTTTGGCTTCGGAAGACTTTGTCTTTGAAGCTTCGGAAGACTTCACTTTTGGCTTCGGAAGATTTTACACTTAGAATATCTCTAGTGCATGGTGTAAAACTTCCAAAGCATTTCTACTTTTGTTCTTCAGTGCATGCATGTAGAGAGACTTTGGATGTTTTGGCTGCATCAGACTTATAGGAATCCTTACAAGGTCCAAGCCACCGAACCCATTGGTGAGGATCAGATCATTCCAGAACTAGAAATTGATGAAACATCATCTTATCAAGAAGCATTTGAGATCATCGGACAAGAACTAGAACCTAAAGCCAAACCTCAAAGATACTAATGGACGTGAACTTCAGGTCTGTCATTCAACCTCAAAGACGTTTAAATCCGAGCATGCAAGAGGTGGTGAAGAAAGAAGTAATCAAACAGCTAGATGCTAGTTTGATTTACCCTATTTCTGATTCTCCTTGGGTAAGTTCTGTCCAAGTTGTTCCAAAGAAAGGAGGAATGACTGTTGTAACTAACAAGAAGAATGAGCTTATTCCCACTCGTACAGTTATAGGATGGAGAGTTTGCATTGACTATCGCAAACTCAATGATGCCACAAGGAAAGATCACTTCCTTCTATCTTTCATCGGCCAAAAGCTTGAGAGACTATGTGGAAAAATGTTCTATTGTTTCCTTGATGGTTTCTCAGGTTATTTCCAAATTCCTATTGCTCCCGAAGATCAAGAGAAAACAACATTTACCTGTCCATATGACACATTGCTTATCGCCATTTGGATTGTGTAATGAACCTTCTACATTTCAAAGATGCATGGTAGCAATCTTTCACGACATGATCGAACACTCAATGGAAGTTTTCATGGATGACTTCTCCATCTTTGGAAACTCATTTGACCAATGTCTTGAAAACTTAGAAAAGATGCTGGTGAGATGTGAAGATTCTAACCTTGTTTTGAATTGGGAAAAGTGCCACTTTATGGTTACTGAAGGAATAGTGTTAGGACATAAAATATCTCGAGCAGGGCTTGAAGTCGATCAAGCCAAAGTCGACATTATTTCTAAACTTCCAAATCCCAGGATCGTTCAGAAGCTTCCTAGGTCATGCAGGATTCTACCATCGTTTCACTAAAGATTTCTCGAAATTCGCACGACCAAGACTCAACTTCTTGAGAAAGACGCACAAATCGTATTTCCTGACGAACGCATTAGTGCATTTAATTTGCTTAAAGAGATATTGGTAACCGCTCCAATCATGGTTTCCCTAGATTGGACACTACCCTAATACATGATCAGTGCGATACACGCAGAAGGAGCCCTCCTGCTGTGCGTATCACATAGATGGAATTTTACAGAAACTTTTAGTTTTTTCACTTAGAAAATATTCTAAGTGTTGAACTTTTCCATTGATTGGCTCTTTTCTTCGTTTCCAAAGCGTTTTATTCACTTTTAAGCACACAAGCACCTATTGAAACACAAAATAACAAACGATAAATAAAACTAATGAATCTAACTAAAATTTAAACAGAAATGACCCGAAAACATGAAATAAAAAGGATGTGTTTTTCAACACATCAAAAATACCCACACTTAATCTTTTTTTCGTCCTCAAAAAAGTATGCAATAGAATCATAACTAGGAATCAAGTTTTCAATCAAACTAAAACATTGAAATTATTCCTACAAACAAGCAACATGTCATAGTAATCATCGGTTTTGTTTCCACTTTATTTCAACACTAACTGATCGGGTTTCTTCTCGCATCTGTCTATGTTTAAGTGATATCAATTCATCTATAGGGTCTCACAGTTAGGAAACTACAATTTAGCGTGTTTAATTAATTACTTGGCGAGGCATAGGCTAACCCTATTAAAGTTCTCCTACCAATGCGAACTAGGGAACTTATTCCACTTAAGAATCATTGCCATATCAGAGTGACAAAATACTGGGTGAATTAGCAAGCATAAACCAATGCATTCTTCTTTCTTTCTCTTTTTTTTCACAGTTCACCTCACCCATGGGTGTATCCTCCAAGTCGCCATCCCGGAGGGTAACACATAAGTTGTTGGCATACTTTATTTATTAATATATTTGTTTCTTTTTTTTTCTTTTTTTTCGGTCTAATGCTTGATGGGATATATTTGGTGGACCGCCACCTCTTTCGGATTCATTTTCATGAAAAGAAAGAGGCATGCTAATGAATTCCTTCTATGGCAATCACTTTTAACTAGTGTAAGTTTTAAAGTTTACACCGGTGCCTAATTATATAGTTAAGGCATTCATGTTTCCCCTGAGATGATAAACCCACGACATTCCTTGATTTAAATAGGTCATTTTTTAAAAAAACACTTAAAGAAAACCCTCAAAGCTAGCTGGGTCACTTAATGATTACCAAGTGACAAATCACTGTTTGTTTGAGAAAATCATCATTTTTTTCTTTTTTTTGAAAACCAATTCCCATTTTTCTATCATTTTCCATACAATTTGCACATTTTCGAAAGCATATATTTATTTATTTATTTTTATTTTTTTAATTTTGAAAAACCCTAAACAAACACGTAAATCCCCCATACCCACACTTAAAACACACATCGTCCTCAATGTGGCTTGAAAGACTACGCAACAGAAACACTTAAACAAACGACCATAAAGAAACAAAACAAACAAAAGCAAATAAAGATAAAGCGTGATAAAGTGGAACAGACTCCCCTGGTGTATGTGATGAAAATCCACTTGAGTCTTGTTCCATGCAGCCCTTCTAATCTTCCTGATCATTGGCGTTACCCGCGCCGCCAACATCACCTGCACCAATAACATCTCCGTAGTAAGGAGGGTACCCATGGTAGGGGTAAGTGAACCAAGGGGGCATTGGCATGTGTTGCTGCTCCATCATGTATCTGATCGCCCTATTTTGGCGATCCAGTCGACCCTGAACCATCTGATCATGTACTTGAAATTGGTTGTGGTACATCTTGTCCTGCTCATCCATTCGAGTAAACAACTGGTCTCACAGATCCCGCAAGTCAAATGGTGCGGGCGGAAACTCTCTCAAGGGTACTGTTGCTGAGGGATCTCATGGCGAGGCTGACAGATATTTCTTTGTCTGTGTGTTGGTGCACCCATCTGGATAGTGTCAGCAGCTGTAGAACCCGCTGGTGGTGGAACGTGCGGTCCAAGATATACACCAACCCATCTGATCGGCTAATCCCACTCAACAATGTTGGACTGCCTAACACCTGTATCTGGCCCTCTAGTCAAATGATTCTTCGGATAACGATCGAAAACACGCAAATGATTTGCAATGCATGTGACATAAGGGCCAAGATCCAATCTAGCAGTGAGGCTACCCTTCCTACCCCTTGTGAATGAAGTTAGAAGATAGCATGCAAGATTGATGTCTCTTCTATTCACAATACAGTATAAACCAAATAGGTCAACATTCGTGACATTGTCCTTTCCTTTTCTACCAACAATAGTACCCGCAAGTAGACGATGAATGTACTTCAGAAACAGGGCGGTGATGGCGAATGCAACCATATTAGAAGAAAACGGGCCATCACTAATCGATCTCCAAAACTCACCCAATATAGCTTGAGAAACTGTTGTTCCACATCCTTCTTATCTCCACCCCTCAAAGCCAGCTGAAAACTAGGCATCCTAGTCTCATCTATAGTATAACTCGATAGCCACACCAAATTATTCAACACTCATTTCATATACTTGTCTCCCCAAGGAAAATGATACTGCATTGGCCCAGTTGTACCTGCTCGCCTTATATTTTAAAATAGGAATGAAACTCCACTGTAAGCTCTAAATACTGTGACTCAATACACTGAATTGCATTAAGCCATTTGGGTCCCAGAAACTGACTGATTCTTTGAGTAGCATCCAACTGGTTCATCAAGTTCCAATCAATTGTCCTATGCCTCAATAATTCCATTTCTGTAAACTTCAGACATTTCTCATATTCCTCAATTCCTAGTGCAAATCTGAGGAAAGTGTGACTCATCAAATCCCTATCATCTTCAGGAATTGGTTGATCGTCCGGGTCTGGCACCACATAATGTGCATCATAATTGATGGTCCTAGTAATAACATGAGCACGTGGTTGGTCCTCAGGAGCTCCCCTGGCTCTGTGTTTCCCAGATCATGATGAACTTGCACCTCTATCCATATCTGAAAATTTAAAAACATTTATTAGTCAACAGAGGTGTTATGCAAAATCCAACGACTGTATAACATTTCTTTCGCAGTCGGTAGGACAAAACAAATTTAAAGGAAATCGATAAGTTAAACAAAAAAAATTAACTAAAAACAAAACCCGAAAAGGAATCAGATTTGTCTCGCTTGAATGGAGATTGAGTACAATCAAGACAAACCTGATTTCGACAAATACCTAAAAACCCTAAGCAAAATCTCAACAAATTAAAACCCGATATCAACATATTGACAATACCCATACTTAAGTTTCCACACCATTTGTATGCTATACATTGGAAAATTTTTGCATAATGAGCCACAAATCACTACCCAAGTCACTTCCAAAGTGATAAAATTTAAACAATTTAGCACAAATCAACATACGTCAACCTAACACATTGCCTAAATTATTATCAAAAACCAATGTTATCCACAATGTCTATTTATCACTTTATGTGAACAATATATAACATTAAGTTCAAACCGTACATAATAATCTTCTACCAACCATACCCACACTTAATTTGACATTAAATCCCTAATTCCATCAAACAAACATTTCTAAATTTCACTTCAATTTCAAGCAATGCCAAGCACTAACCGGATTCAAATAGTGAGAAATCAAATAATAACCCAAATAAACTAAGAATTAAACAAAATCAACCCAACAAAAACAAAAACTAAGAAGAGAAGAAGAAAACATACCTTTATTTGAAGAAAAATGGACAAGAACAAGAAATTAAAAACCTAGTTTTATATCTGCAACTTTATGAGTGATTTTGGGAAGATTGAGTGAAAATTGGTGAAAAGGGGTTGAGAGGGGCTGAAAAAGATGGTTGATAATGGTGGTTGACAGCGGTTTAGTGGTGGTGAGAGGTGGTGGTCGAGTGGTGGGGTTTAAATGGTGATGGTGAAGGGATTTGGTGATAGTGAAAGGAGGAAGAAGGGTGTGGGCTTTAAATGGTGATGGTGAAGGGATTTGGTGAGAGTGAAAGGAGGAAGAAAGGTGTGGGGGTCGGTTGTGGTGGGGGGAGGGTTTAAAAAATGAAGTGAGATATGTGGTTGGTGAAGCCCGATGGGGGTTTTCTTAAGTTTCCCCGATAAGATGTCCTATGCGATACGCACAAGAAGAGGTTTCATCTGTGCGTATCACATAGATGTGAGGTTGACCGGTTTGACCTTAATCTATGCCATACGCGCGTGAGATGGTATTCATCTGTGCGTATCACATAGATGAACTTCTTTAGAAACTTTTTGGCCTTTTACTTAGCAAAAATTTTTAAGTCTTAATTTTTTTACCACTTTTCACTTTTTAAAAGAAACGTTCTAATTCTTGTTTTGATTATGGAAAACCTGGAACTTCATTCCTTGTTGATTCTCTCATCAATTCTGGCATGAATTCCTACAAAACACAAGCAAAACCGAAGCATAGCACCCGAAAACAAAAGAAAGATGAAAGTGAAAACATAATTAAACTAAAGACAAATAAACACAAAGCTTTTACAAACTTTACACTTTGGGAAATAACCCGAAAACAACCTCTCACTTCTCAAACCTTGGGCACATCAAGGAGGGCTACATCCTCCTCGGTCTCGTTCTCCATGGATTCTACTATGTAATGTTTCAATTGGTGTCCATTCACTTTCCATAAACTACTGGAATTATCTTGAATTATAATCATACCATATGGAAACACTTCTTTCACTGTAAATGGTCCTCTCCACCTAGATTTAAGCTTTCCCGGGAATACTTTCAATCTTGAATTACATAACAATACTCTATCCCCACACTTAAATTCTTTCACATCTTTCAATTTCCTATCATACAAAGACTTTGTTCTTTCCTTATGACTCCAAGATGTGTCATATGCTTCATCTCTAAGTTCCTTTAACTCACTTAACTGGAGATATCGGTTCTTACCTACCACAGACAAATCAAGGTTAACTGCCTTGAGTGCCCAAAATGCTCTATGCTCTAACTCTACAGGTAAATGACACGTCTTACCATAAACTATCCTAAAAGGTGTAGTTCCTATAAGCATTTTGAACGTTGTTCTAAAGGCCCATAACGCATCATCTAGCAAATCCGCCCAATCCTTACGATTTGTTCCAATTTTTTTCTCTAAAATCCTCTTAATCCCCCTATTTGCATTTTCTACTTGACCACTGGTTTAGGGATGATAGGCGGTGGATAATCTATGTGTAACTCCATAACGTCCTAACACCTTCTCCATTTGGGAATTACAAAATAGTGTTCCTCTATCATTAATAGCCCTAGGAGTACCAAACCGACTAAACAACTTCCTCAAAAACAAAAGGACCACTCTCGCATTATTAGTAGGCAAGGCTTGAGCCTCAACCCACTTGTACACATAGTCTATAGCCCAAGAATGTACCTATTTCCTCTAGACGTGGGAAAATGGACCCATAAATCTATACCCCAAACATCAAAAACCTCTACTATCAGAATTGGGTTTTGGGGCATCTCATTACGCTTAGAAATGTTACCGGATCGGTGACACACATCACAACTCTTTACTAACTCACTCGCATCCTTAAACACTGTCGGCCAATAAAACCCACAATCTAACACCTTCTTTGCTGTGTATGATGGTCCATGATGACCTCCTGTCAAACCCTTGGCCAATGCTTAAGGATCTCCAATCCTTCCTCTCTACTCACACACCTCCTCAAAAACTTATCAGCACTCAGACGAAATAAGTAAGGCACATCCCATATGTAGTGCTTAGCATCTGAAAAGAAATTCTTCGCTACTGAGATGTCATACCTCCAATCACTACACCATCGGCTAAGTAATTCGCCAAATAAGAAAACCACGACATACCTTCCTCCTCTTCTCTCACGTACTTCAAGTACTCATGGGGGAATTTGTCCCCAATGGCTTCCTCTCATACTCCTCTCTATTCGAATCCTCTAGTCGCGTGAGGTGATCTGCTGCTACATTCTTAGCTCCCTTCTTGTCCTTAATCTCGATATCAAACTTAGAAAGAAGTAAGATTCATCGTATAAGTCGCGGTTTGGCATCTTTCTTTGCAAAAAGATAGCGCAAAGCTGCATGGTCAGTGTACATGATGGTATTAGAAAGCACGAGATAGGATCGGAACTTGTCAAATGCAAAGACGACCGCTAGAAGCTCCTTTTCAGTACTTGTATAATTCTCTTGAGCTTTGTTTAGTGTCTTACTCGTGTAATATAAAGGATGGAAATGTTTATCCTTCCTTTGTCCTAGGAAGGCTCCGACTGCATAGTCACTAGCATCACACATCACCTCGAAGGGTAAACTCCAGTCAGGGGCCACAACAATAGGGGCGCTCGTAAGCTGCCCCTTCAGAAACTCAAATGCCTTAAGACATTCCTCGTCAAAGACAAATGGAACATCCTTCTCAAGAAGGCGGGTCATGGGTCGGGTAAATTTTGAGAAATCGCGAATGAACCTACGATAAAACCCCGCATGACCTAGAAAACTACGGATGGATTTCACATTGGTTGGTGGAGGGAGTCTGCTGATGGTCTCTATCTTAGCCCTATCCACCTCGATACCCTCACGTGAAATCTTGTGTCCAAGAACAATCCCCTCAGTCACCATAAAGTGACACTTCTCCCAATTCAACATTAAGTTTGTCTCTACACATCTCCTTAACATCCTCTCTAGATTCTCCAAACAATGATTGAATGAGCTCCCGAACACAAAGAAATCATCCATAAACACCTTCATGGATTTCTCTATCATGTCATGGAAGATAGCCACCATACACCTCTGAAATGTGGTTGGAGCGTTACACAACCCGAACGGCATATGGTGGTATGCAAAAGTCCTGTGTGGGCATGTAAAAGTGTTTTTCTCCTGATCCTCAGGTGCAATGGGAATCTGAAAATAACCAGAGAAACCATCTAGGAAACAGTAAAATTGCTGTCCAGATAGACGCTCCAACATCTGATCAATGAATGGAAGGGGAAAATGGTCTTTCCTGGTTGCTTCATTCAGCTTTCTGTAATCGATACAAACTCTTTATCCATTGACTGTTCTTGAAGGGATCAACTCGTTCTTATCTACTGTCATCCTACCTTTTTTCGGGATGACCTGAACCGATCATCCATAAACACCTCCATGGATTTCTCTATCATGTCATGGAAGATAGCCACCATACACCTCTGAAATATGGCTGGAGCGTTACACAACCCGAACGGCATACGGTGGTATGCAAAAGTCCTGTGTGGGCATGTAAAAGTGTTTTTCTCGTGATCCTCTGGTGCAATGGGAATCTGAAAATAACCAGAGAAACCATCTAGGGAACAGTAAAATTGCTGCCCAGATAGTCGCTCCAACATCTGATCAATGAATGGAAGGGGAAAATGGTCTTTCCTGGTTGCTTTATTCAGCTTTCTGTAATCGATACAAACTCTTTATCCATTGATTGTTCTTGAAGGGATCAACTCGTTCTTATCTACTGTCATCCTACCTTTTTTCGGGACGACTTGAACCAGGCTCACCCAAGTGGAATCGGAAATGAGATATATCAATCCTGCATCAAGGAGCCAGAGAACCTCCTCTTTCACCACTTCTGTCATGTTAGGGTTGAGCCCCTTTTGTCTTTGAACAACAGGCTTATATTCATCCTCCATGAGTATTTTATGCGTGCAAAAAGAAGAGCTGATGCCCTTAATATCAGTGAGTTTCCACGCAATCGCATGTTTGTGCTCCTTGAGCACTTCAATCAACCTTCTTTTCTCTTCTTCCGTCAGATGTGAAGATATGATGAAGGGTAAACCTGCCTCACCATCTAGAAATGCGTATTCTAGATGTGATGGTAGCTCTTTCAACTTCAGAGATGGGGATGTTTCTACTGAAGGCTTCCTCCCCTCTTCAGTAACATCTCTAACAGAAAACACCTCTGGATACTAAGGAAGCTCAGTTCAAGGTAGTTAAGAGTAGGATCGGGATCACCCTTTATCTCAACTTCCTGGTTCCTTCATCAAGATCAGATGTGGGCATCAGATCTGCTCCACTGATGTAGTCCATACAACGATCCATGTGAGAAAAGAATGCATTAAGAAAATAGACTAAATCGTCTTGACTACCGGAATGATTCATCACCTTAGAGACATCGAAAGTGACGGTTTCCACCCCACACGAAGTGTGATATTACCTTCATGGACATCAATAAATGCCTTAGCCGTGCATAAGAAGGGGCGTCCCAAAATGAGAGGGACTATATCGTTAGCTTCCATGTCAAGGATGACGAAATCCACGGGGAACACAAATTTGTCCACTCTCACCAACATAATCTCCACAATGCCCCATGGATATTTGAACAGTCGATCGGATAAAGATATGCTTATGCGCGTTGGTGTCAGATCTCCAAGGTCTAGCTTCTTATAAATCAAGTAAGGCATCAAATTTATGCTAGCACCAAGATCAGCCAACGCGTGGTTCACAGTAGAACTACCAAACAAACACGGGATAGTGAAAACACCCGTATTTGCTAATTTCTCTGGTAATTTACTCTGAACCACCGCAGAACAATGCTCACTCAGAGTGACAATTGAGAGGTCCTCCAGCTTCTTCTTGTTGGAAAGAAGATCCTTAACAAATTTGGCATACTTAGGCATATGATGGAGTGCCTCTACGAATGGAAGATTGATTTTTAGTTGTTTAAACAACTCCAGAAAGTGTCCATAGTCCTTGGCGAATTTTTGCTTCATCAGACGAGCAGGATATGGAACTCGGCTCAAATCTATCTTAGTATTTTTCTTCTTCACTTCAACCTTCTTCTTCTCCACTACCTCCTCTTGTGGACACTCACTACTTGGCACGGTAATTGCTGGGTCTAGCCTTTGTTACGCCTTACATGGAGTCTCCATTTCAATCTCCTCATCTACTTCCTCTTCTTCTCATGTCACAAGCTTCTCCTTTTCACCTCCTCTGCCACTTCGTGTCGTCACTGCTTTTGCAGTCGCATTTGGATTCGAGAGAGTGCTTCCTGAGAATGAACCAACAGGTCGTTGTTCTAATTTCTTAGCTATGACACCTACGGAACGCTATAGGTCTAGGAAAGCAGATTGCTGTCTCTTAAGCATAACGTCATGCTCACTAAACCTTATATGAGTTTCTTGATCTTTATTGATCAGTTGAGTGAGTAGCTGAGTCTGGGTAGCGAGTATGTCCTTCAACTCCTTGTCCATACCCCCACTAGCACCTGCATTAGTGCTTGTATCTCCTTCACCCGGCTGATTTTGCCTCTGCTGGAAGCCAGGTGGGTTTCCCTCATATCTCCAACCAAAGTTAGGGTGCCCTCTCCAACCCCGGTTATACAAACCGGAAAATGCACCACTCGAACCCCTACTTTGACCACTCACGAAATCAACTTGCTCCTGACTCATAACCGGACACTCTCTTGTATCATGGCCACCTCTACATGATAGGATCAAATGTACCAATCTGTGATGATGTATGAACACAATTCAATGAAATACAAACAAAGTAATCAAATCAAGCAAGATATCAACAAAATTCATGGTTTCATTAATATCAAGCAAAGACAAATTACAAAGTATGTAAGCAGTTTCGTTCTAAGCTTTTTACCTACTACCTGTAAGTCTAAGCTATATATAATGAAACAAAAAGGAACTAACAAATTACAAAACTAGTCCCTATACTATTACAAAGTATTAAAAAGACACATAAAGACATCATGTTAATCTTTTTAGAGCACTAACAATACTCCCCCTAAGATTTACATGGTCATCGGTCTTTAAAATCTTCAATCTTGTCTTCTTTTTCTCTGTTCTTCAGCTTCCATATTCAGCTTTTATCTTCAACTTTTAATCTTCATCATCATCATCAATCATGTCATCTACAACATCCTCAATAAGATCATTTGGATCTATTGGTTCATCTTCAGATAGATGATAGTGTTGCTGATTGATGTCTACTTCATCCATAGATACATTCCTTATATAATCAAATACTGGAATGGCAATCATTGCAAGTCTTTTATACACAGCTTCTGACATATGCTCTAATTGCAGCTTATCTCCTATAACTCCTTCAACATACAGATCTGGATTATCTTCATTAATAAGTAATTGGAAAAATCTTGGATACATCAAGTATATATTTCTCTTTCCTCTTTCAAGATTAAATATGAATCCATTCATTATCCACTTAGCCATGTTAAATCTCCTGTTTGTGGCTAAAGCAATAATAGGAGATGCAATGTCTACTGGGAATGAATCCCAACCAACACTTCGTTTAGACATGCAATGTTGAAATATATAACACAACAGTTTCCAGTGTTTATATACTCTAGCTCTGAAGAATTGCTTCTTAGGGAAGTGATCAGGATGACCCATTTGTAGAAATACATCTCTACATTCATTGAAGGTATACTCAGATAAGTCTTCTGGGTCATTTTCACTAAGTTTTAGAGCTATTCTGATTGCTTGTTCAGAAACTTCAAGCATTCTATCTGATGTAATAAAGGCTCTTAGAACTTTATTCCCTTCTTCATCTCTTTCTACTTCTGCAGATCTCCAAAATCTTTTGATCAATTATCCATTAATCATTGGTCTTGCACACATAGCATGGACATATTTTGATCTAAGCAGAAATCGAATAATCTCTTCATAACCAATAGCTTCTCTGTTTTCATCATCTAAGTATGCAGCAACATTATGTTTTGGCTCAAACTTTAAATCTGCCATCTGCAAAACATAGAGAAAATAATATGAGAACATTGAAATTTTGATTAATGAGATTAATTTTTACATATGAATTTTTAATTTTGACTTTTAATTTTGACTTCAATTTTGACTTATGATTTTGACTTTGAATTATGATTTTAATTAAAATTTATTCATTTTGAATTTATTATCAAGCATTTGAATTATGGTTTATCTACTTTTTGTAAAATAAATATATATTTTTTTATTTTTATTATTTTTATTTTTATTTTTTTTATTCAAAATTTGAATCTGTCTGTTCATCTTCTTCTTCTTCCTTCGAAGAACACACGGATCGTTGTATAATCACTATCATTTACAATTTCAGTTGATGAACTTTATATCAAATCACTCGAAATCTGATACTAATCAACAATCCAGAGTCAATTTTAGATATGTTAAACTTTGAATGGTTATGGTGTTCGAACGCCCAAATAGCAGTCAAACGCCTATACCAATCATCATGATTTAACCAAAATCTACTGATTTGAATCACAAACTTACGTTTATGGATCCAAATAATATCTAACAATCAACAAGATTTGATGCAATCACAGTGAATCTGAGAGTTCGATGATGACTGAGAGTCGATAGTTCAGAGACTTGTTTTTGAAAAATTTTGAGTGTGAATGAGAAACAAGTGTAAGTGTTCAATTTATATTAAGTGAAATTTTAGATGCATGAGCCCTGTTTGTGCATATGAAACCCTAAAATTCACAAAATACTGAGATGCATGAGCACTGTTTGTGCGTTTTGACTCAGATGCATGAGAACTATTTAGACGCATAAGCACTGTTTAGGCGCTTTTGCACTATTCAGTCGCATGGAGTTCCTGAAACGTCTAACACTTGTAACTTTGAAACTTTTCAACACTGTGTAGACGCATGAGACATTTCAAACGTCTAACACTTAGTTAAAGTCAGACTCATTCACTGTTTAGGCGCATGGGTTTATGTAAAACGCCCAACATTTGATTAAACTCATGGACTTGTTACAACTATTTAGGCGCATGGAATTTGACAAACGCCTGAACACTTGTATAATTCCATGAACTTATTACAACTGTTTAGATGCATGGGAATGTGACAAACGCCTAAACACTTGTATAATTCCTGAAAGTTCATCATTCTCCTATTTAGACGTATGAGTTGACTTTGAGTTGACTTTCATGAGTCTTACACTTGTGTTTTCCAAATTCTTCACCTGCACACTGTTTAAACATATTAGTAATATTTCATACTAATATTTAAACATTTTAAGCATAATGTTAAATTTTCTAAAATTTTACTTTTTAGTCCCTCAATTTTGAACTTTTTGCATTTTGCACTCTCAATTTTTAATTTTTAACAATTTTAATTTTTCACTTGTTGTTTTTTTAAAAATTTATTTTGTCCCTTTATTTTAGTCTCAACATAAAATCAAGTATCATCTATTTTCCAACTTTTGACAGAAGCATTTTCACTTGCAAATTTATATAGGTTCATATTATTATTTTCAAAAATTACATTTTCAAATACACATATACTTTGAACATATATCATCATCCTTTCAATTCAACCTTTTAACTTTGATTTTAATTTTCTGAGAACAACTCTTCTATTTATTACTCCCCCTAAACTTTTAAGTTTGAAAAATTATAAGTTTCCTAGGTAAGATAATAAGATCACACATCTCATTGTGACATTGCCTTCACACACAAAAAACATGCATAAAATAAAAATGAAAGCATAATCAAAATCTAATATAAACAAAAGAATTAATGTCTGCAGTGAGATCATATTAATGAAGATCAACATATTAAAATAAAAAAAATATGAATAGTCATAGACAATGAATAAAACCTGATCAAGTGTGTTCCAGGTCAGTGATATAACAGCAAAGGAGACACAAGATCTAAACATAAAATGAGTGTTTTTAACAAATTATCAACTCACTTACTTTTTCAATTCTTGGATTGATTAGGGTATATTTAGACATGATGTAAATCATACAGAGACTGAGAGAGCTCAACCATCATCATGACATGCAAGAAAGCACACATACTCAACTTATTACCTGAAACATATGTATCACCAGAGTTCATATTACTTAAATTAATAGAGATTGATCATGGATAACCATTTGATCAGCTCTGACTATTCATTTGAATAGTTTGTGCACATTGGCATCTTTTGAATCAAAGAGAGAATCCAGGTCTGTAATCACTTACAACAAAGGATATCCAGCACTTCAGGTCTATGATGACTCATAACAGAAAAGTGATATGATGCTTTGTAACAAATCTCATGATTAAACACATTACCAACAGGTGTGAGTGATGTAACTTAACAAGCAATCAATCTGATAAGCCAAAACAACTCAAAAGTACTCAGATGAATACACACAAGCATTAAGATTTAGTATGATCACAAGAATTTACTTTTTCAGTTTAATAGCATGATATTGTCTACACGTCATATTTGATCATGTCAGACTTTATTAATGAGTGAAGTATGCAACTGATCTCACTAATGTACTATCATTTCTCACATATTGCATAAACATATTCTTTTTTAAAAAAATGTAAACTGATAATTAGAATAAGACTTTATTTTTGTAGTTTTGATTTATACTTTTGTATTTGATTTTTCTAAGAAAACAAAAATCACAAACACACAAAATATAAGCAGGCAATTAACATTGAGAGGATCACTTATTATGATCTTTTGAATTAGAGAGTTCACATATGATTTATAAGACCAATTGACTCTACTAAATACTCAAACCGTCCTGGTAGGAAGGCTTTAGTAAATAGATCTGCCAACTGTTTTTCTGTTGCAATTTGAATCAATATGATTAATCCTTTTTCAGAGTTATCTATGAGAAAATGATATCGAATTTCGATATGTTTTGTTTTTGAATGTTGAACAGGATTAGCTGTTATGAACATAGAAGCAATGTTATCAATGTAAATTGGTGTTTTAAGAAAATTGAACCCATAATCCAATAGTTGATTTTGCAACCAGAGGATTTGAGAACATCCTGCTGATGCAGCAATGCACTCAGCTTCTGCAGTTGAAACAGAGACATTTGTTTGTTTCTTACATTGGCACGAGACTAATCGGGGACCAAGAAATTAACACCTACCCGAAGTAGATTTTCTATCTTGACAGCATCCACCATAATCACTATCTGTGTATCCATGTAATTCAAAGTTACCCTTGTAAGGATACCAAAGCCCTAAGGCTGGTTTACCTTTGAGATACCTGAATATCCTTTTGACAGCAATTAAGTGAGATTCTTTCGGGTCTGATTGATACATGGCACAAACACAAACTGCATACATAATGTCTGGTCTAGATGCAGTAAGATACATCAAAGAACCAATCATTGATCTGTATAACGTTTGGTCAATAGATTTTCCTTTTAGATCAGGTTCAATCTTGGTGTTAACATCTGCTGGAGTTCGTATGGACTGACAGTCTTGCAACTTTAATTTCTTCAAGAGCTTTTCAACAAATTTATCTTGATTTATGAAAATTCCATCGTTAGTTTGCTTGACTTGAAGTCCAAGGAAGAAATTAATCTCTCCCATAGAACTCATTTGGAACCGAGATTTCATGATTTCTTCAAATTCATTGCATAATTTTGGACTGGTAGAACCAAATATGATATCATCCACGTACACTTGTACACATAAGAGATCATCATTATCCTTCTTTATGAATAAAGTTGGATCAATTTTCCCTCTAGTGTATCCATGTTGGTTTAAGTGTTATGATAATGTCTCATACCAAATTCTAGGGGCTTGATGAAGTCCATAGAAAGCTTTACTCAGCTTATATACTCGATGTGGAAATTCTGCATCCTCAAAGCCCGGAGGTTGCTTCACAAACACATCGTCAGTGATAGGACCATATAGAAATGCACCCTTTACATCCATTTGATACACCTTAAACTTCATGAATGAAGCATAAGCCAGGAAAACTCGAATGGATTCAAGTCTTGCAACTGGTGCAAACACTTCATCATAATCTATTCCTTCTTCCTGTGTGTACCCTTGTGCAACAAGTCTCGCTTTGTTCCTTATTACAACACCATGATCATCAGTCTTATTTCTAAATAACCGTTTCGTGCCTATAGCATTTTCTCCTTCAGGTAGATCCACTAAATTCCACACTTCTTGTTTGCGAAATTGAAGTAATTCTTCTTGCATGGCTTCTATCCAACCATTGTCCTTTAATGCTTCGGTAACATTTTTAGGAACAATTTGAGAAAGAAAATAAGAGTATAAGCACACGTTTGCTTGTTCTGATTTACTCGTTGTTCTCTCATTCAATGGACTGATAATTTGAGAAATTGGATGATTCTTGTGAATACGAGATGTTGGAATCTCATCACATTGAACATTAACATCCAGATTTGTTTGGTTCAAGTTGGAAAGCTCATGTAACAAAGTAGAAGAATGTGGATTGTAGTTTGGAACTTGAGTCAGTGAGTTAATAAAGTAATCAAAGTTACCAGTATCAACTGCATCACTAGAGATGGATGATGTTCCAGACTCAGGTTGAACAAACTCATTACCATCATTAGGAATATGTTGTGATCCTTCCTAATTGAATGAAACTGAATGATCTGAAACTGTATTATCATGATTATTGTCATGAAATTGTATAGTTGAGTCCTTGACAAATGATAAAAATGGGTAGTCTGAGCTAGAATCATCTGGTTTATCAGAATCTGAATCCTCACTGAAAGATCCAAGATCTACTCTAGAGTTCTTCTTACCTGTAGAATCAAGACAATTTGGTTGATTAAACAAGTTAGATTGAAGAGAGTTTGATAATGAATCTAAATCAAATAACCATGAAGGACCATTTAAAACTGATGGAAAAGAATTTTCCAGAAATTTAACGTTGAATGTTTCAAGAATTATATTTGTCCTAGAGTTGTACACTCGATAGGATTTTGAAACAGATGAGTATCCAACGAAAAATCCATTATCAGATTTTGCTTCAAATTTTCCTAATTGATCATTTGAATTAAGAATCATAACAGGACAACCAAATGATTTTAAAAAGTTTATGTTCGGTTTCCTGCCAAACATTAACTCATATGGAGTATTCATTTTATCTTTCACAATTAAGATTCTGTTCTAAACGAAACACGCAGTTGATATAGCTTCATCCCAAAAAGTGCTAGGAATTTTTGCATCAGCTAACATAGAATGAGCAGCTTCAATCCGTGTTCTATTCTTCCTTTCAGCAACTCCATTTTGTTGAGGAGTTCTGGGAGCACTGAACTGATGAGCTATCCCTTTCTGTGCACAAAAATTTTCAATGTTAGCATTTTTGAATTCCGTTCCATTATCACTTCTTATTATTTTCACTTTATTTTCTAATTGATTTTCAACTTTAATGATAAATTCTTTTAGTAAATCAGCCGTTTCAGATTTGGCATACAAAAAGAAAACCCATGAAAATCTTGTATAGTCATCAATGATAACTAAACAATATGATTTTCGTCCAATACTCTTGACATTTGTTGGTCCAAAAAGGTCCATATGTAACATTTGAAGAGGTTTGGATGTTGAGTTTATGAGCTTGGACTTATAAGACGCTCTATGTTGCTTTCCCTTCAAACATGCTGAGCAGTGATCAGTTGTTGCAAACTTCTTAGATGGAAGTCTAATGACATGATTTCCTGCTACAAGCTTGTTCATATTCTTGAAATTTGAATGTCCGAGACGTCTATGCCAAAGCTGACTTTCATCATTTGATGCCTTAGCAATTAGGCATGTTGTTTCAGTTGAAGTAGCACTCAGCAGTATTGTGATTTTTCATATCACAAATTTCTCAGTACTTTTGTGGAGTTAAAAACAACTTTTTGTTAACTTTTGACATTGACACGATGTTTAATTTTGGTGTCAAATAGTTAAACTTTTGTCTTTCATTTTTCACGGTTTGATTTTGTGCCAAATTATTTTGCATTTCTTTAACATGAACTTCCTTCTTGAATGCATTAGGAACAAATCTTTTTGCTACAGCGGAAGTCTTAGAATCTGAACTTGATTTCAGATCAGAGTGAGATTTGTTCATAGTATTTACTTTGTTGTTTTGAAGAGAATTCATATTTAACAAACCAACTGACACAAATTTTATCGGTTTAAGTTTTGTTGCTTGATTTGTTGCTTTGATCAAATTTTCTGAACTTTTGTTTTGTTCAGATGTTGTTTTTGATGATTTCTTTCTTCTTCTTTGATTCTTTGATTTAGAAGAACTTGGTTTACTTTCAGATTGAACATCGTCAGAAGAAGATTCCTTTTCAGAATGAACTTGTTTTAGATTAATAGTGTTTGAATCTTCTGATGTTCCTACCTGTTGTTTATCTTTGCTTTGAACTTTCACTTCTTCTAATACAACATGAATTTGATCAGAAGTGTTTTGTTTTGGTTGTTTTGGTTCATAAGATTTTATCTTGATTGGATGACCATTTTTAATCTTTTCTTGATCATTTTCAACAAAAACTTGTACATTTTCCTTTTCTTCTTCTGAATTCTTGTTTTTGATCTGAAAAGCTTTAAGTTTAGCTTTATTCTCGGGAGAATGATCATGTGTATTGAAGTTCTCTGGTAGAGTGTTTGTAATAGATTCAGGCATAGGTTCATGAGTGAAACCTAACCCTGCTTTTTGTTTATCTTTTCTTTCACTTACCAGTTTTTCTACAATCATTTTTGAACTTTTTACTTTAGAAAGATCCATTTGAGTAGTAGCATGTGCTATCTTCTCCTGTTCAAGATTTTTGGTCATCTCTTCCAATTGTTTAGAAACAATTTCTAAATCTTTTATAATTTTGTTCCATGAAGTTTGAAGAGAGATAATCTTTTGATCTGCTATTTTATGATCAGATTTTTGTTTTTTATGCATTGACTCTTCTTTTTTAGCTTCTCACAGATTTTGAATGAGTAGTTTCTATAGTGTTCAACATGTTCATAGCATGATTTGTGCAGAGTTTTTCTCTCACTTCAGATGGGATTTCAGGGAATTTTGGAGATATCGTTTCAGATTTTGAAGATGAAGTGTCAACCTTAGATTGATCAGACTGTGTCATTAGAGCTACTTCATATGTATCTTCCTTAGGATCAGATTTGTCACTCCAATCATAGTCATCTTCTTCATTCTCAATTTCCACCTTTGGATCATTGTTTTCTGACCAATCTTCTCCTTGAATTTATGCAATAAGAGATAATCTTGATGTTAAATCATTAGTAAAATGATCTGCATATGCACTCTAATCATAACCATCTTTAATGCTGACTACTAAAGCTTTCTTGGTTTCATCAGATGATTTTGTTTCATCTTTAAGCTCAGGCATAGGAAGAATTTGATAAGGCTTTTGAAAAGTCTTCTGAGCTGGTTGAAACCTTTGATTGCTAGAACTTGATTGAGCATTTCCTCCATTATTCCTTGGAGCTTTGCATTCTCTGGAGAAGTGTCCATAACTGTTACAGTTAAAACATCTAGATTTTGACTTATCAAACCCAACAGTCTTGTTAGCACTTGGCTTGTATTTCTTGTTGACATAAGAATGTTTTTGTGTCCTGTAAGCAATCATCACCATCTGCCAGTTTAAGTCCATCTGTTCAACATCTTCAGGAGCCATCTCAAACAAATCCTGCAAAACAAAATCTAATTGAGTTAAATGGCTACCTTGATATGCTTGAAAACTAGCCATAAATGCAGTGAATGCAGTTTTAGACTCTTCATCCTCTAATAGGATGTTTATCACATCTTTAACATTGCTAGATTTAGCAGAGTTAGATGAAGAAGTCTCTGTTTGAACATTAGATGTTTTAGACTGAGATTTAGGAGGAGATTGAGAATGAGACTGAGTTGTATAAGCAGGAGCACTGGTAAATGATTAGTCAGTGAAAAATCCTGCTCCAACAAACAAATCTCCCTCTTCTTCTGTACTTTTCTCACTTTTTGCCATGAATGCATTCTCAATAGTGGTTGCAGGAGAAGCAACAAACTGATACTGAGACATTGATGCTGCTCTATCATTGTTCCTTGAGCTTTCATCAATCTCTACTGACTCTATCTTGGCAATAAGTAGATCTAGATCAATAGGGAACTTCTCAGTATGCTTTAGTAAGGTTACTGTTTGTTTCCATGATGAGGGTAAAGCATTGAGTAGTCTAAGATTTAGATCTTCAAGATTAGGCTTAATACCAGCTGTTGACATCTCAGTTGTAAGTTGAACAAATCTGTTCATCATCCGATTTATGGTTTCTCCAGGCAAATGTTGAAACAGTTCTAATTGCCTTTTCAACTTTTGTTTCTTGAGATTTTGAATCTCCTTGCCTCCTTCACAAATGGTCTTTAAGGCTTTATATAAAGTGTATCCAGTTTGATATGCATCAAGCCTTGCAAGAACTTCCAAAGGTAGTCCTTTACACATCAAGGAATATGCTTTGATATCATTCTTTAATCTTTTCAAATCATCTCCTTGAAGACCATACTACACTAACACTACAAACCTCACACTTGTTAACACTCATTTTCAGGTCTCGGATTTCACGTTGCATAGCTTTTAAGGGACCAGCCACACTAGTATCAGTTGTGACGTGATGAACACCCCTCGAAGAGGAAGCGGGGGCTCTAGTACTAGGGATGGAATTCCTAGCTTGCGGATGCTGCTGCTCAGCCAATGCAAAACTCTCAAACATCTCCTCACACTCTTCTGTAGTCTTCGTCTCCATAATATGTTGAACATGAGCTAAGTTGCATAGGTGAGACCGTTGTAGAACTTCTCGACAAGTACGCACTTGGTCAACCCATGCTGAGGACATTTACTACGAAGCGTGTTGAAACGTTCCCATGCCATGTAGTAAGGTTTATCAGGATCCATGCGAAAAGAGTGAATCTGCTCCCTAAGTCGAGCGGCCTTAGACGGTGGATAATACTTCTTAAGGAATTTTGTATGCAAATCAGCCCAAGTATTGATGGAATCCTGGGGTAATGTGTCAAGCCACGAAGCAGCTCGACCCTTGAGAGTAAACGGAAAGAGACGAAGATAGATGGCATCTTCTGTCACACCAGAGATGTTAAAGGCGTCACAGATACGGACGAAACGTGAGACATGACCGGGGGCATCCTCATCATCCAGTCCGTGAAACTGGGTAGCGTTTGTGATGGTAGACATGACATACAAAGGAATCTGCCAGTTGTTCATGTTGTTAATCGTGGGAAGGTTGACCGACGATCTGCCTCCGGTGAAACCATGCGATGCTCTCTCGTGAACGGTATGCCTAGGGGGGGTTAGCATCACCCATTTGAATTAACTCAGAAAAAGGACTGGAACTTACCTTAGAATCTAAGATTGCACGTAAACACGCACAAGGTGGAGCATGCCTCTCGTGATACTCTCACTCAGGGTTAGAAAAAAGCAGAAAACTCAGGTGATCCTTTTGAATGGGTGTAGATGCATATGTTCCTAGTTTATGAGATTAAATGTAAAAGTATTTCATGTCTTACACATGTGTAATGAATTGGTTCAATGAAATATAATATGTGATTAATGTTTATTCATGTTTATTTATCTCATAATATTATTGTGTTGAAGTATAATGTATATGTATGACCATATTATATAGGTTTGAGGGTGTTGTACATGATTCTTAGTCAATGATGATTAAGTAATGTGTTCAACATAGTCGGATGAGTATTCATGCTAATGGCCCATACTTATGGACCATACGCATGAATACATCATACGTATGGACCAGTCGCACGACTGAACCAGGAGACTGGATCAGTCGTATGATTGAGACATAAGATTGACTCAGTCACACGACTGAACCTTCAGTCGTGCGGATGACTCAATCGCATGATTCAGTCGCACGACTGAACCATGCAAATGGTTCAGTCGTATGAATGAAAAATCCTAACCTATAAATACCACCTAATTCGTGGAAAAACAAAACAATTGGAAACACTTGATATTCTTACGAACCCTAGCCGTCCAGAACGTCCCAAACAGCCTGTCCAAGTTCATAGTTCGTTCCTGATCGATTCCTACTCGTTCTTAACGTTTGTTTCAATCTTATATCGATCGGGTTATCGTTCTCACCGATTGGATCGCCAATCAAATAGGATTCCACACTATTTGATCCGGTATAAACGCATAATCAGTTAGTACTCCGTCCGTACACGATCCCTAACAAGTGGTATCAGAGCTTTGGCTCTTGATTTTGCATTTGATTTAATTAGAATTGTGTCAAAACTCATGTTTTAACTCAAAAGAGTCATCTTATTGAGTCCACAGGTGTTTTTCATCGTTTCCAGGCATTAAAGTTGAAGTTTTTCGTCATACGGCAGATTAGGGTTTCTGGGTAAATCGTAATTCGTGTCTAAGTGCCAAAAATTCGATTTTTCCAAACACAGCAGCCTTCAGTCGCACGAATAGCTCATTCGTACGATTGAACTCATTCGCACACTCCATCCGCACGACTGAACTCAGTCGTATCCTTCATTCGCACGACTGAACCACTTCAGTCGTTTGAGTCCATTCGCCTTGTCCATACGCACGACTGAATCCAATCGCACGATTGAATTCATTCGCACTCTTCATTCGCACGAGTGATCCATACGCATTGTTCATTCGCACGATTGAAGTTGTCTTGTTCTCAAAGTACAAAGTTCATACAAATGGAATATCAGTTTTCAACGTTTACTGCCGGGAAGGACTCACGCATCCAGAACCTTCTGCTTTTGGAGAATGAGATATGAAATCACAATAAATTGCCGAAGCTTATAACGTTGGATGACTATCCACAATGGAAACAGAGGTTTGAGATTTACCTAAATGGAGTAGATCCAAATCTCTGGACTTCTATAGAGACTGGTTACACGGTACCAGTAACTGCAAATGGAGTAAAGTTGGCGTTGGGTGGAATGAGCAAGGCTCAGAAGATACTCTTCAATGCTGAGAAGAAAGTTTATGCTCTGCTGACTCAGTCAATCCCGAAAGACATCTTTCACCAATTTTCTAAGAACAAGCATGCCAAAAAGTTGTGGGATGCATTGGAGAAGAGATACGAAGGGAATGCAACGTTAAAGGCACTAAAGGCTAAGGCTCTCAAGAAGGAGTTTGATAATTTCTCTTCGATAGGAAACGAGAGCTTAGATGACATCATAGACAGGTTCTACCATCTGATGAGTGAGCTACACACTCATGGTGTAATGACATCTATGGAAGATAAAGTTTCAAGCTTTGCAGATGGTTTGCCTGAGAAATGGGATTCATTTGTGTCCAACTTGAGACAAAACGAAATACTTGCTATGTTGGACATAAATGACTTCATTTTGAAGTTAAGGGAGGAGGAACTGAGGATGAAGTACAAGTCAAAGAAAAGATCTTACGTTCAGAATCCTTCACTATATAACTCAGTTCCCACTCCAACTGGTTCAGGAGCACCACGACAAACAGCGTTCGTGTCCAGTTCCGCGGCTCATTCCCAAACCACTGCTTCAGGACCAGAAATGTCTGGGTCATCGTCGACTCAATACATAGTGCCTAAAGCAAATACAACGAAGTTGAAGACCGAGAATCTTGGTAATATCACAGTGGAAGTTGCAAAGGATCATATGGATCTTCTAGCAGCAGTGGTCCAATCGTATGATGGCTTAGTTGCTGGGAAGATCAGAAATTGTCATCTTGCAGATGAAGACTGCGACCAGGTTGACGAGAACGAGCTGGAAAGAATGGACATCATGTGGGCTCTAGCAAGTGCAGTTAGACAAGCTAAAAAATTTGTCAAGAAGACGGCGCAGAATTGTAGATACATGTGTACCTAGTTTAGGAACTTAATGTAAATGTCTTTCATGTCTTACATATATGTAATTGAATGGGTATGAATGAAATACAGTGTGAGTTGATGCATATAATGTTTAATATTTTATTTTTTATTGTGTGATAACACATATTGAACTAACTATATAGGTTTGTGGTTGTTTACTTAATTCTTAGTAAATAATGATTGAGAAACATGTTCAAACTCAATTGTGTAAAGTTCTCATGCAAATGGACCATGCTAATTGACCATACGCATGAATACTTCATGCTAATAGACCAATCGCACGACTGAACCAGGAGACTTGATTAGTCGCACGATTGTGACATGAGATTGACTCAGTCGCACGACTGAACATTCAGTCATGCGGATGGATCAATCGCATGATTCAGTCGCACGACTGAACAATGCTAATGGTTCAGTCGTACGAATGGAAAACCCTAACCTATAAATATCACTTAATTCATGAAAAAACATAACAATTCGAATACCTACGCACCTGATCGTACCCTAGCCGTCCAGAGACTCAAGAACACCTGTTCCAAGTTCATAGATCGCAGTTAATCATCTTGCAATCATTCTTAACGTTTTGATTCATTCTTAGATCGATTATACTTGCGTTCTCACTGATTGGATCGCCAATCAAATAAGATTCCGTACTATTTGGTTTGGTATACACGTAAATCAGTTAGTACTCTGTACCTAAACGGTCCTAACAAGAATCTAGTAGCCATGAAAGATACGACTTTTGGTTTCGACAAAACCAAGGTCACCTGCTTCAACTGTGGTGAAAATGGGCATTTTAAACGTGATTGTGTAAAGCCCAAGAAGACTGGAAATGGAAACCCATTTCCTACTTTCAACCGTCAAGACAAAGACATGGTTGGAACTAGTTCTTCAAGTAAAGAGACTAAGGCACTAACTGCTCAAGGTGATGAACGACAAGACTGGTCCTTCCGATTTGTCTCTCCTGGAGAATCAAACATTGCTTTTGTCAAAGCATTGGATGATGGGTCTGCCAGTGAAGGTGAGATTGCAGCTGAACAAGCTAAGTCAAATTCAGAAGAAGCTATAAACGTGGTAAATCACGTGATTGAGGAAGAGCTCAGAGCAACAAGTTCAGAAACTCCAACAACAGAAGAGTCAACCTCTGGATTGATGGCTGATTCAACTTCCTCACAGGTAAGTTCCTTAGATCAGTTATTTAATAAACATGCTTGTTCTGAATGTGAAAAGTTTAGGGAAAGCATTGATCTAAAATTTGCTAGGTTATTAGAACACAATGATAACTTTGTAAATGAATTACAACTCTGCACTGAAGCTAATCGTGTATTAAAACAAAATAAGTGCAAAAGAAAAGATAGAACTTTTGGGTAAACAACTAAGGGAAACAGAGGTGGTTGCCTTAAATCAATCCAATGATATAAAGTTTTATTTAAATTCATTAGAAGAAACCAAAAAGGAGAAAGCAGTTTTGGAAGTCGAGGTTAATTCATTAAAACAAAAACTGCATAGTTGGGCTAGTTCTTCTCACATAGTACAGAACTTAGTGAAAGAACAAAACAATGGGGAAGGTTTGGGATACAAAGTCGTGCCACCACCACATGAGATCCTAATACAAAATGTAGATCTATTAATAACAACCCAATTAAGGATCATGTGGTGGCTACTCCTCTAGTTAGTGATCCTGATTCCACGAGTAAGACTGTGAAATCTGACACTAAACAGAAGGAGTCTACTTTGAAAGAAAAAGGCAAGATGCCATTTGAGAATTTGAATGATGCATTCAAAAGGGTTAATGTTAGGTCAGGTTCACCAACGTCCATTTTAGAACCCAAAATGACTAAACCACTTAACCACAAACGTATTAATCATCAAAGTCCAACCAAAGTGCAAGTTAAAGATGTTCAAAATGTTAAAACAATTCAGTTTGTTAATAAGGATGAAACATCTAAAAGAGTAGTGACAAAACCAAACCAGAAACATCTCACACCTTCACTAAATTAAACATCACACAAAAGTTCTCTCCAATCTGTAGAAGCAAGATCTTGCTACAGTTGTGGAAAACGAGGACATATCTCTACTAATTGCCCTTACTATCAGACACCCAGAAGGAAAATTGAACTTTATGATACAAAACCAAGTTCTTCTAAAACAGATCTAACACTCCATCTAGAGTGTTATAGAACCTAAAGTTTCAAAAAACCATCTAAGTCAGGTGTCCTGTTTTACCACAAACAGCCTTACACAAGAAACTGGCTATGAAAAGAAAAAAGCAAATAGGGTCTGATAGTGAGAATGATAAGAAGAAAGATCGCCCTCATCCTCTAAAGGACTATGGGTTGAGTTTATGATATGTGATTCCTCCGGTCAACCCAAGCCAGTTAAGGCTTGGGTCCCAAACCTGAACTAATCATTTCCTTTCCTTTGTATTGCAAGTGTCCGCTATAGTGCTATCACTAATACCTGGATTATTGATAGTGGGGCGTCTAGGCACATGACAGGCAATTTGTCTCTCCTTTTCAACGTCAGACAAATTAAAGGGGGACATGTTTCATTTGCTGGGAATAAAGGAGGTTACATCACCGCTCAAGGAGAAGTGGGAAACGAGAAAGTGAAGTTTGACAAGGTCAACTACGTTCAACAACTACAGAACAACTTGCATTCAGTCTCCCAGATCTGTGATAAAGGATTTAAGGTTGTATTTGACAACAAGAAGTGCTACATGTTGAAGAAGGATTATGTGATTGAGGAGGATAAAATTCTTATGTCAGCTTCAAGATATAACGACTTGTATGTCTTGGATCTATCAAAAGCCTCCACAACTGATCACACTATTCAATGCTTCCTATCAAAGGCAACTGAGAGGAATTCAATCTCCTAGCATAGGAGAATGGGACACATTAATCCAACGAAGATGAATCATTTAGTTCAAAATGATTTAGTGAACTGAGTAACTATCAAGAACTTCCAACTCTCGGATTTTTGTGTAGCATGTAAGAAAGGGAAACAGACCAAGAAGTCTCACAAGTCAAAGAAAGTTCACTCAATTGATCTTCCTTTTGAGCTTCTACACATGGATCTGTTTGGTCCTGTCAGTACAAAAAGCATTGCTGGAGATCTGTATTGCTTTGTAGTAACGGATGATTACTCAAGATTCTCTTGGGTGATGTTTCTGAAAGTCAAATCAGAAACTTTTGACTCATTCAAACATCTAGTTACTACTATGGAATCACTTTACAAGCTGAAAGTAAGGCAGATTCGATCAGACAACGGAACAGAGTTCAAGAATCAGTGGATGGAGGCATTCTGTAGAGAGAAAGGAATTGTACATCAATTTACATCTTCCTACACTCCACAGATGAATGGCGTTGCTGAAAGGAAAAATCGGAGCCTGATAGAGACTGGCAGGACAATGCTAGCTGACTCAAAACTGCCTATTCAATTCTGGAATGAGGCAGTGGCTAATGCTTGTTACACGCTCAATCGAGTCTTAGTGGTCAAACAACATGGGAAAACATGTTATGAACTGCTCCAGCGACGTAAACCCAACTTGGAGTATCTAGAAGCGTTTGGCGCACCGTGCATGTTGTTGAAGAAAACTCATACTGGGAAGTTTAGTGAGAAGGCAGAAGAAGGTATTTTCTCGGATACAACATACCAGACAAGAGAGTTTATAACAACTCAACGGGTCAGGTAAAAGTGTGGTGCAATGTTGATGTTCAAAGATACACCACCCCCTCCTAGAAAAAGACCCTCATTCTTCTTTGACTATGATGGATTCTTCAAGTCTTTCAATCTACCACCTTCTCCCACTGATGATGAGCTGTCTGCGAGGATGATGTACGATGTTCTGAACACTCCATTATCAGACTCGACATTAACGGCTCCATTGGATGATACTTCTAGCTCTTCAGGGGGAGAGCTTGAAGTAAGTGATTCTTCTTCTGATGATGAAGTGGTTGAGACTGCAAATGTGGAACAGGAGGAACATGTTCCCACTAATGAAAGTACACAAGCATCACATCCTGATGCCTCTGACACTTCGGAACCTCATACTCCAACAGCTTCAAATACTGAACCTGGGTTACATAATCTGGATAATGAGGTAGTTGTTCCCACCACTCCTGGATCCTGGATTAATGTTTATCATCCCTTGGACAACGTCATTGGAGATGTTCGATCAGGAGTACAAACAAGAAATCAGCTATACTCGGCTGATTATGCCTTAGTCATGGAAAAAGGATATCTTCACGATGGTGCATATCGATGTTTTGTGTCTCAATTTGAGTCAAAACATGTGAGTGAAGCCCTAAACGATGAGGCATGGGTCAGTGCAATGCAAGAAGAACTCGTACAGTTCAAGAAGCTAGGAGTATGGACCCTTGTGGACAGACCAAAAGGTGCTAAGGTGATTGGCACGAAATGGGTCTTGAAGTGCAAGAAAGATGACCAAGGGGTAATAATTCGGAATAAGGCTCGGCTTGTGGTTCAAGGATTCAGACAAGTCGAAGGCATTGACGACAATGAAGTGTTTGCACCTGTGGCTCGGATGGAAGCAATTCGTATCTTTCTAGCCTATGCATCCTACATGAAGATTAAAATCTATCAACTAGATGTAAAAAGTGCATTCCTTCATGGTGAAATCCGTGAGACAGTCTACGTCAGTCAACCCGAAGGATTCAAGGATCCTTATCATCGGGATAGAGTTTACAAACTGGACAAGGCTATCTACGGGCTCCATCAAGCCCATACAGCCTGATATGAGAAACTCTCAACTCATCTAGTGAAACATGGTTTTTGCAGAGGAGTTATTGACTATACGTTATTCATCAAAGAAAAAGAGGGTGATTTACTGCTGGTACAGATATATGTTGACGACATTATCTTCGGTTCCAAGAATGAAGAATTATGTAAACAATTTGAATCTGTAATGAAAGCAGAGTTTGAGATGAGTGCTATGGGGGAGATGAAGTTCTTTCTTGGCTTACAGGTGGATCAGACACCCAAAGGAATCTTCCTGCATCAGAAAAAATATGTAGGTGATATCCTCAGTCGGTTCGACATGGAAAATGCTTCAGTTGCTGGAACTCCACTTGCCACTAACCATGATGTGGCACCCGACGAAAATGGTGATCTGGTTGATGCTACAATGTACAGAGGAATGATCGGATCCCTAATGTACCTCACAGCCTCTCGTCCTAATATTATGTATGCAATGTGTCTTTGTTCCAGATATCAGGCAAAACCAAAAGTGAATCATCTCATCAGAGTTAAATGGATCTTTTGTTACTGAAGGGTACTCCAACACTCGAGTTGTGGTATCCTCATGATGATGACTTTGAGCTTACAGCGTATAGTGATTAGGACTATGGTGGTTGCAAGATGAATTACAAGTCAACATCTGCGGGATGTCAGTTCTTTGGTAGACGGTTAGTCACCTGGCAGTGTAAGAAGCAGACATCAGTTGCTCTGTCAACTTGTGAAGCTGAATATGTTGCTGCTGCAAGTTGCTGTTCACAAATAATTTGGATTCAATAGTAAATGTGCGACTACGATTTGCAATTTTCTAACACCCCTATTTTTGTTGATAATTCTGCTGCTATTGCTGTCACCAAAAATCCGGTCCAACATCCTAAAACTAAACACATCGGTATTAAATATCACTTTATACGTGACTGTTTTGAAAAACAATTGGAAACACTTGATATTCTTACGAACCCTAGCCGTCCAGAACGTCTCAAACAGCCTGTCCAAGTTCATAGTTCGTTCCTGATCGATTCCTACTCGTTCTTAACGTTTGTTTCAATCTTTTATCAATCGGGTTATCGTTCTCACTAATTGGATCCCCAATCAAATAGGATTCCGCACTATTTGATCTGGTATAAACACAGAATCAGTTAGAATCAGTCGTAAGAATGAAAAACCCTAACCTATAAATACCACCTAATTTGTGGAAAAACAAAACAATTGGAAACACTTGATATTCTTACGAACCCTAGCCGTCCAGAACGTCCCAAACAGCCTGTCCAAGTTCATAGTTCGTTCCTGATAGATTCCTACTCGTTCTTAACGTTTGTTTCAATCTTATATCGATCGGGTTATTGTTCTCACTGATTGGATCGCCAATCAAATAGGATTCCGCACTATTTGATCCGGTATAAACGCAGAATCAGTTAGTACTCCGTCCGTACATGGTCCCTAACAATGGGTGTGTGGCATGCAACTGAAAAGAAAAAATAAATAAAATGATATAAGAAGAAAAAAGAGAAAAACTAAAAATTATAAGTGACTCAAGGCTAAAAATATATTAAACTTTAAAAACAAAGGAAAAACTTAATCTAACCAAATCTAGAAACAATCTAGAAACTCAAATTAAACCCAAGAAAACTTAGACTTAGACCACTAGATAGGCAAGTGAACATAATTGAATGTAGGCAAGATCAAGGAAGACCGGAATCGAACCCTAGACACTATTATAGAATAAACTAGACTTGGAAGGGACAAAACAAAAATAGATTTAATAATGGGGGGAAAATAATTTTCTTTTTATAAAGAACCTAGATAATTAAAAACTACTTAGATTAATTAAAAAGACACTCGACTAACCAACCAAAACAAGAGAAAATTAGAACACTTAAACAATCAAGAATGAGAAAGATACTACCTAGGTGAATCCTAGCTGTGACCCTCGAACTACAAATGGCCATTGAACTATTGTGGAATCGGGATCTAATGAAACAAACTTCTAAGATACTTAATGGATCCCGGATCATTCTCCTGATGTGACCAAAAGGAGAACTTAGAAGATGAATAAAACTACCGATTAGTCAAATTACCGCTAAGTCTATTTGACAACACTTATGTGCCCGGTTGATAGCTAATCTCTCGATCTAACTAACACAATTCATTGATAATGAAAGGGCAACCTTTAAACAATCTATTGGACACGAAAGCAATGCAATTAACTAGCTTAGAGAAACCTTCTTTCAAACCGCTTACTTCTAGGCAACTAACCACAAGGACAAATCGATTAAGCTGCAGCTCACGGAATCAAATTAAGAAGGGCATTAAGGCTTAATAATCAATTCAACCCAATTCCTATGGTTACCACGTCTAGCAAACCATCAACTAATCAAAAACACAAAGTAATCGATCTAGATATGCAAGTTTTTGTTAAAGACATTCAACAACTAACATATGGAATATATGAATCATCAATAATCATGCCAAAACACTCACACACAACCAATAGATTGAAAAATGCCATTACATAAGCATTAACCATGAAAACCGTTCAATAGCCAAATCCATTCGAGTTAACACAAACTAATCATCAACCTAGGTAGTAATATGATCTTAGCTACTCATATTTAGTAGAAACATCATCTCAAACAATGAAAGCAAGATCAACATATCCAAAACAAAGTCTAAATCAAAAAATTTACAAAGATGAAAACCCGTAATCAAACGTTTGCGAATGTTCCTACGATCCTAGCTTCAATCCTTGGCTTCAAATCCTTGCAAAAGCTTCAAATCGTCCTTGAGAATGCTCTTGAAACGGCTATTGGTCGACTCCCTTGTTTTTGGTGAGAAAAGTTGTTTAAATACAACTTTATAAAATTTTCCCGAAACACCATCTATGCGATATGCGCACGAGGAGCCCTCCTGCTGTGCGGATCGCATGCATTAAAAAAATCGCCAAACCCTAAAACATGATGTGTACACGCAGGAGTAGCCCTCCTGCTGTGCGTATCACATAGATGGAATTGTTGGATCTAGAAAGGCTGGTGCAACCAAAACCAAGTCACTTAGAAGATTTTGGTACAACAAACAAAGGACTTCCGAAGCTAAGTACGGAACTTCCGAAGGAAGAAGGAGCTCTTCCGAAGACAAAGTGTAAAGCTTACTTCGGAAGGAAAACTCCAACTTCTGAAGACAAAGAACCAACTTCCAAAGATCAAGACTCAGAAAGAAAGATCTAAAGTCAACTTCCGAAGTTCAGAAGTCCTCAAGCCTCGGAAGTATAGAAGCCTCTTCCGAAGTATAAGTGGCTTCGGAAGAACGTGTTCTTCTGAAGCCAACTTACCTTCGGAAGATACTCCTATTATCCAGTGGACATAAGTATGGTCTCTCTGACACTCCGCTGCAAATCTCTGAGATACTACGTGGCGTTTTCTCAAAAGCCATGTAGTTGACCATACTTTAATCCACTGTTTACCTTTTTATGTTAGTACAGTTGCCATCTTTAGTTGGTGACAAAAGGTAAGTCATGGACATGTCATGACTACCATATCTTAGATAATACTTTATCTAAGATACCTTAACTTTAGCATTGTAGTAGTAGTTTATGTGTCTTAGGTTTCCAGCTGTATCAAAGTATATCCGCTGTAGGTGTAGGATCTAGTATATATAGTTTCTTATTGTAACTCTTGTTTCATGCTTGTAAGAGTCTTGTAATATCTTAAGTTGAGAAGTAATATATACAAGTGCCTTGAAAATTTATTTATGCGTGTTCCTTTGCTACTTATTATATTATTATCAACTCTTGTAAAAGACATTACTTCATCTTATTTGAGTGTTTCCATAAGTGAGTTTGAGAGAAATACAAGTGTTTAAGTGACAAACCCGATCCTGCAATTGGTATCAGAGCTTTTTAGGCTCTTGATTGTGAGATCTTACCATCCTAATCAACCTGGTTTTCACTCCTCCTCCTCACTCATACCTCACTCAACAATGGCCCTGAAATAAATAGAGATGGGGACGATGACCAAAGCACCCATCATCACCCCTGAAAACTTCAGGTCTTGGAGCAGAAGAATGGAAGGCTATATCAGGTATCAAGACAGCAAGATGTGGCAATCCATTGTCAATGGCCCGTATAAGCCAAAAGTAGCTGGTGGAAATGGTGCCATGATTGAGAAAGCCGTTGAAGATTATTCTGATGAAGACAGGAAGAAGCTTGACATCGACATGCAATGCTATGACTGTTCTTATGACTGCAATTCCAAACTCTATCATGGTGGGGTTTGAGCATTGTAAGTCTGCCAAAGAACTCTTTGATGCGCTTGCTCAAATGTACTCAAGCTCAAATGACTCCAAGAAGGACTCACTGAAGCACCAGTTCGAGAACTTCACCTATGTTGCTCGAGAGACTCTTAGCCAGCAATATTTTAGGTACATGGATCTTATTTCTTCCCCTCAATCTGTGGGAATTGCTCATGAACTCAGAGACCTTACAAGAAAGTTCATGAGTGCATTACCCAATGAGTGGACATTCTACTGTGTCTCTATCAAGAGAACAGAGAATCTGAATACACTCACCATGACCGAACTCTATGGGATCCTTGATGGATACCGTTTGGAAATGGAAAGTAAGAGGGGTCATCAGACAAGCAGACCCTTGAGTCTTCCTGCTAGCAACGCTTTAATGGTTGTTGAAGGCTCAGGAATCTCCCAGCCTCAACAATACCTGACTTACATCCAGTAGCCATCTTGTTCTTCTGGGCCATACATCACATTTCCTGAGACTCCAAGGTCTCAACAAGCTCAGCAAAGCTCCTTTCAGGATAGCTGTGCTTTTGTCTCAGGAAGTGGATACTCAAATGACTATCAATACTGCTTTGATGATCTAGAGTGTTTTAGCCCGGATGACGTGGAATACGTGGACATAGTCCAACAAATGGCTCTTCTAACCTACAGAGCAAAGAAGTTCTTTAAGAGAACTGGAAGGCAATTTCCTTAGAACCCAATCAACAGCAAATTTGGGTTTGACAAAACCAAGACCAAATGTTACAACAGTAACCAACTTGGTCATTTTGCAAGGGAATGCAAGGCTCCCAAGTCCAACCCGGGAACCCCACAGGCCTCCACACATCCCTCTACACTAAAGCCCACCGGAAAGTCAACAGAAACAGCTGCAATGGCTCAAGAAGTTGACTGGAGCTTCATGGTACAGGGTGTGACTCCTGCTCAAGCACTCATGGCCGGAACAGATGAAAACAAGGTATATGAACATCTCTGTACTCCTGCCTGTATTGCTAAGGTTAAACTGTATCAGGACTACAATATGGAGATTAAATATGATATCGAGTCTTTAAATGTTTTAAAATCTGACTTTAAAAGGGCTGAATCTGACTACCAAAGAAAAATTGAGGAGTTAGATAAAATTGTGTCCCTATTAAAACATGAACACACAAACTATAAGATTCAGACAAAGGATTTAATATCCAAATTGACTGAGGCTCAAGCCCAGCTTGTCACAGTTGAGGCTCAAGTCAGGAAGTATGCTATTTCCGAGCAAAACTTACAAGCCATTCTTGCATCATCCTCTCACTCAAAACTTTGTTACCAAAACAAAGGTGGGTTTGGAACCAATGAAATTGATCCACCACACTCTTATGAGTCTATAAGACAACCAAGGTGTGGTACTGAAGAGCAAGAGGTTCCATCTGCTGACCCACCTTCTCATGAGTCATAGAATGAACTATGGAGAGACCATCACAGGGAAGAACCAGGTAATTATGCCCTCCCCTGCCAATGATGATCAAACCCTGACCACCAAAGCCAGAAGAAGCAGAGCTAAGGCAGCCAGAAAAACTGCCAAGAAAGTGGCTGAGTCCAAGCTAAAGATAGACCCAAAGCAAAAGGGTGTATTCATCTCAGCTGGATTCCAGGTGGTTGGAAATTCTGATTCAGGAAAGGGGTGTAGTACCAGTACTTCTATCCTACCAAAGGATCAGAAATTAAAGGGAAAGGTTACTGATGAAGAGAAAAAGACAAGAAACAACAATCCTCACATTCCCAAAAGATTAACATTGCATGCATAATGTGTGGTCTGCAAAACCACATGGCCAAAGATTGTTACTACAATCCTGCTAGCACACATTATGCAAATAATGTTAAAAAGGAAGGAGTCAGGGAAGGTTTCTCATTTGGATCATATCAAATGGTTCAAGTGATGAAAAAGGGAAAGCTTGTTTCCGAAGCAAGGCTTCTTTCGGAAGGAGATTCTTCTTTCGAAAGGAAAAAGGCTTCGGAAGCTAAAGCTGTAAAGACTCAGAAAAGCAAAAGAGTCCTCTTGAAACCATCCCAGAAGAAGACTGCTTCAGAAGAAAAGGTGGTGAAGGCTTCTTCCGAAAAGAAAGAAGCTTCGGAAGAATACCAAGCTACAAAAGCTTCAACAAGCTCATCCTCTATGATCAACAAAAGGATGGAATGGAAGATCAAGGAAGATGCTGTAGCCCAAACCTCTTCTTCAAAGACATCCATTGAACCCCATGCATTAAATTTGGTTCAATTATGTCATTATCATTGGAAGAACCCAAGACCAATAAGGCTTGGGTTTCCAATCAAAATTAATTATCTCATCTTATGTGCAGGGACATCCATATGACAAGAATAACAACATTTGGATTGTAGATAGTGGATGCTCCAGGCACATGACAGGGAACAGATCTCTCCTTCAACAATTTCAACATTATGATGGAGGTCCTGTCCAGTTTGGAGGTGAGGCCGGAGGATATATTTCTGGCAGAGGAAGTATATCCAATGGAAAGTTAAAGGTTGACAAAGTTAATTTTGTCAAACAGCTTGAACACAACCTGTTAAGTGTTTCTCAATTCTATCATCAAAAGCATCAAATGCTCTTCACAAAACATGAGTGCATTATCCTCAAACCCGGGATGACAATTCCTCAGGAATTGGTGCTTCTTAGATCTCCCAGGAAAGGGGATATGTACAAGCTGGATATGAACAATGCTTCCCCAATAGGAGAAGTATCATGCTTTCTTTCCAAAGCTGATGGTGATGAGTCAATACTATGGAATAAACGAATGTGTCATGTAAATTTTAAGACAATGAATAAATTGGCTAAAAATAACTTGGTACATGGTTTGCCTAAAAAGGATTTTTTTCTGCAAAGATAACTGTGTTGCTTGCCTGAAAGGGAAACAACACAGGGCATCTCATAAATCCAAAACTGTTAACTCTATCACCACTCCATTATACTTATTGCACATGGATCTATTTCGTCCCACAAGTATAATGAGCATTGGAAGGAAATCATATTGCCTTGTGATTGTTGATGATTTTACTAGATTTACATGGGTATTCTTTTTAAGAACCAAAGATGAAACTGCTAAAACTTTTTAAAATCTTTTATTCTTAAAATAGAAAATCAAGTTGATCACAAGGTTAAAATAATTAGAAGTGATTAAGGGACTGAGTTTAAGAACTTAGTTCTTGACTCATTTTGTAACTCAAAAGAAATTACCAGACAATATAGTGCTCCCAGAACTCCTCAACAAAATGGTGTTGCTGAGAGGAGGAATAGGACACTTATTGAGGCTGCTCGGACTATGTTAGCTGATTCAAAGCTTCCTCTAACATTCTGGGCAGAGGCAGTCCGCACTGCATGCTATGTGCAAAACAGAGTTCTTGTAGTAAAGCCATATGGAAAAACCCCTTATGAGTTATGGAACAAGAGGCCACCGTTCATTGGCTTTCTAAGGTCCTTTGGCAGCAGGTGTACCATACTTAACACAAAAAATAATTTGGCAAAATTTGCTGAAAAGTCAGATGATGCTATCTTTGTTGGATATTCCTCTTACTCTAAAGCTTATAGGGTTTATAATATTAAAAATCAACAATTTGAGGAATCTTCCAACATTGTAGTTAATGAGCACACTCCTTGTGTTAGGGGGAATGGCCCTAATCATATCTTTGATTTAGAATTGTTTCCAAACTATTTTAAACCATCTTGTGAGAATGTTTCAGCTGGAACAGGTGCTCAAAGTGACTCTGATGAAGATCAACTGTTTGAGCTTCCCAGACCTATTCCAAGTTCTCCAAGAGTTGCAGCAAATCAAGTTCCCACTATTGAAAGATCTGATAGTATAACCATCTCAAGAGATAGTGGTACTTCAACAAGGGATTCTCCTGCTGACTTTCAAATCTCTTCACGTGACCCTGCACAACACCAGGCTGATGAAAGCACCATCTTGAAGGAACAGGCAACTGAAAATGATGCTTCATAGCAAACAAATGATGATGTTTCTCTTTCATTCAATCAGTCTTCAATGAATGAGTTTGAAACAACAACTGGACCAAGTATTCAAGCTCCTGAGCAAAATATGTCCGATTTGGACTTATCTTTGCAACTGGAGGTGATTCCTAGACTCAGGATTCATAACACTCATCCAGCTGAAAACATCATAGGGGAAGTCTCTGAAGGCGTGAGAATAAGAGGACAAACTCACAATGGGAATGTCTGCTTGTACTCATGCTTTTTATCCCAAATGGAACCCAAGAAGGTGGAAGATGCCTTGAAAGATAGTAGCTGGGTTGAATCAATGCAAGAGGAGTTGCTTCAATTCAAAAGACAAAAGGTTTGGAACCTATGTCCGCTACCATCTGGTCAAGTACCTATAGGCTCTAAATGGGTATTCAGAAACAAGAGAGATGATATAGGCTTGATTATTAAATACAAGGCAAGACTGTTGGTTCAAGGATACACTCAAGAGGAAGGAATCGATTATACTGATGTCTTTGCACCTGTTGCAAGACTTGAGGCAGTTAGGATCTTCCTTGCTTATGCTGCATCCAAGAATTTTACTGTCTACCAGCTTGATGTCAAGTGTGCCTTTCTATATGGGGATATAGATAGGGAAGTCTATGTATGCCAACCTCTAGGATTTGAAGATCCACAGCATCCCAACTATGTGTGCAAGTTGGATAAAGCTCTATATGGACTGCACCAAGCACCTAGGCTGTGGTATGAAACATTGTCTCAGTTTCTCCTGAAGAATGGTTACACTAGAGGTACCATTGATAAGACTCTTTTCATAAGAAAGTCTGGGAAAGACATCTTGCTCGTTCAAGTCTATGTTGATGATATCATATTTGGTTCCTCAAATGACCAAATGTGTAAAGACTTTGAGAGCATTATGAAGAAGAAGTTCGAGATGAGTTCCATGGGAAAATGGACTTTTTCCTTGGAATTCAGGTAAAGCAATTGAAGGAAGGGTTCTTTATCAATTAATCTAAGTATGTCAATGATATCTTAGAACGATTTGATATGAAGGATTGTAAAGCAGCGAAAACACCTATTCCGAACTATCTTTCTGAAATTTTCTTCAATGGCACTGAACCCTCAGCACAACCAAGTCGCACTCCTTGATTCTTCAAGGGATGTTGACTTCTCAGACATCATCTCCTTTCTGACCCAATCTTCGTACTACATCGCTCTGACTGTAAACCCCACGATTTACTCAAACCACATGTCTGAATTTTGGGCAAATGGTCAGATTGAAACCCTAAATGGGGTTCGTGTTATTCGATCGAGCAACAGTGGCCAGGAGTTGGTCATATCTGAACAGATCATCAAGGAGCATCTAGAGCTTCATGATGAGGGTGCTCCAACGGAATTCCCCAAAACAGATTTGGACAATTCTTATCTCCAAATGGGATATGGTGGAGATGTCAGCAGGTCAACTGTCTACAAATTCAACTTCTCCTACAAATGGAAGTTCCTGCTGCATGTGGTTCTTCACTGCTTGTCTAATAAATCTGGGGGATGGGATCAAATTCCATATGAACTTGGGTGCCTAGTTCATGGGTTGGTAAAAAGCCTCCGCTTAAACTATTCAAGGTTTGTGCTGACTAACCTAATGGGAAATCTTCAAAGGGACACATTCTTCATGTATCCCAGGTTTCTCTAGCACATAATCAACTGTGAGCTGGACCAGGGCAAGCTTGTCTGTGCAGCTGCTCTTACTGCTCCTCAAATGAGGCCGACCATCTTCAAGACCTTGAAGAGAGTGTCCAACAACTTCACCGGAATAGATACTGCACTTCTTCCAGGTATGATTGAGCCAATGGCTCCTGGTGACATCCTTGTTAACCCCACAAGTGATGAACCCACACCAGCAACTACCCTCACTCTGCCAAATCTACCTTCTCCACCCATTACTTTACTTATCAGAGACGTCACAAACGAACCCTTGTTCAATCTACTCTGACTGAACAAGCTTTTCATGTTCTACCAAAAAAGGCTAGAGTGGAACAAAGGGCTCCCACTCAGCCTGAGGTCCAACCATCCTTCACAATTGACCTCAATATGGGTCTTGAGTCTCCTCAGTCTCAGACCCATGAGCCCGAAACCCAAGCTGATAGCCCTCAGGGAGAGTCTCTATACTCCCCTGAGCAGCCAAAAAGGGACAGCCCTATCACAGGCTCAATGCCTCTAGACATTTATCAAAGTCCCGGGTCATTAGGTTTCACTTCCATATCCTTTACTGACCTTTTGATTGGAGTTGGTAAAGAGATTATGTCTCTTAAGGGCAATGAATTTGATCCACAACACCCTCTCAAGGATCAATAGAGCCTAGAGAGACCTCTTATCTCTAGCCCCCATCAGCAAGCCTTTACTGAGGTGAGTCCCACTGATGTGGAGGGGACTCATGTAGATTCAGCTGCCACTACTGAAGGAGCCTCAATGGATCCTCAGGACAGTGGTAACGTAACTGAGACTGAATCTACGGCAACCATGCCCTTTGATGACTCTGAAAGAGACATCATTGTGCAAGGGAAACCAGGGCGCCAAGAAACCACATCTGGTGGTGAGGATGAACATACAAGGTATGTTACCTCATCTCCCCATGATTCTTCAAAAGAAGATGAGGGAAGAATGCAACTCACCATTCAAGACCTACATTCTAAAGTCTCAAATCTTGAATCTAAGGTTAGGACTTTAGAGGATAGGTCTGCCACTCAGCAACTTGAAATTGAAACTCTCAAGGCCAAACTAGCTGAGAAACAGATTGAGAGGTCTGTTAGGCATGTACCAATTCAGGTCTCCTTGACCTCTTCCTCTAGCTCATCAAGCTCTCAGGATGATGCTACCAAAAAGGGGGAGAGTGTTCAGAGACAAAGTCAAAGACAGGAGGAAACCCAAAGTCAAGCTCTCACTTCCTTGAGCTCAAAGTATCCTATGCAACAAGCTGCAATTTTCCCTGAGACTCCTCCAGTTGTTTTTCAAGTGGATCAAAGGATGCTCCAAGATCTCAATAGGTTCTTTAACAAGTTCCTATTGGAATCTCTTATAGAACAGCCAAGCCCTGATATGTTTGTGATCTACTTCGGAGCTCAAGAGCTTCAGAGGTTAAATGCACCTTCTACCACTATCGAGGAAGTTGGTCAACCTAAGGTCCAAGTGGAACCTGAGATTAACTTCGAAGGGGAAACAAGGAATGATGGCCCAGCAACTGAAACAGTTGGGACAGAAAGTGTATTTTCACAGACTTCAAACTTCCGAAGCTGAGATTGCACTCAGGATGATGAGTTAAGGGCAGCCAGATTGAACTTTTTGGGGACTAGGAACTACAACATTGATGAACTCATCTTTCTTCCCTTAGAGGAGCTTAATGAACAAGTTGACACTGAGTTGTGAAAGGACAGGAAGGAGGTAGCGGATGTAGAACTTCTCCTTAAGATAAAGGAATAAAGGAGGAAGAGAAGACTCTACAAACATGCTCATACCCTTTCCCCAGTTCAAGAAAGTCATGAGACAGAGGCTGTGGCAACTGAGCAACAACCTCAGGTAGATAAGGAAGCAGACAGACAAAATATGATCAGCTACCTGAGTGCCACAGGCCTCTATCAGACATATGCACCTCTTCCCTTATCCTATGAATACATAGATTTTGAGTACCTCAAGCGCTTGAGCAACAAGTGATAAAAGAACAAAAGGTTACTAAGAGGAAGATGAGGGAAGAGGCTGTAGAGTCAAGAGCCATTATCCAATAGAGTCAAAAGAAGTCTGCAGATAGGCAGAGGTAATGAGCTTTTTGAAGCTGTATGGATTCTCTAGAAGGAGGCTTGGTCCAATGTCTCTATCCACCATATTTAAGCACATTAGGGTGATCAAGAAGAAGATTAAATAAGGTGCGGTTGTTGACTTGCATTATCCATAAAGTCAAGCTCCACTTGAAGTTAAGGTCAAGGTTGAACCCTAAGAGACAACACAACCTGGACCTAGCTTCATATTCTGATCCACAGTTGGGTCCTGATCCCTCTCCTTCTGAACCTATGAGGGAAAAGGTCCCAACTAAGAAAGACACACAAGAACAACCTGGTGCTAAAGGCTAATCTTCTCTGTTGAAATCTACAAAGAGGATGAAAAGGATGGACATGAAGAGGGACACTAAGAAGAAGAAGAAGTCCAAGGCATCCACCTCTACATCTTAGGATAAGTCCGAGCATCTCGAGGTAGCTCAAGAAGAGGTTGCTCAACCAAGTCTAACACATATAGAGTCCCTTGTAGCTGGGAGACCCATCCTATTTTGGACTTTTGTTGCAAATTCAAACAGATGGTATGTCATTAGAGATCAAGAAGGTCAAGGTGTCTACTTCTGGCAAGACATGCTTGATCTTCCTCTACATGATCTCTATGACATGAGGAGATATTATGAGAATTTGAGGGATCCTGACCAAATGATGAAGAAAGGAAGTGTCTTGATCCTTATTAGGACTGTCAATATCTGAGTAATCTTCTCTGTATTGGTAGCATCAGCCTAGGCGAAGTTTGTAAGGTTTATACTTAAAGGCTGATGCAACCAAAGCAACCAAAGCAGCATGCATGCATGAAGTGTAGAGTAAAGTCACTTTGGAAGTTTTACACAACTCAGAGAAAATATGCTAAGTGTAAATCTTCCGAAGCCAATGACCAAATCTTCTGACGCCAAAGATGAAGTCTTCCGAAGCTTCAGAGACAAAGTCTTCCAAAGCCAAAGATGATTTCTTCTGAAGACAGAGAAGACATGCTTTCTCTGATCACCTTTTGACAAAAGCTGAACAACTTTCCGCTGCCACTATAATGACTCACCAACTTAGATAAGTTAGTGAAAAGGTCCATACTTTTGTCAACTGTAGATTATGGTCATTGGTCTGTAACTTTCTACTTTTGTACCTTTTATTCTTTTGGTAATATATTAGGATGTGAGCTATGACATGTTATAGTCCCTAGTCAAAAGGCAATCTGCCTTTTGACTTTACATTAATCTTGTTATATAGATTAGTGTTTGTAGTTGGCTTTTAAAGTATAGCCGGCTATAGGATGTAGTTTAAAGTATCTCAGGTTCTTGTATTTATGTATGTGTTATAACACTTGTAATAGAACTTGAGAGCAATATACAACATTATTGAAAACTATATTTATCTTGTTCTTTTTCTTTGTTTTGTCTCATACTTACTGTGTTCATAGTATCACCAACTTAAACCCGGTTCTCTTTTTGATCTGTTAAGTGTTCTAAGTCTCTTCTCATTGTCAAACTGTTGAATTGACCCCCTTCACCGATCCTGCAAATTTGATTCTTCAAATCACATTTATAGAATCAAATTTTTTTCTTTTAATGTAATAAACATTGACCACAATTAACTGGTTACTCACTCACAATTTACGAAATCCTTTGTTCTTTTTTTTAATTCTTCAAACTCTTCTAATTAAGTAATTTTATAAAATTACAAATTATATTAAAGTTACAACTTATTTAAAAATAACAAATGAATTAGATTCAAAATATTATAAATAATATAGCCACACATAAGAAGTTTAAATGAGATATAAAAGAAAAAGATACAATGTCTATAAAAAACAAATAATCATATCATGTCCTGGTATTGTTTGGTTATGTAGAGTGTTTGTCTTGGGAAGGAGGTGGGTACTGTATATTATGAATCATTTGAAGATTTAAATCTAACTCTAGTGGTGACAAAGAATGATGTTCCGGTCTTTGATTATCACTTAAACTAACCGGGGTGTAAAAATCTTGTGTTTCAATAATGTCGTTGAATGACATATTTGAGCGATGGTCATAAAGCGAGTGCACAGGAGAGCTAAACATGTCTAGAGTGTAAAAATCTTGTGGTGTTTATGATGTTCCCTCTCCGGTGTTTGATGAACCCACTTCAAAGTTCGAAGGACCCGACTGAAAATTTACTTGTTCGGGTTGTCTTTGGTTATTTTTTCGTCCATGACTCTAACCATCACTTCTTTCCTGTCGCGGTACGGTTTGTGGTATCGTATTGTCCGTTGTGAAGTGGACAGGATCCGTTTGAAGATATGATGTTTGATACAGATGGTGAGATTCATTAACCATTCCTAAGATATTAACAGTCTTGTCTTGGACAGATTGTAAATTTTGAGAATAGCGTTTTGGACCCATATCCATATGTTTTGCAGTCTATTCATATATCTAGTTAAAGCCGTCCACCTAAAAAACAAACACATATAATAAATTATTTTATCAAAAAAATAATACAAATTATATATAGTAATAGTGATTTACAAACCAAGAGTTGAGATCTTCCATCGTAATCCTGAGGACAAGACGGGCTGGTACCCTCAACGTATATTGGATCTATTACATATAATAGTACGTTGGTTATACCATTTTTTGTAACCCGATGCCACTATTGAGGTGTTAGTGATCACCCCATTAACTATATTTCCATGTCTGTTGTTCCAAGAGTCAACATAGTGTTCATGAAAATGGATCCAGTTTGTGTTTGCTCTACGGGCACGACTTAGGTTGTGTAGCGAACGATAGCTCGATTGTGTCAAAGGAAGTGGTTGAGGGATTTGTTGAATCCAACCAAATTGTCTCATGACCCTTTCTGGTGCATGATATTCAACCACATTCCAAAAAATTACATAGCATTCACTTCTTCAACTATGGATGCCTGATATGCATATTTTAGGTAGTAGATGGATAATGTTATCATAAAGTGTCCATTTAAGCTGAATTATTATAAGAAAACAAGTTGGAAATTATAATTTATACACTGATTTCTTGTAATGAATGTAACTAACACAATACCTCATTTTCTTATAATGAATGTTATTGGCAATGATATGCTTTCAGCACATTGGAAGACACACATTTGTATGGCTGAGTTTTCCACACCACCTTAAAAGGAAGAAAACTATAACGATAAATAACAGATAATATTTAAAATTAAATAATATGGTTCATCAAGTTTTTTTTGGACTCAACAAGTGCATTAAAGGATAATGCTTGGCATAATCAATCATAATGTGTTCTAACATTCAAACAACCATTGAGTAACATTCAAACATCATTAACATTCATATAAAACACTTATTAAGTTTAAATTTCTTTTTCAGGTTTTGTAGGTAAAAGGAATTTTTGCTAAGTGTCCACAGCGGATGAAGGACTGCCCACAACGGATGAACAAGAAGGTGCAACAGATGAAGTCTTAGAAGAAATGTCCAAGTATACACAGCTAGTAAATTCCACAACGGATGTTTTGAATTCACAGTGGATGGGAAACTCTACAATGGATCATAACAAGACAAACAAACAAGTGCCTACAGTGGATAGTCATATGCTCACCGTGGACAACTATCAAACATAGGGGACAATCTAAGTCATTCTTCCACAGCGGACAGTCTGTTATCCCCAGCGGGCAGTTCATCATCCACAACGGACAACTTTTAGACTTAGGATTTATATGTAATCTATTTTACATAAGGGTATTTTGTAACTATACATAGATCTTTTATAGGTTATAAATAGCCATATACCCTAATCCTTTGTAAGTTTATGAACAATCATCAGTCAAACAAAGCAGTTATTATCATTCATAGCATTTAAACACTCATAATCATACACACACACACACATAGAGTTCATATCATTAATCATGGGTTTATGTAATGTGATTATTGAGTATTGATTCAATAACAACTTGTTGTTATTCATTGAGAGATTATAAAAGATCCTTGTGGGATTCATGCATTTTGTTCTTGTTAAAGGTTAAAACCAGAATCCATCATTTTTATAGTACATATATAGCACCGTATGGTCTTTGAAAGTCAAAATTTTTCCAAATCTTTGGTGCCATTTCCGGATTCGTGTCCACGTCCAAATTTATAGGAGGTGTAAGGGGCCTCCTATGTATTTTACTTTTAGTGAAATTGCCTTACATAAATTTCTATACAAACAAGCTAGTGAAGCACTGCCCCAACTAAGGGTCCTACAAGTTGATAAAGTTTCTATATTATTTAAAAAATATAATGAAACCAGATGATTATTACTATCTGAAAAAATAGTGCCTCCGCACAAAATAAGAATGATACACCGTGCATGTTGCATGCATTTAATTTCGGTTTCATCATCATGTAAAGGATTTGAATTCATAAAATTTAATATTAAAGTTATTTTTAAAAAAATTGATTTCAACACTATCTATAGGTGTAAATCTTCACACCTTTGTATGTGTTCAACAATATGTAATGGTATATAAATATCCGAGACCACCAAACCCTCAATTGGTGAACACCATAAAATATTAACATCTTTTAATTTTACCATTATTTCACCAAAAGAAAGGTGAAAACGTATGCGTCTCCGAACGCCACCTTTCTACCAGTGCCTCGATTAAGACACGATCAATGCTACGCGATTCACAACTAAGCACCCCACCAAATCCAGCAACGATAACGTAGTGTCTAACTTTATCCGTAATTTGAAGACTGGTTCTAATTTGATGCCAAAAACCTTGATCACCACGTCTTGTATGTAACATTGCTTCATTGACCGAATTTTGGTTTTGAAACAAACTTCTAGCTCGATGTTCTGCTCCTAAATACAACAGATCATCATTAGTCGGACCAAGGATTAAGTTAAAGTTCATTTTGTTAGAAAGGAGTAGAAGATGGTAGTGTTTGGGTGTTAAAACAAAAGATATGTTTTTTGTTGTTAAAAATGTTATGTAGGAAATGGTGATTTCAAAGTTATATATATAGAGTAGTAAAGGATTATTTGAAAGTTAAAATAAAAGATATATAGTTTATTATTGTTGTAAAACAACAACCACATTTAATGAATTATGAATGCAGTAGACATATTTATTGTTTACCACCACACAAAACAACAAACATAACACCTTTATTGAATCATGCATGTAGATGGACGTACATATTGCAGACATATTTATTGTTCACCACCTAACAAAACAACAACTACCTAACATTTCATATATGTATGCATGTGACTTTATTCAACCATGTATGCATGTGTTGCATGTATGTATGCATCAATGATTTATTTTATGCATGCATGTGTAAGAATTGTTTTTATTAAACTCAATGTGTAAGAAAATTTTTATTATTAAACTTTACATGTGACTTTCAACTGTAGATACATGATGTTCCTAGTTTATGTACTTAAATGTAAAAGTCTTTGATGTCTTACATATGTGTAATATGATGATGAAATGAAATATGTTATATGTCTTGATGTTTAATTGTCTTTGAATATTTCATATTATTATGTCATATATATAAACATCATATATAGGTTTGAGGATGTTGTACATAGTTCTTAGTCAATAATGATTAAGTAATGTGTTCAACTTAGTCGGGTGATTATTCGTGCTAATGGACGATACTTATGGACCATACGCATGAATATATCATGCTTATGGACCAGTCGCACAACTGAACCAGGAGACTGATTCAGTCGTATGATTGAGACATAAGATTGACTCAGTTGCATGACTGAACCTTCAGTCGTGCGTATGAATCAACCACCTGATTCAGTCGCACGACTGAACCATGCTAATAGTTCAGTCGTACGAATGAAAACTACAAACTTATAAATACCACTTAATTCGTGGAAAAACATAACACTTTAACAGAGACTTCAAATATTCATAAACCCTAGCCGTACAAAGCGTCCTAAACAGCCAATCCAACTTCCTAGTTCGATCTTGATCGATTCCTACTCATTCTTAACGTTTAGTTCATTGTTATATCGATCGGATTATCGTTATCACAGATTGGATTGCCAATCAAATAGAATTCCGCACTGTTTGATCTGGTTCACGTAGAATCCGTTAGTACTCCGTATGTACACGGTCCTAACATCAACAATCATTTATATCTATTCAATTTACCTAATTCTACATGTCCATCTAAGATCTCCAACTATATATTTAACATAGTGTTATAATCAAATTGAAAACAATACTCTTAAAACAAAACACTCTAAAGAAAATTGGTTTTTTGTTGTTGTGGTAAAGAAGAAATAATACAAACTTCATGGACTTCCAAAAATCCAGGGCGTAGGTTCCACGATTATAGGGAGAATGTAAACATGTTTATCTTTTTTAAATTTTTATTAATTCAGACTTAAAAGCAATTGAGTGTTGCAATAGGAAAATAAATGTGGTTTTTTTGTTGTTTCGATCCTGAGATTTGTTTGAGAGTAGTAGACATCATTCCTGAACTGTTAAGGGCTAAGAATGAATTGGAGATGAAACTACAAATGAGTCTAGCATAATCGAAATAATTAGAGATGAAACTGGAAGCGAGTCTAGTAGAATTTAAAAAGTTAAAGAATTCACTGATATGAGTTGGGTATTTTTTGTTGGAATTGTAGTAGCTTTTGTTATGTATTAAGTTATTAACTAGAAATAAAGTTATTGTACTTTTATTGTTTTAGTACTTTTATATTAGTGTATTCAGAGACAAATACTTTGTGTTCTCGGGCTTGAATATCACGCTGCATGTACCTACGCCACATGCAATCAGGTAAGGATGTAGAGCAATTAATTGAGATCTAGGAGTTTCTAGCATACTGAGCCATATCTCTCTCAAACGTGAAATCAATACAAGCTTTTATAGGCAACATCCTAGCTCCACGCAACACATTATACAAACTTTTTGATATGTTCCTAGTTAGGTTACCCCATTGACGATTCCTCTTATCATACAAAAGCGTCTACTTACTTTTATCGATATTCCTTAGGTATCACCAAGCTTCTTGTTAGGATCTGGTATTTGAACGAAACACCAACTGATTAACGTGTAAACCAAACCAAATAGTGCGGAATCCTATTTGATTGGCGATCCAATCAGTGAGAACGCACGTAGAATCAATAAGGTATTGAATCTAACGTTAAGAATCGATTAGGAATCGATCTACAGCGTTCTATGAACTTGGAGTATGAACTTGGAGGCTTCTGGACGGCTAGGGTACGTCTGGAGTCGAATTGGAATGAATGCTTACGTTTTTCCACGAATTAGGTGGTATTTATAGGTTAGGGTTGCTCATTCGGGCGACTGAACCATTAGTATGGTTCAGTCGTGCGATTGAGCCATGCGGTTGATCCATCCGCACGACTGAGTGTTCAGTCGTGCGACTGAGCCAATCTCATGTTACAATCATACGACTGATCCAGTCTCCTGGTTCAGTCGTGCGACTGAGTCATTCGCCTGAAGTTGTTCATGCGTATGGTCCATTCGCATGGGCCATTCGCATGAGAACTTCATTTTGCTAAGTTTGAATGTATTCATTAATAACATTATGTGTATCAATTCAAACAATCACAAACCTATATAACCAATTCAATATCAACTCATTAATGAAATATTAAACATTATAAATCACAAACAACCATTCTCATTTCATTAATATCCCAACCATTACATAAGTGTAAGACAAACAAGACATATTACATTCATATCAGGATCTAGGTACATATGTATCAACAAACTCCCCCTTGGACCTAGATCTATCTAATGTCTTACCTTCTGCATCACCTCTTCATACTTCTTGTACTTTTCCTCTCTTGTGACTCCTGCGTGTAATCTCAAACGCAAAGCAGAGTCTTATGACATTTTGGAATTGGAGGGCTTGTACAATATCTTGCGTGTCATAGAACAGTGGCCACTTGTATAATGTGTAAACATCATTAGCAGACAAGTTAGTGAGCCACATTGGGTCAAACACCCTGATGGTATCCATTTGTCCCTCTTTATTTAGAACTATGACCGCCTCCTCCCCGGTTCTCCAATCATAGTACCACCACTTAAAGTGTGGAGTGAAGTCCTGTGGCATCTCCCTGAGAGGGATTCTTGACATTGTTCTTGGGGACTCCACTTCAGCACTATCTTGGGCTTACCAGTGATGGGATCAACTTCAGAACGTCTGATATACCTCGTAGGTTGTTGAGGTTTGAAGTTGACCCACCTGGTGTGGTACTCTTTCTTCAGGGCAGCCTCAAACCAGCCTGACATCTTCCTGGGTCAGCATATAGTAGCTTCAATTTCAGCTGGTTGAGCTCAAAACCAGGTAGAGTCTTTAGATCATGTGGAAATCTAAAGTACTCTATGCCCTTCTCCCTCTTATGGCATAAACATTTAGATCCTCAAAATGTGCCCACGCTATAATCCTGCCTGACACCTTATGATGTTTCTTCACTCTGTAGAGTTTGGTGTAGACATTCTGTTTAGGAGCGGTGCGTTGGGCTCGGATTTCCTCAAAACATGCAGCCCATTCTGCCTTTCTGATATCAACATCGTCGTTTGAGGCTTGGGCTTTTCCTTCAGTCTTCTCAGACTCCTGCTCCATCTGATCCAATACCTCAAATGTATCACTGACTAGGGATTCACCCAGATTGGGGACCACATTTCCCTCGTTGTCAGCATACTGAGGATAATGCTCTGCTGTGACGTCTTCTATCTCTATCTCATCAATGTCATTTAGCTCTTCGTCACTGGTAGACTCACAAGTTGGAGCATCCTTAATGATCTCATCTGGATTCAGCTTGAACATCTCAGCCAGTTGCTCATTTGAAAGATCATGAATTATTTCCCCTTCTTCAGGGGTATAACTCACAGATCTCCTGACGATCCCTTGCAGATCAAGAATCATAGTCAATTGAGTCTTGACCTGCTGAAGGGGAGCAAACATCATTTCGTCCCTTTGAAAGTTTGGATCTGCTTGATTTAAACATGTAACACATCAAACATTAGTTAATAATCAAGACAGAAATACATTAATCTTATATAAACATTAAATACATAAGTTTAATACATGATTCAAGTACAAAAGCTATCAAATACATAAACGTCTAATCATTACTTTTGTCCTGAATAGCTGGATCATCACTAGGAGGTCAGAGGAGAAGCTCGTTGGTCTTGATTTCTCTTTGATCGTCTTTCTTGACCCTGAGCTGAGGCAGATGCAGCTGCATCTCCTCCTTCATCATCATCATCCTCCTGCCTTCCTCTGTCTTTTCTCCTCATCCCTTCATCATCATCACTCTCTTCATCTTCATCCTCATCCTCATCCTCATCCTCATCCTCATCGTCATCATCATCACCATCATCACCATCTCCTTCCTTTATCTTCAGAGGCTCATCTTTAGTTCCTTTGAGCTTGAGCATGATAGTCTTTTTAGCATCCTCCAACTCCTCAATCTTCTTTGCTGATATGACTCTATGCTCTTGGAGTTGGGCAATCTCTTGGCTCTGAGCAGCCATTTGCTGGGCCTGCTGCTCAATCAGCTGAGCCTGCTGAGAGATCTGCTGGGACTGTGCAGCTGTGAGATCTGCCAGCTGACGAATCTGCGCAGTCTTCTCGTCATCGGCTGCTAACAGACGCATCACCATACGGTTCAGCGCTGATAGCTGTTCCTCTACCCCAATGAGGAGGTAGGGTGATCCATATAGATGGGGGATGTGATGATGGCCCGGCTTGGTGGCTAGTGGTGGTGATGGTGGCAGTGGTGAAGATTGGGTTAGGTCTAGATGATAGTGGTGGTGATGTAGGTGTGAATGATATGGTGGTGGATGGATAATATAGTGGTGACAGTAGTAGGGGGTATGGTAGTGGTAGTGGTAGCTGTGGTGGTGGCTGTGGTAATGGATGGTGTGGTTGTAGGTGGTAGTGGTTGGTGGCTGAGGTGGTGGCTGTGGTGGTGATGAAGGTGAGTCTGCGCTTCTTCTTCTTCATGTCGTGGGGCTGAGCCATCCTTTTTCCTCGATCCTGTCGAGGAGGATGCTCCCCCTAGAACACGGCTTGACGGCTCTGGAGCATAGGTCGGGTCAGCAGTAGTCTCTCCCGATCCACTGGGGCGTTCACCAACCGCCCGGAGCCCATGTTCTGTGGGAACGACTTTGCTTCCCACAGTCCTAGTCAGTGGCTCCTCATCTGACTCTTCATCTCCTCACCAGGTATAAAATCCTGGTGAAACCCAGCTGACTCTGCTATATCTCCAGTGGGGGCAGATACTGGAGGTGTACTATCTGTAGTTGTGCCCCTCGGTCGAGTGGGCATGGTATCTCCAGCATCCCCGCTATCATCATCAGAGTCATGCTCTGGGAGCAATAGCCGCTCATCATCTGAGTCGCTGTCATCGTGACGCCACTGACGTCTACCCGGTGCCACATACCTCTCATTGGCCAGATGGCCTATCAATCTCTTCACCTGGGGCTTTACCTGCTTACCCCGGTACACTCTCATACGACCCAGAGTCGTATCGTCCATGATCTCTAAGGCCACAACATCGTGGCGCTCCTTAGGAAGTGATGGCAGCTTCTCATTGAAGATCAGCTGCAAGAATCTGGGGTACATGCAAAAACCCTCCTTACCCTTGGCCTCCAGATTCTCCACAAGATACGAGAAGATCATGCTCGAGAAGCTGAAGGGGTGGTTCAGCACCAGTGCCACATAGGCATTCTGAATCTGGTCTGAAAGATCATCAAACCCACCCCTCCTAGAAGCAATGCACTTCAGAATAACATGTGCTAAGTACTTATACTGGGGACACAGGTTGCTCTTGTTGAGCACACCTGAGTTGATGTCCCAGCGTACTTAATCCTCAGGAAGCATCCTCTCACATAAGCGGATGAAGTCTGGTGGGGTGATCAGTATCGTCCCCCAGATCAAGTACTCTCTGAATGTCAGCTGCTGTAATCTCAATATCCATACCACAAATGGAGCTCCGTATGCTGTATGGCTCACGTGAACGATCAACAGAGGCATTCTCCCAGAAGGCCTGATGTAAAGACCTGTAGGGAGTACACGGAGTAGAGATGGCCTTGTGGATCCTTGAACTCCGAAGAAAGGCAATGATCTCTGTAAACTCGGCACCATTCCGAGTAGTATGGTCTAGATGAGCACATATATTGTGCTTAGGGTTGATAGACCATCTATCAGCCATTGACCTGAAACACAAGACACAGAACCATTAGAAAGTTACACATCACAATTCAGTTCTAAGTTTCTTGTTTAAATTCATTCTGATTCATTCATGCGAATGAATCATGCGACTGAGGTCAGTCGGTTGTCCTATCATGCGACTGAACTCATTCGGGTGAATGAAACATGCGACTGAGTTCAATCTGTTGGCTGAGCCTGCGATTGGTTCAGTCGACCGACTGAGCTCATTCGCATGGTGCATTCGGCCGATTGACCCAATCGCAAGATTCAATCGTGCGATTGGAGTTCATCCGGACGACCAGTCGCTTGACCCACTGTTCGGTCGACTGGGGTTCGAATCTTGACCAAATCAAGTAATTAATCATGGTTTAATGGTTCGTTAGACTCGCAATCTCATAACTAATAACCTATTAGACTTATTTTTAACATGTTACTTAGTTTCAGTAGGTTATTAGGTCATTTAAGGTCCGGTTCTTGTTTCAATCAAATATCACAAATTAGGGCTCGATTTCTTCTTCTTTCTGTGTGAGATTTCACTTAATATACCTGTATAAATGTAAACGCATGTCAGAAGATCAATATGAGTGTATAAACAAGGTCTAAAGAAATTTTGGCAGCGTAACGTACTATGTGCGAAATAGGGGCGATTGAGAGTGATGAGGAGAATGCGATCGACTATGGCCCTTTAAATACTGAAACTGAGTTCAATCGGCCGACTGGCCTCATTCGCTCAGTTCATTCGGGCGACTGAAGCTCAGTCGGGCGATTGGCTCAGTCGATCACATTCAGTTGGCCGACTGAGGCTCAGTCGGTCGACTGACTCATTCGCACACTTTCATTCGCACCTTCAGTTGGCTGACTGAAGCTCAGTCGGTCGACTAACTCATTCGCACACTGTCATTCGGTCGAATGGATCTGTTTGATAAGCCATTCGGGTGAATGGTTCATACTTATGTCCAGTCGTGCGAATGGGACCCATTCGCATGATTGGTCCATACTCATGGTCCAGTCGTGCGAATGGGTCATACTTATGAAATTTTCTGCCATTATGACCATTTAACATTTACACCTTTTTTTTAAACTGTAGAATCAACATTATACGCATTTGATCATCTCAGACATGATCATTTTAACTTGAAAACTTTTGATCACCTCAGACGTGATCCTTTTAAACAATTTGTCACCTCAGACGTGACCCATTTATCTTTTGAAAACACATGTGGTCATCTCAGACATGACCCTTTTAGGTGAATTAATCCCTTACTGAATTCCATGATGTAGTCCGACACTAAACAAACTGAAATGACTAAATAAATAAAAAATTAAACTGAAGTACAAAAATTAAACTTGTTTTTGACTTTTTGTGAGAGGTAAATCCTCAGATAAAAATCTACTGGATTCGGTTCCGGAATAGGCAGCTTCTATTTAGTTTGACCATACCTCAACAAATTCAATTTTGGAATCATACAGGGAAGTCAAATCATTTGGGACTTGTTATCAAAACCTTTTGATGCTCACTTCTCTGTTTTCATCCAGAGTCGTTAGCAATTTAGGAAATCATACTGGTACTATTAGATTCCCACATTGATTTGGACTTTCAAGAATTGTAGCCATGATGATTGTCAGTATATTTGTCCTCTTAAATCCATACACAGACTTTTGACACAGATTGGTGATAGTTTTAGGTTTAATTATTTCAACCAACATTTGTGGATCCCACACTTATATGGTAATCAACATTCCTCAGGAGCTTTTGAGCGGTCTACGGGTATTTTGACAAGAAGAGACTATTCTTAGAGCTTTCAAAGAGAAGCCAATCCTCAGGTCAGTGCCATCGCACAGCAGAGAGGCGGCAAACAACAATGAATTCTAGAATATCTAGGTTATGCTTATCCTCAGGTCAGTGCCATCGCACAGCAGAGAGGCACACAACCTATCTTCTTGTTAGAGCATCTTTAATTTTCTTTTGCACATAATGCACCAACAACATAAGTTATTAGCTTGATAGCATTTGCTTTTCATTTTTTCGTGCTTTGCTCTATTTATGGTCATCCGCACACATTTGTGGCGTTTACATGCTCATTACCCCTTATTGGAATATTGTTGATTGTGTTAACCAGTGATAAGATGGGAGCCCACAGTCAGTTGAACAACTTAGTTTGATCTTGAGATCACCAGTCAGGTCTAATCATCTATTGTGTTGAATCTACCGACATATCATCTGTGGTCTAGCAACCTCTAGGTCTACTTTCGTTGTGTTACCTTAGTAGTTACCAGTTTTTCTATCATATTTTCTTTTATATTGCTCAGACTACACAGACTTATACTTTGAATTTTGCATCTTTTCTAAATTAAATTTTAAAGTCCCTCTTGATTTGTTCCTGTGTACTATCATTTTCCAAAGTATTTGAATCGGTATCACAGATACGATCTACCTTCTATCAGCTAGCCTCTCCTTCTCCCTCGTTTTTTTTAATGTTACTGGCTGACCTATTCTCCCCCTAAAATTCTAAAATCATAACGGATTTACATATTTTAGGATTTTAATAGACAGCTAAATAACATGAATTTAATTTAAACAGAAAATAGAATAAATAAAGAAAATAAAAAAAGAAAAAATTAACTACACTGCATCGGACTACACATGATCATCATCAGGAATAACATCACTTTTCTTTTTAACGCCGTTGACCTCTAACAGATATAGAAAACGTGGTTTGTCAAAAGCTTTTGTATAGAGGTCAGCGCGTTGAAAATCAGTATTTATCTTTACCACATCGATTAAATTCTTTTCAAAACAGTCCCGTATAAAATGATATTTAATACCGATGTGTTTGGTCTTAGGATGTTGTACTGGATTTTTAGTTACTGCAATTGCAGCAGAGTTATCAACAAAAATAGGAGTAGAAGAGAAATTTAAACCGTAGTCTCGCATTTGCTGTTGAATCCAAATGATTTGTGAACAGCAACTTGCAGCAGCAACGTATTCGGCTTCACAGCCCTCGAAGAATTGACACCCTGCTGATGTAGACTTGTAATTCATCTTGCAGCCCCCGTAATCCGAGTCACTATACGCCGTGAGCTCAAAGTCATCATCATGAGGATACCACAACCCAAGTGTGGGTGTGCCCGTTAGATAACGAAATATCCTTTTGACCCCAATCAGATGGTTCACCTTTGGCTTAGCCTGATATCTAGAACATAGACATGTAGCATACATGATGTCAGGTCTTGAGGCAGTGAGGTACATGAGAGATCCAATCATTCCTCGGTACATTGTGGCATCTACCAGATCTCCATTTTCATCAGGTGCTATATCATGGTTTGTAGCAAGTGGAGTCCCAGCTGCAGAAGCATTCTCCATGTCAAACCGACTGAGAATGTCTCCCACATACTTGGTCTGATGTAGAAATTCCTTTGGTGTCTGATCCACCTGTAACCCGAGAAAGAATTTCATCTCCCCCATGGCACTCATCTCAAACTCCCCCTTCATTACTGCTTCAAATTCTTTGCATAACTCTTCGTTCTTTGAACCAAAGATTATGTCATCAACATAGATCTGTACTAGCAGTAAGTCTCCATCTTTTTCTTTGATAAACAGTGTGCAGTCAATGACTCCCCTGCGAAAGCCGTGTTTCACAAGATGAGTCGAGAGTTTCTCATACCAGGCCCTTGGAGCTTGATGAAGCCCGTATAAGGCCTTGTCGAGTTTGTAAACTCTGTCCCGATGATAAGGATCTTCAAATCCCTCAGGTTGACTGACATAAACTGTCTCTCGGATTTCCCCATGAAGGAATGCACTCTTCACATCTAATTGATAGACTTTGATCTTCATATACGATGCATAGGCAAGGAAGATGCGGATGGCTTCCATCCTTGCCACGGGTGCAAACACTTCATTGTAATCAATCCCCTCGACTTGTCGAAATCCCTGAACTACCAGTCGAGCCTTGTTCCTGATAATGACACCTTGGTCATCCTTCTTGCATTTCAAGACCCATTTGGTGCCAATGACCTTAGCACCTTTAGGTCTATCTACCAGAGTCCATACACCTAACTTCTTGAACTGAAGAAGTTCTTCTTGCATGGCACTCACCCATGCCTCATCATTCAGTGCTTCACTGACATATTTTGGCTCAAACTGCGAGACAAAACACCGATAAGCACCATCGTGAATGTATCCTTTTTCCATTACCGAGGCATAATCAGCTGAGTACACTGATTTCTGGTTTGCACTCCTGATCTGACATCCCCAATGACATTGTCTAGGGGATGATAGACATTTAGACGTGATCCTGGAGTGGTAGGAACAACTACCTCAGAGCCAAGATTATGAACATTTGGTTCTGCATCTGAGGTAGATGGAGTTTGAGGTTCCGAAGTCGAAGGGGCATCACTGTTAGATGCTTGTGGACTTGCAGGAATTGGAACCTGTTCCTCCTGATTGTTCTGGTCATCTTCTTCAGCTTCATCTTCTGAGGAGGAGTCACTGTCTTCGACTGCTCCCCCTGAGTGGTGAGATGATTCTCCCTGTGAGCTCGATGATGTTGAATCAAGTGATGGTGTATCAAGATATCATACATCATCCGTGTAGCTAACTCGTCATCAGAAGAGGAGATAGGTATGTTGAAGGACTTGAAGAATCCATCATAGTCGAAAAAGTAAGCGGGTCCTTTTCCAGTAGGTGGTGTGGTATATCTCTGAACATCAACATTACACCACACTTCTACTAAACCCGTTGAGTTGTTGTAAACTCTCTTGTTCGGTATGTTGTATCCTAGGAAGATCCCTTCATCAGCCTTCTCGCTGAATTTTCCTTCTTGAGTCTTCTTCAGAAGTGTGCACGGCGCGCCAAATGGTTCGAGATACTCCAGATTAGGTTTACGTCGTTGTAGTAACTCGTAACATGTCTTGCCATGGCGCTTGACTACCAGAACTCGATTTAATGTATAACATGCATTTGCCACTGCCTCATTCCAGAATTGGATAGGCAGTTTCGAGTCTGCTAGCATTGTTCGTGCTGTCTCTATCAAGCTTCGATTCTTTCTCTCAGCAACACCATTCATCTGAGGCGTGTAGGCAGAAGTGAACTGGTGCACAATTCCCTTTTCCTTGCAGTAAGCCTCCATCCACTGATTCTTGAATTCTGTCCCGTTGTCTGAGCGTACCTGTCTCACCTTCAGCTTGTAGAGAGATTCCAGTGTGGTTACTAATTCCTTGAATGACTCAAATGTTTCTGATTTGGACTTCAGAAACATTACCCAAGAGAATCTTGAGTAGTCATCAGTAACCACATAACAGTACAAGTCACCTGCAATGCTCTTTGTACTGACTGGACCAAACAGATCCATGTGAAGAAGTTCAAGAGGAAGCTCGATAGAATGAACTTTCTTTTCCTTATGAGACTTCTTCGTCTGTTTGCCTTTCTTGCATGCTACACAGAAATCCGGAAGTTGGAAATTTTTGACGTTAACTCCTCTCACGAGATCCTTCTGGATCAAGTGATTCATCTTCCGTTGATTAATGTGTCCCATTCTCCTATGCCAGGAAATGGAGTCCTTCTCAGTAGCTTTTGATAGAAAGCACTGAACTTCATGATCCGTTGTAGAAGCCGTTGAGAGATCCAAAACATAAAGGTCTTTATATCTTGAAGCTGTCATCAAAACTTGGTCCTCCGGAATCACATAGTCTTTCTTTAGGACGTAACACTTCTTGTTGTCGAATATGACTTTAAATCCTTTGTCACATATTTGGGAAACAGAAAGTAAGTTGTTTTGAAGTTGTTGAACGTAGTTCACTTTATCAAACTTAACTTTCTGATTTCCAACCTCTCCCTGAGCTGTGATATAACCTCCTTTGTTACCAGCAAACGAAACATGCCCTCCTTTTATTTTTGTTTGACGTTTGATAAAAGAGCCCTGTTTCCTGTCATGTGCCTGGATGCTCCGCTATCTACAATCCACGTGTTGGTTTCAGCACTGTAGCGAACACCCTGCACATACAATTTAAAACATTAGTTTAGGTTAGGAACCCAAGCCTTTACTGGCTTGGGTTTCCCAGAGGCATCACACATCATGAATTCAACCCATTGACCCTTAGAAGGTGAGGGTAGCTCAGGTGCCTTCTTGTCATCATTATCAGACACAGAGGATGACTTTTCTTTCCATAAGCCAGATTTGTGTAAGGCCTGTTTGTGATAAACAGACGACTGGCTAATGGGTTGAACTTTGGGTTCACTAGTTCTTCTAGGTGGAGTTAAAGAACTCCTCTTAGAAGACCTAGGTTTTGAATCCTGAAGTTCAATTTTCTTCCTAGGTGTCTGATAGTAAGGACAAAAGGAAGCAATGTGTCCACACTCTCCACAGTTGTAGCATGACCTGCTATCAACTTTATGATTAAACTGTTTATGTGGAGATGTGTGTGACACCCTAGTGACATCCTTATGTTTGGGTTTTGACTCTTCTTCTTTTGATGTTTTCTCTTGTTTAACAAACTTAATTGTTTTAACATTTTTAACATCTTTTCCATTTTGGTTAACTGGACTTTGACATGAGACTCGTGAAAGGTTAACATTAACAGTCTTTTTAGGTTCAGATTTGACTTTGTTTGACCCTGACTTTATATTAACCTTTTCAAATTCTTTTTCCAGATTAACACAAGGCATTTTACCCTTTGCCTTTGAAGTGGCCTCCTTTTGTTTTGTTCCAGATTCAATTGAAGAACATGAGGAATCTGGATCACTTACAAGAGGAGTAGACACCACATGATCCTTGATGGGATTGTTATTTATTGGTCTACTCTTAGTGTTCATCAAGGTCTCAGGTGGTGGTGGAACCACTTTATAACCCAAACCCTCCCCATTGTTACGTTCTCTCACTAAGTGTTGGACAATATGTGATGAACTTGTCCAACTGTGCAGTTTTTGCTTTAAAGAGTTGACTTCTACTTCTAAAACTGCTTTTGTTTCTTAGTGTCTTCTAGGGAGTTAAGATAGTACCTAATGTCATTAGCTTGGTTAAATGCTACTACTTCAGTTTCCCTAAGCTGTTTATTCAAAAGGTCTATCTTTTCTTTGTAACTATGCTCATTTTGTTTTAAAACTCTATTAGCCTCAGTGCACAGTTGCAAATCCTTTACTAAGCTATCATTATGATCTAATAACCTAGCAAATTTCTGATCTATGCTTTCTCTAAATTTATTACAATCAGAACAAGCATGATTTTTGAAAAGTTGGTCAGTGATACTTACCTGAGGAGGTTCTGATGAATCAGCCATCAACGCAGCATCAGATGTCTCTGGTTCTGGTGATTCTGTCTTTGTTGTAGACGTCCCTTCTTCAGGCTTGTAGCTGACCTCTGTTGCAGTCTCTTCACTGTTTGACATCGCTATCTCAACTGAAATATATCCTTCACTCGCGGAATCATCATCTAAGTCTTCCACGCTCGCAATATTAGATTCTCCCGGAGAGACAAACCGAAAGCTCCAGTCCTGTCCTTCATCATCATGGGCAGTCAAGGCTTTTGGATCCTTGCTTGATGAAGTAGAACTGCTAGCTTGCTTGTCTTGACGAGTGAAGGACGAGAATGGATTCCCGTTCCCAGTCTTCTTTGGCTTCACACACTCTTTTTTGAAGTGCCCCTTTTCTCCACAGTTGAAGCAGGTCACCTTGCTCTTGTCAAAGCCAAATGTAGTGTCCTTAGTAGCAACCAAGTTTTGTCCGGTCTTCTTCACAAACTTCTTCGCCCTCCGGACAGCACTTGCTAAGGCCCACATAATATCCATCCTCTCCAGTTCAGTCTCATCTACCTGCTCGTAGTCCTCATTTGCCAGATGGCAGTTTCCAATTTTCCTAGCAACAAGTCCATCATAGGAATGGACCACTGCTGCCAAGAGATCCATGTGCTCTCGTGCTACTTCTACTGTCACGTTTCCGAGATTCTCGGTCTTCAGTCTTGTAGCATTTGCTTCAGATCCAATGTAATGGGTACTAGAAGACCCTGACGTTTCTGATCCTGAAGGAGAGACTTGTGAAGGACCAGATGAGCTTGACACAAATGCAGTCTGAAGAGGTGCTCCAGACGTCTTAACTTGAGGAGTGGCATTGTACAAAGCTGGATTCTGAGTATGAAGACTTCTGAGCTCGGTACTTCATCCTAAGTGCTTCTTCTCGCAGCTTTAGAATGAAATCATTGATGTCCAACTTTGCCAACATTCCATTCTGTCTCAGATTTGACACAAAAGAAGCCCATTTTTCTGGCAATCCGTCTGCAAAATTTGACACTTTATCTTCCATGGTAGTAGTGACACCATGTGTGTGCAGCTCGCTCATCAAATGGTAGAATCTATCAATGACATCGTCTAAACTCTCATTTCCCATCGATGAGAAGTTGTCAAATTCTTTCTTCAACTCCTTAGCTTTAATGGCCTTCAATGAAGCATTCCCGTCATATCTTTTCTCCAGCTCATCCCATAACTTCTTGGCTTGTTTATTCTCAGAGTACTGGTGAAAAATATCCTTAAGGATAGACTTTGTTAGCAATGCATATACTCTCATTTCAGCATTATATTTAACTTTCTGTGCATCACTCATTCCTCCTAAAGGAAGTTTCACCCCATCGTCTCCCACCGGCATACTGTATCCCGTCTCAATAGCTTCCCACATATTTGGATCCACCCCATTGAGGTAGATCTCAAAACGTTGTTTCCAGTGGGGAAACTCATCTAACGTTATAAGCTTCGGGGGTTTATTATGATTCCCCACCTCACTCTCCAGTAGCAATAAGTTTTGAATCCGTGAGTCCTTCCCGGCTGTAAACGCTGAAAAATGATCCTCCATCTCGATTAACTTTAAGTCTCTCAAACAATCTGTTAACTGGTGCGAATGGAGTGATGCGAATGGGCTATCCGTGCGAATGAACTATGCGACTGGTTCAATCGTGCGACTGAATTAAGCGATTGGTCCAGTCGTGCGAATGAAGCTGATGCGGATGAACACTGCGAACGGTTTACTTAGTCGTACGAATGAAGATGCGACTGAGTCCAATCGTATGTCTGGGAATGCGCATGAAGTCCAGTCGTGCGATTAGGTCAATCATGCGACTGAAGCTGCTGTTTTTCGAAATTTCTAGGTTTAACGTGTTTTGGCTGTAAAAACCCAAATTTTCACCAACCCTAATCGCCTTATGCAGGAGAAACCAAAACTTGATGAGCAGGGGACGTCCAAGACAACTTTTGACACAAAAGATTGCGTTTTTAGTGAAAAAAACACAAACTTTGTATCAAAATTGATTGAATCACACGTAATCAAGAGCCAAAGCTCTGATACCACTTGTTAGGATCTGGTATTTGAACGAAACACCAACTGATTAACGTGTAAACCAAACCAAATAGTGCGGAATCCTATTTGATTGGCGATCCAATCAGTGAGAACGCACGTAGAATCAATAAGGTATTGAATCTAACGTTAAGAATCGATTAGGAATCGATCTACAGCGTTCTATGAACTTGGAGTATGAACTTGGAGGCTTCTGGACGGCTAGGGTACGTCTGGAGTCGAATTGGAATGAATGCTTACGTTTTTCCACGAATTAGGTGGTATTTATAGGTTAGGGTTGTTCATTCGGGCGACTGAACCATTAGTATGGTTCAGTCGTGCGATTGAGCCATGCGGTTGATCCATCCGCACGACTGAGTGTTCAGTCGTGCGACTGAGCCAATCTCATGTTACAATCATACGACTGATCCAGTCTCCTGGTTCAGTCGTGCGACTGAGTCATTCGCCTGAAGTTGTTCATGCGTATGGTCCATTCGCATGGGCCATTCGCATGAGAACTTCATTTTGCTAAGTTTGAATGTATTCATTTATATAACATTATGTGTATCAATTCAAACAATCACAAACCTATATAACCAATTCAATATCAACTCATTAATGAAAAGTTAAACATTATAAATCACAAACAACCATTCTCATTTCATTAATATCCCAACCATTACATAAGTGTAAGACAAACAAGACATATTACATTCATATCAGGATCTAGGTACATATGTATCAACAAACTCCCCCTTGGACCTAGATCTATCTAATGTCTTACCTTCTGCATCACCTCTTCATACTTCTTGTACTTTTCCTCTCTTATGACTCCTACGTGAATCTCAAACGCAAAGCAAGTCTTATGACATTTTGGAATTGGGGGCTTGTACAATATCTTGCGTTCATAGAACAGTGGCCCTTGTATAATGTGTAAACATCATTAGCAGACAGTTAGTGAGCCACATTGGGTCAAACACCCTGATGGTGTCCATTTGTCCCTCTTTATTTAGAACTATGACCACCTCCCCGGTTCTCCAATCATAGTACCACCACTTAAAGTGTGGAGTGAAGTCCTGTGGCATCTCCTTGAGAGGGATTCTTGACATTGTTCTTGGGGGACTCCACTTCAGCACTATCTTGAGCTTACCAGTGATGGGATCAACTTCAAAATGTCTGATATACCTTGTAGGTTGTTGAGGTTTGAAGTTGACCCACCTGATGTGGTACTCTTTCTTCAGGGCAGCCTCAAACCAGCCTGACATCTTCCTTGGGTCAGCATATAGTAGCTTCAATTTCGTCAGCTGGTTGAGCTCAAAACCAGGGAGAGTCTTTAGATCATGTGGAAATCTAAAGTACTCTATGCCCTTCTCCCTCTTAATGGCATAAACATTTAGATCCTCAAAATATGCCCACGCTATAATCCTGCCTGACACCTTATGATGTTTCTTCACTCTCTAGAGTTTGGTGTAGACATTCTGTTTAGGAGCGGTGCGTTGGGCTCGAATTTCCTCAAAACATGCGGCCCATTCTGCCTTTCTGATATCAACATCGTCGTTTGAGGCTTGGGCTTTTCCTTCAGTCTTCTCAGACTCCTATATAACCAATTCAATATCAACTCATTAATGAAAAGTTAAACATTATAAATCACAAACAACCATTCTCATTTCATTAATATCCCAACCATTACATAAGAGTAAGACAAACAAGACATATTACATTCATATTAGGATCTAGGTACATATGTATCAACACTTCTATTCATTCTTATTCTAATACAACTTATCATTTGTAACTTCTATAAAATACAAGTAAAAATTGTTGTGAAGTGCTACCGATATCTCAACATAGTCTTTTCATACTTAACATCTTGAATCGTTTCATAAAACTGCTTCTAACATGTCAAAGACAAATGATGAAATGTGTTTGGTTCCTTCCACACATCTTGATTGCATTCAATATCCCAACACGTGGATCATAAAGAATACACAACCTAGGCAGTCAACGACATGCATTCGAACTTGCTCAAGAAACCAACCCCAACTCTCTACTGTCTCTTCATTCACGATCGTGTATGCCACTAACAAAAATATATTATTTGAGTTTTTAGAAACTGGAATTAATATTCTTACCTATAAGTTCTTTTTAAATGAGTAGTATCTACGGAGATAACTGACATACAATACTTGAAAGCTTTAATACTAGGGTAGAAACCCAAGATCAGTTGTAAATCGATGGTGCACTCCATAACGAGCCATTGCTCTTTCGAGCTGGTTGTTACAGAAATGCATTACTCGGTCACTAATTAAAGCCTTGGGGACACTAAAATGAGAGAATAGTGTCATAAGGAATCTGACAACGTTTCTTGCATCATTGGTAGGTAGGGCTTGAGCTTCAGCCTATTTTGAAACATAATCGACTGCTACCAAGATGTAACAATTGCCAAATGAGACCGGGAATGGCCCCATGAAATCAATACCCCATACATCAAATACCTCGCATACTTGAACGGGTTTCTGGGGAATCTCATCCCGTGTTGAGATATTGGTTGCTCTCTGACATGCATCACAGGTGCATACCATGTTATCAGCATCCTTGAAGATCGTGGGCATTTAAATCCAGAGTCAAAGACTTTCTTGGCTGTTAGGGTTGCTCCATGGTGTCCATTCTTGGCTGTTAGGGTTGCTCCATGGTGTCCTATTGTGGGTCCTTCATGACAGTGCCATAGGATCTGTTCCGCTTCATTTTCGTATACGCATCTTTGGATAAGCTGGTCTGCATCAATTCTAAACAGATACGGGTCCTCCTAATAGTAACGCTTAATATTAGTAAAGAATTTCTTCTTTTGCTGATAGGTCATTCCTTTGAGAAGGATTCCGCTTGCCAAGTAATTTGCGAAATCGACGAACCAAAGATGTTCATCGATTGAGGATTGGATGTGCATAAAGAATTTGTGAGGAAAATTATTTTTTATTTTGAATTCCTCAGGTTGTGAAGGACTTGAATTTTCAAGATGCGAGAGATGATCGGCCGCCAAAATTTTTGCTCCTTTCTTATTGCGAATTTTAATGATGAATTCTTATAGCAGAAGTATCCATCGAATCAATCTTGGCTTGGCATCTTGTTTGTTGAACAGATAACAAAGGGATGTATGATCGGTGTAAATGATTGTTTTTGAAAGGATTAGATACGAGCGGAATTGTCAAGCGCAAAAACTACTACAAGAAGCTCTTTCTCGGTGGTGTAGTTTTCTTGTGTGTCATTTAGGGTTTTGCTCGCATAGTGAAATGGATGGAAATGCTTGTCTTTCCTTTCTCCTAATATGATGTGTTGAAAAAACACATCCTTTTTATTTCATGTTTTCTGGTCATTTCTATTTAATATTTAGTTAGTTCCATAAATTTTATTTATCGTTTGTTATTTTGTGTTTCAATAGGTGCTTGGGTGCTTAAATGTGAAGAAAACGCTTGGGAACGAAGAAAAGAGCCAAACAATGGAAAAGTTTAACACTTAGAATATTTTTTAAGTGAAAGCCTAAAAGTTTCTATAAATTCCTGCAGGATCGGGTTTGTCACTTAAACACTTGTATTTCTCTCAAACTCACTTATGGAAACACTCAAATCAGATGAAGTAATGTCTTTTACAAGAGTTAATAATAATATAATAAGTAGCAAAGGAACAAGCAGAAATAAATTTTCAAGGCACTTGTATATATTACTTCTCAACTCAAAATATTACAAGACTCTTACAAGCATGAAACAAGAGTTACAATGAGAAACTATATATACTAGATCCTACAGCCGGATTACTTTGATACCAGCTGGAAACCTACGACTAAAGCATATACTACAATGCTAAAGTTAAGGTATCTTAGATAAAGTATTATCTAAGATATGGTAGTCATGACATGTCCATGACTTACCTTGTGTCACCAACTAAAGATGGCAACTGTACTAACATAAAAAGGTAAACAGTGGATTAAAGTATGGTCAACTACATGGCTTTTGAGAAAACGCCATGCAATATCTCAGAGATTTGCAGCGGAGTGTCAGAGAGACCATACTTATGTCCACTGGATAACAGGAGTGTCTTCCGAAGGTTAGTTGGCTTCGGAAGAACAAGTTCTTCCGAAGCCACTTATACTTCGGAAGAGGCTTCTATACTTCCGAGGCTTTAAGGGACTTCTGTACTTCGGAAGTTGACTTCAGATCTTTCTTTCTAAGTCTTGATCTTCGGAAGTAGGTTCTTTGTCTTCGGAAGTTGGAGTTTTCCTTCGGAAGTGAGTTTTACACTTTGTCTTCGGAAGAGCTCCTTCTTTCTTCGGAAGTTCCATACTTAGCTTCGGAAGTCCTTTGTTTGTTGTACCAAAATCTCTAAGTGACTTGGTTTTGGTTGCACCAGCATTTCTAGATCCAACAAACTCCCCCTAGCTGATGCTACCAAAACCTCACTTATTTCTGCTTCTCAAAGCCTTCAACACTAGGGACAAAAGGTATTTGTCTGTCTCTTTGTTCTTCCCGGAAGTGGTGCTGCGAAGCTTGTACAAGTCATTGGTGGATAGGAGTTCCAGTCTATCACTCTGAATGACATGTACCCTCTTGTGTCCCCCTGAAGAGAGTTAGTTGACGGGAGTTATAGTCATACTCCCATCTAACTATGGATTCAAGTTCAGGACCTTCAACCATTTGTAGAAAGGCTTTGCCTTTGGTTGCTGATCCCTTCCTTTCCTCCTCCTCTCTCAGTTTCAACTCTTCTTCAACCTTGCTTCTAGCAGTTAGCTCGACCATATGACGGCTGCCTAGATGATTTCTGATATGGGCAGCTACATCAGAGTTTGAAGGGTTGGAGAATGGCTTCTCTGCTAACTCAGCAATGTCAAATCTGCTCAAGTGTAGCAGAGATGAGGCACTCAGCCTGTTGAGCTCCCCATTCTCTCTTTCAACAACAAAGTTGTGAGAAGAGTCTTCGAACCTCCACTGGATGATCTTCTTTCTAGGTGCAAGAGGTTGTCTTGGCACCCTGTCTCCTTTCTTAGTATCCAGTAGAGTCACCAGCCTTCTCCTTAGCTTCATTTCTTCCTCATTCAAAGTGTCTGAATTGAGGCCAAGGAGATTTGCAGCTTGGTCCAAAGTTCCTTTGGGCAGATCAAGAAATTGATCTCTTGTGAGGGAACTTGAGGATCCGTCAACATAGGTCAAATTGACTGAATCCTCCTCACAGGAGATATCGCTCGGTGTTGTGCAGTTTATGAGGTTTGTCTTGACTGCCTTGAATTCTTCCATGGAGAGATGTTTAGAAGGCTGAGGGGATGGTTTGATGGGTTGATGGGTAGGTTGACGTGTTTGGGTTTTGGCTAGAGTTTTGGGTTGGAGGATGGGTAGTTTAGGTGGTTGAGGTGAAGAGGTTGGTACGGGTGATGATGTAGGTTCAGGAGTGTATGGCTCAGAGGTTGGTTCGGTTTTGATTGGGAATGAAAAGGGTATAGGTGCAGGTTGAGGTTGGGTTTGGAGTTTGGGTTGAGTGGTTGCTTTGAAGGTCATCCCCTGTCCCCTTCTATACATCTCCTTCCTCTTCCCTGCGCGAATGTCAGCCTTAATGTCACTGACATGTCGTTGGAGAGTCTTTTCTGACATAGGACCCACCTGCCTGCCAGAGAAGCCATGAGCCTTGAGATAGCTCTTCATCCAGGCCTTCTCACCTATCTTCTTGGCAGCAGTCAGTTTTGCTTCCTCTTCCTTCTTCTTCTTCTGCAAAAGCTTTTCCCTTGCAGCTCTCTTTCTCTCTTTCTCCATTTGATCTTGCTCTTTGTTGAAGAGCCATAAGATCGTATCATTGTTATGTGGAGACAATTCTTCTTAGAGAAACCTCTGGAGGTTAGGAAGGTTATCCTTTCCTCCTGAGCTGCAGATCAGCTTCTCTTTCTTTCCTCTCCCTTTTTTCTTCTAAGGCCAACCTTGCAGCTTCTTCTTTTTGCTGTTTTAGCAGCAAGGTTGCCTTTTCCAGCTCTATTAACTCCTCTAATGGTAGCAGGAGTACATCTTCAGTTGCAGCCCCTAGACCAACAAGTCTATCGATGATCTCTACTCTTTTTCGGTTGTTGACTGCCTCCTGGTTGGCTGCAGCTGCTTTGGTACTTGCAGCTAGCAGTTTCCCAGTTGGAAGCCTACTTTTTCTTTTAAGCTTCTCCAACCTTTCTTCACTCCTCCTGAAGCTCTTCCGAAGTCATCTTCCTCTTTCCTTTGATGTCTTCGGAAGTACTAGACTTTGGGGGTTCTTGGATGGAAGATTCAGGTTGAGTAGTAGAGATGGGAGCTGGAGTTAATGCTGATGTCAGAGCTAAAGGTTGGGTGAGAAATCCTCCCTATTAACCTCAGATGCAAGTTCCAGGATTGCATCTGTGACTATTAGATCATCGGATAATGAGAATAGTCCTTCCGCAGCAGCAATCTCAGCTTCGGAAGTTTGAAATTGTTCTTCCGAGGCTTTGAATTGTGCTTCGGAAGTCTGTGAAAATGCACTATCTGTCCCAACTGTTTCAGTTGCTGGGCCATCAGTCCTTGTTTCCCCTTCAAAGTTAATCTCAGGTTCCACTTGGACCTTAGGTTGACCAACTTCCTCGATAGTGGTAGAAGTAGCTTTTAACCTCTGAAGCTCTTGAGCTCCAAAGTAGATCACAGACATATCAGGGCTTGGCTGTTCTATAAGAGATTCCAATAGGAACTTGTTAAAGAACCTATTGAGATCTTGGAGCATCCTTTGATCCACTTGAAAAACAACTGGAGGAGGCTCAGGGAAAATTGCAGCTTGTTGCACAGGATTTTTGAGCTCAAGGAAGTGAGAGCTTGACTTTGGGTTTCCTCCTGTCTTTGACTTTGTCTCTGAACACTCTCCCCCTTTTGGTAGCATCATCCTGAGAGCTTGATGAGCTAGAGGAAGAGGTCAAGGAGACCTGAATTGGTACATGCCTAACAGACCTCTCAATCTGTTTCTCAGCTAGTTTGGCCTTGAGAGTTTCAATCTCAAGTTGCTGAGTGGCAGACCTATTCTCTAAAGTCCTAACCTTAGATTCAAGATTTGAGACTTTAGAAAGTAGGTCTTGAATAGTGAGTTGCATTCTTCCCTCATCTTCTTTTGAAGAATCATGGGGAGATGAGGTAACATACCTTGTATGTTCATCTCACCACCAGATGTGGTTTCTTGGCGCCCTGGTTTCCCTTGCACAATGATGTCTCTTCAGAGTCATCAAAGGGCATGGTTGCCGTAGATTCAGTCTCAGTTAGGTTACCACTGTCCTGAGGATCCATTGAGGCTCCTTCAGTAGTGGCAGCTGAATCTACATGAGTCCCCTCCACATCAGTGGGACTCACCTCAGTAAAGTTTGCTGATGGGGGCTAGAGATAAGAGGTCTCTCTAGGCTCTGTTGATCCTTGAGAGGGTGTTGTGGATCAACTTCATTGCCCTTAAGAGACATAATCTCTTCACCAGCTCCAGTCAAAAGGTCAGTAAAGGATATGGAAGTGAAACCTAATGACCCGGGACTTTGATCAATGTCTAGAGGCATTGAGCCTGTGATAGGGCTGTCCCTTTTGGCTGCTCAGGGGAGTATAGAGACTCTCCCTGAGGGCTATCAGCTTGGGTTTCGGGCTCATGGGTCTGAGACTGAGGAGACTCAAGACCCATATTGAGGTCAATTGTGAAGGATGGTTGGACCTCAGGCTGAGTGGGAGCCCTTTGTTCCACTCTAGCCTTTTTGGGTAGAACATGAGGAGCTTGTTCAATCAGAGTAGATTGAACAAGGGTTCGTTTGTGACGTCTCTGATAGGTAAAGGTAATGGGTGGAGAAGGTAGATTTGGCAGAGTGAGGGTAGTTGCTGGTGTGGGTTCATCACCTGTGGGGTTAACAGGGATGTCACCAGGAGCCATTGGCTCAATCATACCTGGAAGAAGTGCAGTATCTCTTCCTGTGAAGTTGGTGGACACTCTCTTCAAAGTCTTGAAGATGGTCGGCCTCATTTGAGGAGCAGTCAGAGCAGCTGCACAGACAAGCTTGCCCTGGTCCAGCTCACAGTTGATTATGTGCTGGAGAAACCTGGGATACATGAAGAATGTGTCCCTTTGAAGATTTCCCATTAGGTTAGTCAGCACAAACCTTGAATAGTTGAAGCGGAGGCTTTTTACCAACCCATGAACTAGGCACCCAAGTTCATATGGGATTTGATCCACCCCCAGATTTATTAGACAAGCAGTGAAGAACCACATGCAGCAGGAACTTCCATTTGTAGGAGAAGTTGAATTTGTAGACAGTTGACCTGCTGACATCTCCACCATATCCCATTTGGAGATAAGAATTGTCCAAATCTGTTTTGGGGAATTCCGTTGGAGCGCCCTCATCATGAAGCTCTAGATGCTCCCTGATGATCTGTTCAGATATGACCAACTCCTGGCCACAGATGCTCGATCGAATAACACGAACCCCATTTAGGGTTTCAATCTGACCATTTGCCCAAAATTCAGACATTTGGTTTGAGTAAATCATGGGGTTTACAGTCAGAGCGGTGTAGTACGAAGATTGGGTCAGAAAGAGATGATGTCTGAGAAGTCAACATCCCTTGAAGAATCAAGGAGTGCGACTTGGTTGTGCTGAGGGTTTAGTGCCATTGAAGAAAATTTCAGAAAGATAGTTCGGAAAAGGTAAATTGAAGATGAAGAAAGCTTTTAGGGCAGTAATTGGGTAAAAAGGATGTAAGTGATTAACCGGAAGTATTTAAATGGGTGGAATGGCGGTTTAAAGGGGGTTTTGGATAAGACGATGTGAGGTTTCAGTGGATGATGTGACATGGGCGGTAAGGTTAGTCCATTTAAATAATCCGACATCATTAACAAAATCTTTACTTTTTACAGAGTGGGGCCCAAAAGATTTCCGTTACACAGTAAAATCTTTCTTCCGAGTATAAAGCATTTCCGAAGGTAATATTCTTCCGAAGGCAAATTTACTTCCGAAGGTAAATTGATTACTTCCGAGAGTATATGTTGCTTTTCAAGTGGAGTGTGTTAAAAGCTTCGAAAGTAGATCTGATATGAAATCAATCGCTTCTTCCGAGACTTAACACTCTTCCGAGAAGAAAATTATCCTGGGAGAAATTTGCTTCGAAAGATATGCAAAATATCTTCCGAGGGTTAATTTCTCTTCGGAAGAATTCATACTTAGATAAAATTTAGAAAAAGATCTTTTGTAACAGGGCTTAGATTGTTTTGACATGAGACTTTACACATTAAAAAGGTTTTCAAATGAGATTAACTAATCAATGTTTATCATCCCAATAGCTGTAATGAGATATTTAAATCTTTGTTCATCAAAGGCTTTGGTGAACAAATCAGCATATTGTTCATTTGAGTCAACTTTGATTAGTTTGATAAGATTTTTCTCATGAATATCTCTAATGAAATGATACCTGATATCAATGTGCTTAGTCTTGGAGTGCTTCACTAGATTTTCAGTAATGGATATAGCACTGTTGTTGTCAATGTGGATAAGAGTGCTCATGAAGTTGAATCCGTAGTCTATCATCTGGTTTTGAATCCACAGCAGCTGAGCACAGCAACTAGCAGCAGCAATGTATTCAGCTTCAGCAGTTGATGTAGAGACACAAGATTGCTTCTTGCATTGCCATGAGATGATCCTTCCACCAAGAAATTGACATCCACCAGATGTTGATTTCTTGTTGATGTTGCAGCCACCATAATCACTGTCAGAGTAACCATAGAGATTGAAATCACTATTTCTTGGATACCAGAGACCTAGTTTAGGTGCTCCCTTGAGGTATCTAAGAATTCTCTTGGCAGCTATTAGGTGAGACACCTTTGGAGCAGCCTGATATCTTGCACAAATGCAAGTTGCAAACATGATATCAGGTCTACTTGCTGTGAGATACATCAGAGAACCAATAATGCTCTGTACTGATGTTGATCAGTATCCTTCCCCTCAGAATCAGGGCAGAGATTGTGGTTTCCGGGTATAGGTGTTTTTGCTGCTTTACAATCTTTCATATCAAATCGTTCTAAGATATCATTGACATACTTAGATTGATTGATAAAGAACCCTTCCTTCAATTGCTTTACCTGAATTCCAAGGAAAAAGTCCATTTTTCCCATGGAACTCATCTCGAACTTCTTTTTCATAATGCTCTCAAAGTCTTTACACATTTGGTCATTTGAGGAACCAAATATGATATCAACAACATAGACTTGAACGAGCAAGATATCTTTCCCAGACTTTCTTATGAAAAGAGTCTTATCAATGGTACCTCTAGTGTAACCATTCTTCAGGAGAACTGAGACAATGTCTCATACCACAGCCTAGTGCTTGGTGCAGCCCATATAGAGCTTTATCCAATTTGCACACATAGTTGGGATGCTGTGGATCTTCAAATCCTGGAGGTTGGCATACATAGACTTCCCTATCTATATCCCCATATAAAAGGCACACTTGACATCAAGCTGGTAGACAGTGAAATTCTTGGATGCAGCATAAGCAAGGAAGATCCTAACTGCCTCAAGTCTTGCAACAGGTGCAAAGACATAGTATCGATTCCCTCCTCTTGAGTGTATCCTTGAACCACCATCTTGCCTTGTTCTTGATAATCAAGCCTCTATCATCTCTCTTGTTTCTGAATACCCATTTAGTGCCTATAGGTACTTGACCAGATGGTAGCGGATAGGTTCCAAACCTTTTGTCTTTTGAATTGAAGCAGCTCCTCTTGCATTGATTCAACCCAGCTACTATCTTTCAAGGCATCTTCCACCTTCTTGGGTTCCATTTGGGATAAAAAGCATGAGTACAAGCAGACATTCCCATTGTGAGTTTGTCCTCTTGTTCTCACGCCTTCAGAGACTTCCCCTATGATGTTTTCAGCTGGATGAGTGTTATGAATCCTGAGTCTAGGAATCACCTCCAGTTGCAAAGATAAATCCAAATTGGACATATTTTGCTCAGGAGCTTGAATACTTGGTCCAGCTGTTGTTTCAAACTCATTCAATGAGGACTGATTGAATGAAAGAGAAACATCATCATTTGTTTGCTGTGAAGCATCATTAACAGTTGCTTGTTCCTTCAAGATGGTGCTTTCATCAGCCTGGTGTTGTGCTAGGTCACCTGAAGAGATTTGAAAGTCAGTAGGAGAATCCCTTGTTGAAGTACCACTATCTCTTGAGATGGTTATACTGTCAGATCTTTCAATAGTGGGAACTTGATTTGCTGCAACTCTTGAGAACTTGGAATAGGTCTGGGAAGCTCAAACAGTTGATCTTCATCAGAGTCACTTTGAGCACCTGTTCCAGCTGAAACATTCTCACAAGATGGTTTAGAATAGTTTGGAAACAATTCTAAATCAAAGATATGATCAGGGCCATTCCCCCTAACACAAGGAGTGTGCTCATTAACTACAATGTTGGAAGATTCCTCAAATTGTTGATTTTTAATATTGTAAACCCTATAAGCTTTAGAGTAAGAGGAATATCTAACAAAGATAGCATCATCTGACTTTTCAGCAAATTTTGCCAAATTGTCTTTTGTGTTAACTATGGTACACCTGCTGCCAAAGGACCTTAGAAAGCCAATGAACGGTGGCCTCTTGTTCCATAACTCATAAGGGATTTTTCCGTGTGGTTTTACTACAAGAACTCTGTTCTGCACATAGCATGCAGTGCTGACTGCCTCTGCCCAGAATGTTAGAGGCAGCTTTGAATAAGCTAACATAGTCCAAGCAGCCTCAATAAGTGTCCTATTTCTCTTCTCAGCAACACCATTTTGTTGAGGAGTTCTGGGAGCACTATATTGTCTGGCAATCCCTTTTGAGTTACAAAATAAGTCAAGAACTAGGTTCTTAAACTCAGTCCCTTGATCACTTCTAATTATTTTAACCTTGTGATCAACTTGATTTTCTATTTTAAGAATAAAAGATTTCAAAGTTTCAGCAGTTTCATCTTTGGTTCTTAAAAAGAATACCCATGTAAATCTAGTAAAATCATCAACAATCACAAGGCAATATGATTTCCTTCCAATGCTCATTATACTTGTGGGACCAAATAAATCCATGTGCAATAAGTGTAATGGAGTGGTGATGGAGTTAACAACTTTGGATTTATGAGATGCCCTGTGTTATTTTCCTTTCAGGCAAGCAACACAGTTATCTTTGTAGAAAAATTCCTTTTCAGGCAAACCATGTACCAAGTTATTTTTAGCCAATTTATTCATTGTCTTAAAATTTACATGACACATTCGTTTATGCCATAGTGTTGACTCCTCACCATCAGCTTTGGAAAGAAAGCATGATACTTCTCCCATTGGGAAAGCATTGTTCATATCCAGATTGTACATATCCCCTTTCCTGGGAGATCTAAGAAGCACCAATTCTTGAGGAATTGTCATCCCGGGTTTGAGGATAATGCACTCATGTTCTGTGAAGAGCATTTGATGCTTTTGATCACAGAATTGAGAAACACTTAACAGATTGTGTTCAAGCTGTTTGACAAAATTAACATTGTCAACCTTTAACTTTCCATTGGATATACTTCCTCTGCCAGAAATATATCCTCCGGCCTCACCTCCAAACTGGATAGGACCTCCATCATAATGTTGAAATTGTTGAAGGAGAGATTTGTTCCCTGTCATGTGCCTGGAGCATCCACTATCTACAATCCAAGTGTTGTTATTCTTGTCATATGGATGTCCCTGCACATAAGGTGAGATAATTAGTTTTGATTGGAAACCCAAGCCTTATTGGTCTTGGGTTCTTCCAATGATAATGACATAATTGAACCAAAATTTATGCATGGGGGTTCAATGGATGTCTTTGAAGAAGAGGTTTGGGCTACAGCATCTTCCTTGATCTTCCATTCCATCCCTTGGTTGATCATAGATGATGAGCTTGTTGAAGCTTTTGTAGCTTGGCATTCTTCCGAAGCTTCTTTCTTTTCGGAAGAAACCTTCACCATCTTTTCTTCCAAAGCAGTCTTCTTCTGGGATGGTTTCAAGGGGACTCTTTTGCTTTTCTGAGTCTTTACAGCTTTAGCTTCCGAAGCCTTTTTCCTTTCGGAAGAAGAATTTTCTTCTGAAAGAAGCCTTGCTTCGGAAACAAGCTTTCCCTTTTTCATCACTTGAACCATTTGATATGGTCCAAATGAGAAACCTTCCCTGACTCCTTCCTTTTTAACATTATTTGCATAATGTGTGCTAGCAGGATTGTAGTAACAATCTTTGGCCATGTGGTTTTGTAGACCACACATTATGCATGCAATGTTAATCTTTTGAGAATGTGAGGATTGCTGTTTCTTGTTCTTTTTCTCTTCATCAGCAACCTTTCCCTTTAATTTCTGATCCTTTGGTAGGATAGGAGTACTGGTACTGCACCCCTTTCCTAAATCAGAATTTTCAACCACCTGGAATCAGCTGAGATGAATACACCCTTTTGCTTTGGGTCTATCTTTAGCTTGGACTCAGCCACTTTCTTGGCAGTTTTTCTGGCTACCTTAGCTCTGCTTCTTCTAGCTTTGGTGGTCAGGGTTTGATCATCATTGGCAGGGGAGGGCATAATTATCTGGTTCTTCCCTATGATGGTCTCCATAGTTGCATCATTCTTTGAGTCATGAGAAGGTGGGTCAGCAGATGGAACCTCTTGCTCTTCAGTACCACACCTTGGTTGTCTTATAGACTCATAAGAGTGTGGTGGAGCAATTTCATTGGTTCCCAACCCACCTTTGTTTTGGTAACAAAGTTTTGAGTGAGAGGATGATGCAATAATGGCTTGGAAGTTTTGCTCGGAAATAGCATACTTCCTGGCTTGAGCCTCAGCAGTGACAAGGTGGGGTTGAGCCTCAGTCAATTTGGATATTAAATCTTTTATCTGAGTCTTATTGTTTGTATGTTCATGTTTTAACAGGGACATAGTTTTCTCTAACTCCTCAATTTTTCTTTGGTAGTCAGATTCAGCCCTTTTAAAGTCAGATTTTAAAACATTTAAAGACTCAATATCAGATTTAATTTCCATATTGTAGTCCTGATACAGTTTAACCTTAGCAATACAGGCAGGAGTACAGAGATGTTCATATACCTTGTTTTCATCTGTTCCGGCCATGAGTGCTTGAGCAGGAGTCACATCCTGTACCATAAAGCTCCAGTCAACTTCTTGAGCCATTGCACCTATTCCTGTTGACTTTCCGGTGGGCTTTGGTGTAGAGGGATGTATGGAGGCCTGTGGGGTTCCCGGGTTGGACTTGGGAGCCTTGCATTCTCTTGCACATTGACCAAGTTGGTTACAGTTGTAACATTTGGCCTTGGTTTTGTCAAACCCAAATTTGTTGTTGATTGGGTTCTGAGGAAATTGCCTTCCAGTTCTCTTAAAGAACTTCTTTGCTCGGTAGGTTAGAAGAGCCATTTGTTGGACTATGTCCACATATTCCACGTCATCCGGGCTAAAACACTCTAGATCATCAAAACAGTATTGATAATCATTTGAGTGTCCACTTCCTGAGACAAAAGCACAGCTGTCCTGAAAGGAGCTTTGCTGAGCTTGTTGAGACCTTGGAGTCTCAGGAAATGTGATGTATGGCCCAGAAGAACAAGATGGTTGTTGGGTGTAAGTCAGGTATTGCTGAGACTGGGAGATTCCTGAGCCTTCAGCAACCATTAAAGCATTGCTAGCAGGAAGACTCAAGGGTTTGCTTGTCTGATGACCCATTTTACTTTCCATTTCCAAACGGTATCCATCAAGGATCACATAGAGTTCGGTCATGGTGAGTGTATTCAGATTCTCTGTTCTCTTGATAGAGACATAGTAGAATGTCCACTCATTGGGTAGAGCACTCATGAACTTTCTTGTAAGGTCTCTGAGTTCATGAGCAATTCCCACAGATTGAAGGGAAGAAATGAGATCCACGTACCTGAAATATTGCTGGCTAAGAGTCTCTCCAGCAACATAGGTGAAGTTCTCGAACTGCTGCTTCAGTGAGTCCTTCTTGGAGTCATTTGAGCTTGAGTACATTTGAGCAAGCGCATCAAAGAGTTCTTTGGCAGACTTACAATGCTCAAACCCCACCATGATAGAGTTTGGAATTGCAGTCATAAGAACAGTCATAGCATTGTTGTCTATGTCAAGCTTCTTCCTGTCTTCATCAGAATAATCTTCAACGGCTTTCTCAATCATGGCACCGTTTCCACCAGCTACTTTTGGCTTATACGGGCCATTGACAATGGATTACCACATCTTGCTGTCTTGATACCTGATGAAGCCTTCCATTCTTCTACTCCAAGACCTAAAGTTTTCAGGGGTGATGATGGGTGCTTTGGTCATCGTCCCCATCTCTACTTCAGATTTGTTGAGGGCCATTTTGAGTGAGGTATAAGGAGGAGTGAAAAACAGGTTGATTAGGATGGTAAGATCTCACAATCAAGAGTCTAAAAAGCTCTGATACCAATTGCAGGATCGGGTTTGTCACTTAAACACTTGTATTTCTCTCAAACTCACTTATGGAAACACTCAAATCAGATGAAGTAATGTCTTTTACAAGAGTTGATAATAATATAATAAGTAGCAAAGGAACACGCAGAAATAAATTTTCAAGTCACTTGTATATATTACTTCTCAACTCAAGATATTACAAGACTCTTACAAGCATGAAACAAGAGTTACAATGAGAAACTATATATACTAGATCCTATAGCCGGATATACTTTGATACCAGCTGGAAACCTAAGACTAAAGCATATACTACAATGCTAAAGTTAAGGTATCTTAGATAAAGTATTATCTAAGATATGGTAGTCATGACATGTCCATGACTTACCTTTTGTCACCAACTAAAGATGGCAACTGTACTAACATAAAAAGGTAAACAGTGGATTAAAGTATGGTCAACTACATGGATTTTGAGAAAATGCCATGCAGTATCTCAGAGATTTGCAGCGGAGTGTCAGAGAGACCATACTTATGTCCACTGGATAATAGGAGTGTCTTTTGAAGGTTAGTTGGCTTCGAAAGAACAAGTTCTTTTGAAGCCATTTATACTTCGGAAGAGGCTTCTATACTTCCAAGGCTTTGAGGACTTCTGTACTTCGGAAGTTGACTTCAGATCTTTCTTTCTAAGTCTTGATCTTCGGAAGTAGGTTCTTTGTCTTTGAAAGTTGGAGTTTTCCTTCGGAAGTGAGTTTTACACTTTGTCTGCGGAAGAGCTCCTTCTTCCTTTGGAAGTCCCATACTTAGCTTCGGAAGTCCTTTGTTTGTTGTACCAAAATCTTCTAAGTGACTTGGTTTTGGTTGCACCAGCCTTTCTAGATCCAACACAACTGTTTGACAATCATGCATGTTATGAATGTAATAAATTTAGGGAAAGCATAGATTTGAAATTTTCTAGGTTATTAGATCACAACAATAGCTTAGTAAAGGACTTGCAACTGTGCACAGAAGCAAATCGCATTTTAAAACTAAATGAGCACAGTTACAAAGAGAAAATAGAACTATTAAATAAACAACTTAGGGAAACCAAAGTTGTGGCTTTTAACCAAGCAAATGACATTAAGTTCTATTTAAACTCCCTTGAAGAAACTAAAAAAGAAAAAAACAGTTTTGGAAGTCGAGGTAAATTCATTAAAACAAAAACTGCACAGTTGGACTAGTTCTTCTCACATAGTTAAAAACTTAGTGAAAGAACGAAATAACGGGGAGGGATTAGGTTACAAAGTGGTTCCACCACCACATGAGATCTTGTTAAATACTAAATGTCGACCAGTAAATAACAATCCTAATAAGGATCATGTGGTGACCACTCCTCTAGTTAGTGATCCAGATTCCACGTGTCAAAAGGTGGAATTTGTCACTAAACTGAAGGAGGACACTTTGAAATCTAATGGTAAAAGGCCTATAGTTAATTTGGATGAGCAACAAGTTAACCAATTATGTGCTTCATGTCTAAGTCCAAATAACCAAAAAGGTAAAGATGTTAAAAAGGTTCAAACAATTATTCTTGTTAAAGAAGATAAAACATCTCAACTAGAAGTGACAAAACCCAACAAGCCCAAAGTCACACCGGTCTCACACACTTCCCCACAGAGACGTCTTTCCTAACATGTTGAAGGTCGATCGTGCTACAATTGTGGAAAGACAGGACACATTGCTTCTAATTGTCCTAAGTATCAGACACCAAGAAAGAAAGTTGAACTTCATGATACTAAACAGATTTCTTCTAAAAGGAGTTTTATTACTCCACCTAAAAGAAATAATGAAACTAAAGTTCAAACCATAAGCCAGTCATCTGTTTATCACAAACAGGCCTTGAACTAAACTGGCATGTGGAAAGAAAAATCAAATCAAAAGTCTGATATTGAGAGCAGTAAGAAGAATGATAGTGGGTTGAATTTATGATGTGTGATGCCTTTGGGTCACCCAAGCCAGTTAAGGCTTGGGTACCTAACATAAACTAATCATTTCCTTTAAATGTGCAGGGTGTCCGCTATAGTGCTTCTACAAATACCTGGATTGTTGATAGTGGGGCATCAAGGCACATGACAGGGAACTTGTCTCTCCTCTCAAACGTCAAACAGATTAAGGGAGGACATGTTTCATTTGCTAGAAATAAAGGAGGTTACAACACTACACAGGGAGAAGTGGGAAATCAGAAAGTTAAGTTTGACAAGTTCAACTATGTTCAGCAACTACAAAATAACTTACTTTCTGTATCACAGATTTGTGACAAAGGTTTCAAGGTTATTTTTGACAACAAGAAGTGCTACGTGTTGAAGAATGAGTACATCATTCCGGAGGACCAAATAAGAAACATTTGATTCGTTCAAACAAATTGTGACCACATTGGAATCTCTATGCAAGTTAAAGGTACGTCAGATTCGCTCAGACAACGGTACAGAATTCAAAAATCAGTGGATGGAGGCATTCTGTAAAGAAAAGGGAATTGTACATCAGTTCACATCTGCCTACACACCATAGATGAACGGAGTTGCTGAACGGAAGAACAGAAGCTTGATAGAGACAGCCAGGACGATGCTAGCAGACTCAAAACCGCCTATCCAATTCTGGAATGAGGGTTGCAAATGCATGTTACACTTTGAATCGAGTCTTGGTGGTTAAAAGACATGGTAAAACGTGTTACGAGTTGCTCCAACGACGTAAACCTAATCTAGAGTATCTTGAACCGTTTGACGCACCATGTACACTGCTGAAGAAACATCAGTTAGGAAAGTTCAGTGAAAAGGCTGAAGAAGGTATTTTTCAAGGATACAACATACCGAATAAGAGGATTTACAACAACTCATCGGGTCAAGTAGAAGTGTGGTGCAACGTCGATGTTCAGAGATTCACCATCCCCCCTGCAGGAAAAGGACCCGCCTTCTTTTTCGATTATAATGGATTCTTCAAGTCCTTCAACATTACTCTCACTCCTTCTTATGATGAGCTTTCGACAAAGATGATGTATGATGTCTTAAACACACCGCCCGTAGACTCGACAATATCCGGGTCACAAGGTCAGTCTTCTAGTAACTCAGGGGGAGCATTGGAGGTAAGTGACTCCTCTTCTGACGATGAAGAAGTGGAAAATGTTCAGGTGGATCAGGAGGCACAGGTTTCTACTACTACAAGTACACAAGATACTGCACCTACGGTTCACAATTTGGATAATGAGGTAGTTGTACCCACCACTCCTGGATCTCGACTAAATGTTTATCATCCACTGGACAATGTCATAGGGGATGTACAATCTGGAGTACAGACAAGAAATCAGCTCTACTCAACTGATTATGCCTCAATCATGGAAAAAGGCTACCTTCACGACGGTGCTTATCGATGTTTTGTGTCTCAATTTAAGCCAAAATATGTAAGTGACGCCTTAAATGATGAGGCTTGGGTGAGTGCCATGCAAGAAGAACTTTTTCAATTCAAGAAGTTAGGAGTGTGGACTCTGGTGGATAAACCTAAAGGTGCTAAGGTCATTGGCACTAAATGGGTTTTCAAATGCAAGAAGGATGACCAAGGGGTCATTATCAGAAACAAGGCTCGACTAGTAGTTCAAGGATTTCGACAAGTCGAGGGAATTGATTACAACGAAGTGTTTGCACCTGTGGCCAGAATGGAAGCCATCCGTATCTTCCTAGCCTACGCATCGTATATGAAGATTAAAGTCTATCAACTTGACGTGAAGAGTGCATTCCTTCATGGTGAAATCCGAGAGACAGTGTATGTTAGTCAACCCAAGAGATTTGAGGATCCGTATCATCGGGACAGAGTGTACAAGCTAGACAAGGCTCTATACGGGCTTCATCAAGCCCCAAGAGCATGGTATGAGAAGCTCTCGACTCATCTTGTGAAACATGGCTTTCGTAGAGGAGTGATTGATTGTACACAGTTCATCAAAGAAAAGGATGGTGACTTACTGCTCGTACAGATTTATGTTGATGACATAATCTTCGGTTCCAAAAACGAAGATCTATGTAAAGAATTTGAAGCAGTAATGAAAGATGAATTTGAGATGAGTGACATGGGAGAAATGAAGTTCTTTCTCGGGTTACAGGTGGATCAGACACCAAAGGGGATATTTCTACATCAGACAAAGTATGTAGGCGATATTCTTAGTCGATTCGATATGGAGAATGCTTTGGCAGCTGGGACTCCACTAGCCACAAACCACAATGTGGCACCCGACAAACATGGTGATCTGGTGGATGCCACTATGTATCGAGGAATGATTGGATCCCTCATGTACCTCACAGCCTCACGACCTGATATCATGTACGCGACGTGTCTATGCTCCAGATATCAGGCAAAGCCGAAAGTCAACCATCTCATAGGAGTCAAAAGGATATTTCGTTATCTGAAGGGTAATCTAACACTTGGGTTGTGGTATCCTCATGACGATGACTTTGAGCTTACAGCGTATAGCGATTCGGATTAGGGCGGCTGCAAAATAAACTACAAGTCAACTTAGCGGGATGTCAATTCTTTGGGAAAAGATTAGTCACATGGCAGTGTAAGAAGCAGACATCGGTTGCTCTGTCAACTTGTGAAGCTGAATAAGTTACTGTTGCAAGCTGCTGTTCACAAATTATCTAGATTCAACAGCAAATGCGGGACTACGGTTTGAAATTATCTAACACTCCTATATTTGTTGATAATTCTGCTGCTATAGCCGTAACTAAAAATCCGGTCCAACATCCTAAGAACAAACATATTGGAATTAAATATCACTTTATACATGATTGTTTTGAAAAGAATTTAATCGATGTTGTTAAAATTAATACGGACTTTCAGCGCACTGAGCTCTACACAAAAGCCTTTGATAAACCAAGATTTTTATATCTGTTAGAGGTCAACGGGGTGAAAAAAAAAGTGATGTGATCACAGAGGATGAAAATGCTTAGTCCAACAACGTTTCCTTTTATTTTCTTTTATTTTTCTTATGTTAATTTCATGTCTCTTTAAAATCCAAAAACGCAAAAAAAATATTTTCGGTTTTAGAATTTTAGCGGGAGAATAGGTTAAATTAGTATTAAATTAGTTGTTTTAATTTCAGTACTTAAAAAAGGAGGGAGAAGGACAGTCTAGCTAATAGAAATGAGATCGTATCTGTGATACTGATTCAATGTTTATGGAAAATGATAGTACACAGGAACAAAAAGTTTGGGACTTTAAAAGAACTTAACTGATTAAGATGCAAAATTCGAAGTATAAGTCTGAGAAGTCTAAGCAAAATAAAAGGAAAAATGATAGTAAAACTAGTATGCTAATAAGGTAACATAAATAAAGTAGACCTAGAGGTTGCAAGTTCATTATATGATGTGTCGGTAGATTCAACACAATAGATGAGTAGACCTCATTGGTGACTTAAATTCAAACTAAATTGTTCAACTTGCTGTGGGTTCCCATCTTATCCCTGGTTAACACAATTAACGTAGTTCCAATAAGGGGTGACGAGCAAATAAACGCCACAAACGTGTGCGGATGACCATAAAAAGAGCAAAGCACGAAAAAAAACTGTAAGCGCTATCAAGCTGATAACAAATGTTGTTGGTGCGTTATGTGCAAAAAGAAAAGAAAAATGCTCTCACAAGAAGATAGGTTGTGTGCCTTTCTGCTGTGCGATGGCACTGACCTGAGGATAAGCATAACCTAAATATTCTAGAATTTATTGTTGTTTGCGCCTCTCTGCTATGCGATGGCACTGACCTGAGGCTTGGCATCTCTTTGAAAGCTCTTAGAATAGTTTCTTCTTGTCAAAACTCCCGTAGACCGCTCAAAAATCTCCTGAGGAATGTTGATTATCATATAAGCGTGGGATCCACAAATGTTTGTTGAAATAATTAAACCTTAATTCATCACCAATGAGTGTTAAAAATCTGTGTATGGATTTAAGAGGACAAGTATACTGACAATCATCGTGAGCAGCAACTCTTGAAAGTCCAAATCAGTGTGTGCATCTTATAGCACTAGTATGATTTTCTAAACTTGCTAATGACTCGATAAAAACAAGAATCTAGCATCAAAAGGCTTTGGTAAAATGTCCCAAATGATTTAATAAACCTGTATGATTCCATAATGAATTGTTCCACTTATGATCAATGTAACTTGATGCGATACTGTCTAGAAAGAAAAATCTGGTAGATACTTATCTTAGGATTTCAACCTCACACAAAAATACAAAATTATGTTTTAGTTTTGTTTTATTTCTAGTTGTCTAATTTGGTTAATTTCAGTTAATTTAGTAGTTAAACGTTGGACTATGCATTGGAATTCAATCTGGGATTCACTCACTAAAAGGGTCACATCTGAGGTGACCAATGGGGTTTTCAAATGTAAAAGGATCACGTCTGAGGTGATCAAAAGTTCTCTAAGTTAAAATGGTCATGTCTGAGATGATCGAATACTCAAAATGTTTTATCAATTGTTAAAAGGGCTAAGTGTCAAATGTTCATAAAGTCAAAATCATAAGTTGACCCATTCGCACGACTGGACCATGAGTATGGACCAGCCGTACGATTGGACCATACGTATGAGCCTATTCGCACGACTGGACCATGGGTATGGACCAGCCATACGATTGGACCATAAGCATGAGTAAATTCACACGATTGGATCACAAGAATGAACCAATCGCATGAAGGGAGGTGACCGAATGGGACAGTCGCACGACTGAAACCTAGTCGCATGACTGAAGGTGACCGACTGGCACAGTCGCACGACTGAGCCTCAGTCGCACGAATCAAAAGTGTGACTAGGTTCAGTCGCACGACTGGAGGAAACACTAGTATAAATAGAGGGGAAGTCAGTCGAAGTCACTCATCACTCCCGAATCGCCCCCAAATCGGACGATTGTATAGTTACTCTGCCAAAATCTTGACTTACTACTATAGATTGATTACCATTGCTCCTAACGATTGCGCTTGATTATATAGGTAATGTGCGGCGTCATTCAATCAAAGAATCATCTAATTCTGCCCCAATTTGACGTAACTAAGTGCAATGCACACTTAAAAATATGTTAGAGGTTAATGGGAACGATTGCGAGTCTAATGAGCCAAACCACAACGTCTAAAATAAAGTTTTGCTCAAGATTCAAATTTGAATGAACACACAGACTGTCATGCGAATGGGCGTACTGATGAACTTCAATCGCACGACTGAGCTAGATGACTGGCATAATCGCACGACTGAGCTAGGCGACTGGCACAATCGCACGACTGACATGAGCAATTGGCACAATCGCACGACTATACCATGCGGTTGAGTTCAGTCGCACGAATGTGTGAACCGCATGGGAAAGCATACGACTAAGCCCAGTCGCAAACTTAATCGCACGACAAAAGACTCAGTCGCATTGTCCATTCGCACGATAAAACAGAAAGATTCAAGTCTAATAAATTCATCTGTCATTCAGTAATACACACTCTAATGTTTATCTATCTTTTATTACAGCAGCATGGCGAGTCGGTGGACGATGAGCACAAAGCACAACATATGTGCTCATCTTGATTCTACATCCCGGAACGCAACCAAGTTCGTAGGCATTATTTCATTTCTGAGGAGATCGAGGATATTCAGAGCGATCTCTACCCCGTGCAGCCATACAGGTCGATACAGCAGGCTTTCTGGGAAAGCGCTGTTGTAGATAGGTCTTCAGAGCCTCACCGGATTCGGAGTTCTATCTTTGGCCAGGCCATTGACATCAGTGAGGAGGACCTAAGGACAGTGTTAGAGTTGGGAGATGATGCTGACTGCCCTACACGCCTACACCCACTGACTGTACGAGGCTCTTTTCTACGGGCCAAGTACTCGGGGGATATCAACGCAGGTGTGCTCAACAAGAGCAACCTGTGCCCCCAATTTAAGTACTTAGCCCATGTGCTGCTCAAGTGCATTGCTTCAAGGAAGGGAGGCTTCGATGAGTTATCGGATCAGCTTCAGAATGCCTATGTGGCGTTGGAGCTGAACCATCCGTTCAGCTTCTCGAGGATGATCTTCACCTACTTGGTGGAGATTATCGAGGCGAAGGGGAAGGAGGGCTTCTGCATGTACCCTCGCTTTATGCAGATGATTATAGACCAGAAGCTCCCTTTGTTGCCAAAGGAGAAGGAGGATGCCGTGGTGCTTGAGGTGATGGATGATACCACCTTAGGCAGGATGAAGGTGTAAAGGGGGAAGCAGGGGAAACCCCCTATCAGGCGACTGTTTGGGCATCTGGCCCGTGATGATTATGCGGCGCCAGCTCGGAGGAAGTGCCGTCACAATGACAGTGACGCGGACGTTGAGCAGATTGCTCTACCCTTCGGTGACTCCGACGGTGATGATCATGATGCTAATCAGGGAGGGGATGTTCAGGGTGGACCCGAACCAGCTCCTATTCACCCTGACTTCCAGATGGAGGAGGAGGAGGAGTCAGATGAAGAACCTCTGGTGCGAACGGTGGAGAGTCGGGTCGTAGCCACGGAGAGAGGTATTAGGGCGGTTGGTGGACGCCATGGGGAGTCCGGGGATGTTGCAGTTGTTGATATATATCCATCATATACCTCGGACCTAGCAGCCAAGGGGGAGCATCCTCCTCGAAGGGTTCGAGGAAAAAGAGGATGGCTCAGCCCCACGGGATGAAGCCCATGAGACGGAGGTACACGTTGATCATGACCTCTTCCCCCACTGCCACCACAGCTACCACCACCACTACCTCACTCACCACCACTACTACCACTACCACACCACCCACCACTACAGCCTACTCGTCACCACCCACTCATATACCACCACCCATATTCACCACTACCACCACCAGCCATCAAGCCGGACCATCATCCCACCCATCATTCACCACTGGATCATCTCTGCCCCCCATTAGGGGTAGAGGAACAGCTGTCAGCACTCAACCGAATGGTGCTGAAGCTGTTGGCTACTGATAAAGAGAGAGCTGCTCAACTACGTCAGCTTGCGGAGCTTAATGCTACCCAAGCACAGCAGATCTCACAGCAAGCTCAGCAAATTGCCCAACTCCAGGAGCAAAACGACCAATCAGCTAAAAGGATTGGGGAGTTGGAGGCTACAAACAAGACCATCATGCTCAAGCTCAAGGGATCAAAGGATAAGCCACTCAAGATAAGAGAAGGAGATGATGATGATGATGATGATGATGATGAAGATGATGATAGTGATGATGATGATGCAAGTAATGATGAAGAGACAAAGGAAAGGTAGAATGATGATGATGATGATGATGATGATGAAGGAGATGCAGCTGCATCTGCCTCAGCTCAGGGTCAAGAGAGATGTACAAAGAGAAATCAAGACCAAGGAGCCTTATCGTTTGCCTCACCTACTGGCGCGTCTGCTATTCAAGGGAAAAGTAATGATTAGATATATATGTACTTGAAAACTTTTGTACTTGAATCCTGTATTAATATTATGTAATTAATGTTTATACATCTTTATCAAATGTGTGATTGTCTTGATTACTTACTAACAATTGATGTGTTACATGTTTAAATCAAGCAGATCAGTCATCTCAGCAATATGAGTATGATATTACTCCTCTTCAGCAAATCAAGTCTCAACTTACAATGATTCTTGATTTGCAAGGGATAGTCAGAAGGTCTGTAAGCTATACTCCTGAAGAAAGAGAAATCATTCATGACCTTACTGATGACCAGCTTGCTGAGATGTTCCGGCTCAACCCGGACGAGATTGTCAAGGACACTCCTACTGTTGAAGTTACAAGTGATGATGAACTCAATGACATAGATGAAATCGAGATTGAGGACGTCACTGCTGATCATTATCCAGAGTATACTAATCGAGAGGGAAATGTGGTTCCTAACTTTGGGGATACTCTCTACAATGGTACATATGACAGTCTGGATACGATGGAGAAGGAAGCAGAGAAGTCAAAAAGCCAAGCCCAAGCCTCAGACGCCGATGTTGACATCAAAAAGGCTGAATGGGCGGCTTGTTTTGCAGAGATCCGAGCCCAACACACTGCTCCAAAGCCAAGTGCCTACACCAAGCTCTACAAAGTGAAGAAGCATCTAAAGGTGTCAGGAAAGATTATAGCTTGGGCATATTTTGAGGATCTTAATGTATATGCCGTGAAGAGAGAAACGGGCATAGAGTACTTTAGATTCCCACACGATCTAAAGACTCTACCTGGTTTTGAGCTCAACCAGCTGGCACGTCTATAGTTGCTATATGCTAATCCAAAGAAAATGTCAGGCTGGTTTGAGGCTGCATTGAGGAAAGAGTACCACACCAGGTGGGTTAACTTCAAACCTCAACAACCAACGAGGTACATCAGACGATCTGAAGTTGATCCCATTACTGGAAAGCCAAAGATAGTGATGAAGTGGAGTCCTCCGCGCACAATGTCAAAAATCCCTCTAAGGGAAATGCCCCAGGACTTCACTCCACACTTCAAGTGGTGGTACTACAATTGGAGAACAGGTGAAGTTGTTATAGTCTTGCAAAAAGAGAGCAAAATGGATACTATTCGGGTATTTGACCCAATGTGGCTGACTAACTTGTCTGCTGATGATGTATATACATTGTACAAGTGGCAACTGTTTATGATTCGCAAGACATTGTACAAGCCCTCCAGTTCCAAAATATTATAAGACTCTGTTTCGCGCTTGAGATAAACACCGGAGTTACAAGAGAGGAGAAGTACAAGAAGTTTGATGAGCTGATGAAGAATGTTAGACAATGATGTAAACTAGGTCCAAGGGGGAGTTTGTAGATACATGTGTACCTAGTTTAGGAACTTAATGTAAATGTCTTTCATGTCTTACCATATATGTAATTGAATGGGTATGAATGAAATATAATGTGTGGTTGATGCATATAATGTTTAATATTTCATTGTTTATTGTGTGATAACACATATTGAACTAACTATATAGGTTTGTGGTTGTTTACATAATTCTTAGTCAATAATGATTGAGAAACATGTTCAAACTCAATTGTGTGAAGTTCTCATGTGAATGGACCATGCTAATGGACCATACGCATGAACACTTCATGCTAATGGACCAATTGCACGACTGAACCAGGAGACTGGATCAGTCGCACGATTGTGACATGAGATTCACTCAGTCGCACGACTGAACATTCAGTCGTGCGGATGGATCAACCGCATGCTTCAGTCGCACGACTGAACCATGCTAATGGTTTAGTCCCACGAATGGAAAATCCTAACATATAAATACCACTTAATTCGTGGAAAAACATAACAATTCGAATACCTACGCACCTGGTCGAACCCTAGCCGTCCAGAGATTCAAGAACACCTGTTCCAAGTTCATACATCGCAGTTAATCATCTTGCAATCGTTCTTAACGTTTTGATTTATTCTTAGATCGATTATACTTGCGTTCTCACTTATTGGATCGCCGATCAAATAGGATTCCGCACTATTTGGTTTGGTATACACGTAAATCAGTTAGTACTCCGTACCTAAACAGTCCTAACAACCTTCTCCCCACAATTGTAGAACCTACGCCCTAGATTTTTGGAAGTCCATGAAGTTCGTATTATTGCTTCTTTACCACAATAACAAAAAAACCATTTTTAGAGTGTTTTGTTTTTAGAGTATTGTTTTGAGTGTTATTATAACATTATGTTAAATATATAGTTGGAGATGTTAGATGGACATATAGAATTAGGTAAATTTCTTACACATTGAGATTAATAAAAAGAATTCTTACACATGCATGCATAAAACAAATTATTGATGCATACATACATGCAAGACATGCATACATGGTTAAATAATAAAGTCACATGCATACATACATGAAGTGTTAGGCGGTTGTGTGTTTTGTTAGGTGGTGAACAATAAATATGTCTGTAATATGTACGTCCATCTGCATGCATGATTCATTAGAGGTGTTAGGTGGTGAAAATTACTTTATGTTTGTTGTTTTGTGTGGTGGTGAATAATAAATATATCTACTCCATGCATGATTCATTAAAGGTGGTTGTTGTTTTACAACAATAATAAAAAATATATCTTTTATTTTAGCTTCCAAATTATCCTTTACTACTCTATATATATAACTTCCAAATCATCATTTCCTACATAACTTTTATTTTAACAACAAAAAACATATTTTTATTTTAACACCCAAACACTACCATCGTTTAATCCTTTCTTGCAAAATAAACTTTAACTTAAACCCTGGTCCGATTAACGAGGATCTGTTGTAGTTAAGAGAATAACATCGAGCTAAAAGTTTCCAAATTTGGGCAATGAGTTAACGTTACACACAAGACGTGGTCATCAAGGTTTTTGGCATGACATTAGAAGCAATCTTTGAATTACGCATAACGTTAGACACTACGTTATCATTGCTGGATTTGGTGGGGTGCTTAGTTGTGAATCACGCAACATTAATCGTGCCTTAATCGAGGCACTTGTGGAAAGGTGGCGTGTGGATACGCATACGTTTCACCTTTCTTTTGGTGAAATAATGGTAAAATTAAAAGATGTTAATATTTTGTGGGGTTTACCAATTGACTGTTTGGTGGTCTCGGGTATTGATATACCATTAGATATTGCTGAACGCATGCAAAGGTGTGAAGATTTACTTGGTTTTACACCTATAGATAGTGTTCAAATCAATTTTATAAAAAGATAACTTCAATATTAAATTTTATGCATTCAAATCCTTTACATGATGATGCAACCGAAAAGCAATATATGCAACATGCACTGTGTATCATTCTTATTTTATGAGGAGGCACTATTATTTCGGATATTAATAATCATCTGGTATCAGTGTATTTTTTAAATATTATAGAAAATTTAACAACTTGTAGGACTCTTAGTTGGGGCGGTGCTGCACTAGCTTGTTTGTATAGAAATTTATGAAAGGCAATATCAATAAAAGTAAAAGACATAGGAGGTCCCTTATACCTCCTACAAATTTGGGCGTGGACATGAATCTGGTCAATGGCGCCAAAGATTTGGCAAAATTTTTACTTTCAAAGACCATATGATGATATATATGTACTGTAAAAACTTGATGAACCATAATATTTAATTTGAAATATTATCTGGTTATTTATCGTTATATTTTTCTTCCTTTTAAGGTGGCGTGGAAAACTCAGCCAAATAGAGGTGTCTTCTAATGTTCTGAAAGCATATCGTTGTCGGTTACATTCATTATAAGAAATGAGGTATTGTGTTAGTTGCATTCATAACAAGAACTCAGTGTAAATATTATGATTTTTGATTAATTTTCTTTTTATAATTCAGTTTAAATGGACACCTTATGAGAACATTATCCATCTACTAACTAAAATATACAGATCAGGCATCCGTAGTTGGAGTAGCGAATGCTATGTAATTGTTTGGAATATGGTTAAATATCATGCACCAGAAAGGTCATGAGACAATTTGGATGGATTTAACAAATCCCTCAACCACTTACTTTGACACACTCGATCCATCGTTCGCTACACAACCTAAGTCGTGATAAAATGGGGTGACCACCGACAACCCAACAGTTTCACCAGGTTACAAGGAATGGTATAACCAACGTACTGTTATATATGTAACAAATACAATATACGTTGAGGATACTAGCCCGTCTGGTCCTGTGGATTATGGTGGAAGATCTCAACTCTTGGTTTGTAAATCACTATTACTATATATAATTTCTATTATGTTTTTGATAAAATAATTTATTATATTTGTTCATTTGTTAGGTGGACAGCTTTAACCAGATATGTCAAGAGACTGCAAGATATATGAATATGGGTCGAGAACACTATTCTCAAAACTTACAGTCGGTCCGAGACACGACTATTAATATCTTGGGAATGGTTAATGAATTTGACCGTTTGTATCAGACATCATATCTTCAAACGGAGCAGGTATCAATCAAAGAATATGTGAAATATGTGTCCTATTCACCTTAGATAGCTAGGGTAAGTGAGGTTGTCGAATCATGTGGAATAAGTGGACAGTGTTAAAAGCACTTTGATGCATTAAACTAAATTGTTTAAAGTATTTCCACTAGGATGTTAAAAAGTTGATTGATTGAAGTAAATTACCAATTATTTGACAAACAAGAAATTAAACTGGTTATGATTAATATTTAAAATGGATCAAATACGGGTTTCAGGTAGATGAATTGGTTATAAACTTAGGGTTTAACAATATAAGAATCACATAGAAATAAATCATTTGTTCTTTCTGTTGAAACGTGCTCACCAACTATATAACAGGTTATTCATATAAATAGTTAAACAAACTAATCCGGAAGCTGGTTATGTTATTAACAAACACCAGCCAAAGTTAATGCAAATCATCCGGTCAATGATTAATAACTTAGAACTAGCAATTTAATAAATGATTTCTAAAACAAGTATTCATTTTTTTCAATTAATGAGAAAAACAAATGTTTAAAAAAATAAGAATTCAAGAGCACCTAATGTTTAAGTTTAACTAGGTAAAACCCTTATGTAGGCATTTATTGTTCGCAAACCGTCCACCCGCAGATGATCACCAGCGGTTTAGCCTTGCATCTTCGCATATTTAGCGATGAAAACGAATAGGAACATGATGGATTGGATTGTAATGATGTAGAGAGGTGAAAGAATGATGAAAAATCACCCAAAATTCATCTTTTTTGTTGTCAACGCGAATTAGAGAGTCGAAAAATAATAATATCTCTTAGTATGGTCAAAATCCGAAGATAATTATCAAAGTTCCCAATACGATGTAAGCTACTTCCCTAAGGGCGTAAGTTACCACCTCCTTATAAAAAATGTTCTTTGCTTCAGTCTTATGTCCTCAAAAACGTCATTTTTCAAGAACGGCGTAGCTTGCTATCTCTGTATATTTTGTGCCATTCTTGGAGTTTTCTTCCTCTCTTTCTACACACGGGTTATCCAATCTTCATGTAATCCTCGAAACATTATTTAAGTTTCTCACACATATAATTCAAACTTAGAACAAAGTGATTGTGTTTGATAGGAGAATTAAGTTATAAACATACGTTTAAACACTTAAAACACATACGAAACATAAACACATCTCCGTACTCATGGCAACGCTTTCAATGGAAGCAGTAGTTAGTTATCAAAGACCAAATCTATTCATTTGCAGATTCAAAACAACCCATCATGATGAAAGCTTAATACTCCAGCGACCGATATCTTATGTAAATATCTTCATGGTAAACCACGAGTTCAATCAATCTATAGACCATCAAGGGATATCATTGACACTACTGCAACCACCGTGAACATAATGACCACCGTCATGGGGTTGTCGTTCATTGACCATCAAGGGACACCATTGACACCACTGCAACCGTCACGAACATACCTACCACCACCATTAGGTTTTCGTTCATTGTAAGCAATTAGTGATTTAGATTTCCCTCTTGAAGCTCAAATGTAAGGCCCCGTTCCCGGACGCTCACAGTTGGACAATCATCGCATATAAAACATAAAACATACATATAAATTTACTAAAAGTGTTGCAGCGGAATACTTAATAAACCATTCCATATATTAATAACTGCTTTTGCAAAATAATACATCATTGTTAACAGTTACAAAATATTATCGTTTGCATTACATTACAAAACGTCATAAATGGATGCCATCCAAAATGCCAAGTAGCTGCCCCGTGCCATCCTCAGCAACATTCACCTGCCAACTAGAAAATACATAAAAGTCAGCGTTGCTGAATGAGTTCTAGTTTTATAAATAATTTACTTTCCTTTTTGCTTAAAACCGTTCTTTATTTTCATTCGTTCTTTCATACATTATACGTACACATAGATAATCTTTTTATTATCTTTTATCATCATTTGCCATCAAGCGTTATTCGTTATCATTCATTATCATCATTCATTCCTTCTCTTTTGTATCGTTCATTCCGTACATACATCATTACCCTTTACATTCATTCGGACCAATGCCATGTGCTACACCCCACCGTCATGCATAAGCGGGTACTGGGCCGAAGTCTATAAATAGACTCCCATACATTGTGCCTGGTGGCCTGACCATAGTACCGGGGTAAGCGGCAAGGATCCCACACATATGGTCAGTCACAAGGATTAGACCCCAGTGTGCATCCTTCCAGGGTAGCTAACCCACACACAGTTGAGCTAACACCCTTCATTGGGTGTGAACCTCCATACATTGCTTGCAAGACTTTTCTTAACTTCATTCGTTCATTAATGCATGCATTCATCTTTCTTTACGTTCCACTTAACATTATCATTAACTTCCGCTTTACGTTACATAATACTTTTCATTCATTTCATACTCATAACACGTAAGTCACGAAATAATACATAACATGAACATAAGGAAACACAACATAACATACATAGCACCACATAAACATCACATACATCATCACACATCATCATAAACATCATGCATCATCCATTCCCATACACATTCACATACATAACAAGTACAAGTCATCATAGAACATAAATGAACCTCCACGAGGCAGCAGGGGTTCGGGGGCAGCAGCCCCTGACAGCGGGGTCCTAGGGGCAGCAGGCCCTAGTAGGGTCCAAGGGGCAACGCCTGGACTCAGTGAGTAGCTTCTCAATCAAGATTACATAGCACATTTTGTTATAGAAAAATCGATCTTCCTGTTAAAACCTCTTAAAATCTTGGTCATTCAAAATGTATATTTAATTTAGTATGCATGTCCAGCCCCAAACAAGTTTAAAACCTTTAAAATAGGAGATCTAGAACTCACCTGTACTCAGTGAGTAGCTTCTTAATCAAGCTTTTTACGCAAGGGTCACACCACACAGCCTGCAGATAAGTTAACACTCAAAGGGGTTAATTTCTGTCTAATTTTGCTGCATGATCAGCAGTTTTGCTGCCACCTTCGCTGGAAGTTTCGTTGCCATCTTCGCTTCCGGTTTCGCCCAACTTTCATTGGAAATTCAAGTTTGCGAAACTACCTGCGAAACTATAGTTTCGCAGGAAGATCCGTAGTTTCACTGGACGAATACATAATTTCGCTGGACGAACTCCTAATTTCGCAAAACGGGCTGAAATTATGAACCAACCCATTTTTAACCCAAAACTTTAATCTTTTACACCCAAAACCTTTGTTTATCATCCATGAAGCTATATCTAAGCTTTTTACATGTTTTCTTACACAAAAACATGAGCTTTGGACGATTCTTTGCCACTTTCAAAACCCCAAGCCCTAGAATCCGGGTTTACCCTTAAAGAACCGATTAAACGATATATCTTACCTGGATTCTCGGTCTTTTCTTGTTGTTTGGATACCCACGAACACCGATCTTCAATCTCTTGATCAACCGAGCCTTGAATCATCACTTTCTCTCTCTACACTCTCTCTCTCTAGAAGTTGGGTGTTGAGTGCAAATGAGAGTGGCTCAAGCTGATCCGTTCATATATACCGGGTGTTCCCGGGACCTTAAACTCGACGACCACATAGCCCGCGAGGTCTACTCGGTCCATACTCCATTTCCCGCGTATTTTCTTTAAATAATCCCGGCTAAGCCCATTATTATCAATTGGCTCGTTTCGACTTTATTCGGGGCGTTACATCAAAACTAAAACTCAGGTTAAAAGTTTAGTTACTTCTCAAACTTGGTGGCCAATGTATGAAACACTTAATATATTAATGGCAAACCCATAAAATCAATAAACATACTTGTAAACACCAATAAACTTAAATGATAGAGAAATGTTCAAATACAAAGTATTCTAAAACTAAAAAGTGTAAGAATGATTAAGATGTTTACACATGTCCTTTTGATCAAAATTAGGTGAGTGGAAAAATTGGTAATGTTCCGCCTTCTTAAGTTCCACCTTTTTTTTTAAACATTCATAATTTTTACCTACAACATTATGTTTTTTTAATCACACCATAAAATCGAGCAATTTTTAATATTTAAAACGCGTATAATGTGGATATAAAAAAACAAAGGTTTATTAGCTTATTGTGTAATTTCGTGAGATCATTGTGTAATCTTCTGAATGGATGAGGATTACTGTAAGGACTCCAAGTCTGATGCAGCCAAAACATCCAAAGTCTCTCTACAAGCATGCACTAAAGAACAGAAGTAGAAATGCTTTGGAAGTTTTACACCATGCACTAGAAATATTCTAAGTTTAAAATCTTCCGAAGCCAAGACCAACATCTTCCGAAGCCAAAAGTGAAGTCTTCCGAAGCTTCAAAGACAAAGTCTTCCGAAGCCAAAGAGTGAAGACAGATTTCTTTCGAAGACTTTTAGAGATATGAGTTTATCTGGTGTACTTTACCATAAAGCTGGACCACCTTTCCGCTACAACTCTGTAAAGTCACTAACTTACTTGAGTTGGTGAGAGGTCCATGCTTTTGGTAACTGTACATTGAGGTCTTGAGTCCATGCTTTCTACTTTATGTACTTTTATCCTTTTTGTAATATATTAGGATGTGAGCTATGGCATGTCATAGTCATAAGTCAAAAGGCAGATATGCCTTTTGACTCTACATTTTATTTTGTAGTTGTCTAGTCAATTGTATCCAGCTGGCCTTCAAAGTATGGCCGGCTGTAGGATGTAGTATAAACTATCTCAAGTACTTGTAACTTTCTATCGATGCTTTGTAACTTGTAATAGAACTTGAGAAGCAATATACAGCATTCTTGAAAACCAAATACTTGTGATTTTTTGCAATCTTGTTCTGTCTCACTTTAACTTGTGTTCTTAGCATCTTTCATTAACAAGTTAACAAGTTCCCTATTTGATCTGTTAAGTGTTCTAAGCAACTCTCCTTATTGTGTTGTTGTGTTGTAAGTGCATACCCTTCACCAGTTCTGCATTTGGTATCAGACCATTTCAGGCTCTTGATATAAGATCTCACCTTATTAAGATCCCTAACACACACAAAATACTTAACAACTCAAATGGCAGCTATAACCAAAGCTGATATGGAAAATGGAACTATGACAAATTCTCCACTGATCACTCCTGAAGACTTTGATACTTGGTGTTTGTTAAGCTCTGAGAAAGATGAAAGTTTCTCAGAGATTTGCCGTTTCTTAGCTCTATCAAACTACTCCACCTCCCTAACCATTGATCCTACTCTCTATGAGGATCATCTACTTGAATTTTGGAAGACCTGCCAAGAGGTCATTATGGATGGGGAGAAGACACTGTCTGCCACAGTACAAGGGAGGACAATCTTCATCACTCCAGCCATCATAAACACTCATTTGCAGCTGGATGATGAAGAAGATGAGTTGTCCTTCCCAAAGGAAGCTGTAAATCATTCCTTTGAGCAAATAGGCTATGAGGGAGATTTCTCTGTAAATACCTTCAATAAAGAGAAGGTCTCATCACAGTGGAAATGCATGTTTCATGTGGTTATCCACAGCTTGTCAAACAAGCATGAAGGGTGGGACCAGATTCCTGAGGATCTCTCCTTCATAGTACATGGAATGGTTCAAGGGGTCAAGTTCAGGTACTCTCAATTTGTTTATACAAATTTTCTTGCTAACTTGGACTCCTTAGAGTATTATATGTTTCCTAGATATGTTCAACACATTCTCAACTGTGAATTGGGCTCACAGTTGGGGGAAACAGATAATATTCCTAAAATTGGGACAGATGAAGCCCGGCATCTTTAAAATTATGAAGAAGCCAACTGTAGGCTTCTCGGGGGTAGAAACAGCCCTAGTCCCAAAAATGTTAGAGCTCATTGCTTAAGGTGACAACCTACCAACACAAGCTAGTGTTGAACCCACACCTTCTACGTCTCAACCACCAAAAAGACCCCAACTCACCCTCACCTACCAAAGAAAATTCAAACGAACCCCTGCTCAAGCTATTGAGTCTGTGCAGGCCCCCATATACTCACCCATACAAGAGGAAGTGGACACTAGAGCTCCCACTTCCCCTGAGGAGCAAACCACTCCCATCTCTTCAACAATCAGGGCTGAGGTTCCTCATGCTCACCCTGATGAGCTCACGAGCCCAACTGCCTTAAGCCTTCACTCTGAGTCTCAACATTCAAGTGAACAACCTTCAGGGGACAGTTACCATCCCCAGCCATTAGACTTAAATCAACCCATTTCCAACCTCTCATTTTATACTGATGAAGACTTAGGTTTCAGTGGGTACCATGAGTCTCACTACTCTTCCCCTACTCAAAGAAAGATGAGTACTCCTGAGTCTCTTTTGTCTAGCCCACATCAGTCACCCATAACTGAGGTGGATACTTCTGAACCTGTTCAGGATATCCATATGGAAGAGGCTCTCACTTCTGCAAAGGATTACATCATTAAGACCTCAACCATGGCAACTCAGCCTATTGACACCTCAACTGAGGATGTCAATATGTAGAGAAAATCTAGCAGCCAAGAACCTGAGGCTGGTGGTGAGAGAGAGGACTTTGGTCCAATCATCTCATCCCCCAATGATTCTTCTAATGAAGAAGAGGAGAATCTGAGACTAAAGGTGCAAAAAATGTCAAAAACATGCTCCTATTTAGTCTCTAAGATTAGTCACCTTGAATCTCAGGTGACTACCATGCATAATAGGGTCGATGATTAGCAACTTGAGATATCTTATCTCAGGGAAAAACTAGCTGGGAGACCTTTAAGAAGAGCTCAACCAGGAACACAAGAACCTGTGAATGTGATTGACCTAACCTCTAGCTCACCTATGCAAGAGGGTGATGCTACCAAAAAGGGGTAGAAAGTCATTACAGTCATAGAACCTGGGACTTTTTCAGGGAGTATGGACATTGAGGATTCACCATCCTCGCTTGCAACAGTGCATACTCAGCAACTTTCTCAAGTTCATATTAATATGGACATAATAGACTCTGTCATTAGGAGTCTCTTTGAGGAAGGCATTCCAAGGGCTGTGTCATCTCCACCTCAAGGAACTTCAAACTATATTATTGGGTGGAGGTATGATGCTGATAGAAGAGCCCTCATTCTTCACAGAGTTCAAGGGCAGCAAGAAGTGTTCAATTTTCAGACTTTGGACTACTTGAAGGAACTTCAACATGTCCCTTGTCAACCCAAGCAAATCAAGACAAGCTGACAGGTTACCACTCAGGATTCAAGAAAGAATTACGGAAGAATTCAGCCTTAGAAGGAGACAAAGGCAATCAGGTAATGTCATTGATCAACCCGATGCTGAGGCAGACCTTGAGATTAGCTTCAAAAGGAAAACCTTGGCTGAAGGCCCAGTGATAGAGCGTGAGAGCCCTGTCACACCAACAACTGCTTCATAAATTCATTCCCTCGGTGAAACACCTGCTGGTGAAGGTGTCTCACAACCTCTCTCTGGCCAGAGCTTGGATGCTACACCAAGCAATGAAGGCCAAACCTCTATCCACCCTGAGTCACAAAGATCTGTGGATGACAAAGGGAAAAGGATTTTGACTCCTAAGGAGATTGAGAAGGAGGAGAGAGAGAGAGGAAGAGGAAGCTAAGGGGAGAAAGTTCCTCTGGGTCTTCAGGCTTTATGCAAGCTGCAATCAGGGCTGCCCCCAGACCAAACACTCAAGAAGATGAGTTGAGGGCAGTCAGGGTTACTTACCTGCAGACCAGGAACTATGACATAGATGAGATTATATATCTCCCCTTAGAGCAATTAAATGAACTGGCTGACATGGAAGTGTCAAGAGAGATGTAGGAAGCAAAGGATGCAAGATTACTTCTCCAATCCAAAGAAGAGAAGAGACAGAAAAGATTATACAAGCATGCTCCAACTCTCTCCCCAGTTCAGGAAAGTCCTGTGCAAGAGGATGTGGCTGCTACACAAGAACCTCAGGTAGACAAGGAAATAGATAGGAAAAACATGATCAACTACCTGAGTGCCACAGGTCTCTACCAGGCATCTGCACTTCTTCCCTTGTCCTTTGAGTACATTGAGTTTGAGTATCTCAAACTCAGCTTGTACTTCAAGTGCTCAAAGAACAAAAGGCAACAAAAAGAAAGATGAGAGAAGATGTTGCAAAGTCAAGAGCTATCATCCAAAAGAGTATGAAGAAGTCTGCTGACAGACAAAGGATGATGAGCTTATTGAAGCTGTATGGATTCTCTGGAAGCAGACTTGGCCCTATGTCTCTATCCACAATGGATGAGCATATCAGGGTAATCAAGCAGAAGATCAAGAGTGGAGAGCTGATTGACTTATACTCTCCTCCAAGTCAAATCCCACCTAAAATGGAGGTTAAGGTTGAACAAACTGAGACAACACAACCTGGACCTCCTGCTGAGCCTCAGCAAGCTTCATCTTCTGATCCACAGCAGGGTCAAACTCCCTCTCCTTCTGAACCTGTGAGGGAGGAACACCCAACTGAGAAAGACAAGGATTATCAACAAGGTGCTGCAGACCACTCTTCTCAGTTAAAGTATTCTAAGAGGAAGAAGAGCATGGCTTCTAAACCAAAGTCTAAGAAGAAGAAGCCTGAATCATCCACCTCTACACCTCAAGCTGAGTCAGATCAACCTGAGGAAGTGCATGAAGAGGCCAATCAACTCCAATTCAAGTGGCTCCTCTTGCAGCTGAGACACCCATCTTATCCTGGACCTTCACTACTAATCCAGAGAGATGGCATGTGATCAGAGATCAAGGTGTTAAGAATGTCTATACATGGCAAGACATAATCAACTTACCTCTGCATGATCTCTTTGAGACAAGAAGATATTATTAGAGTCTGAATGATCGTGAACATCTGATAAAGAAGGGTATGGTCATCATTATGCTGAAGACCACAAACATCTGAAGATCTTCTAAGTGTTTTGGTAGGATCAGCCTAGGGGGAGTTTGTAAGGATTCCTATAAGTTTGATGCAGGCAAAACATCCAAAGTCTCTCTGTAAGCATGCACTAAAGAACAGAAGTAGAAATGCTTCGGAAGTTTTACACCATGCACTAGAAATATCCTAAGTGTAAAATCTTCCGAAGCCAAGACCAACATCTTCTGAAGCCAAAAGTGAAGTCTTCCGAAGCTTCAAAAACAAAGTCTTCCGAAGCCAAAGAGTGAAGATAGATTTCTTCCGAAGAATTTTAGAGATATGCCTTTATCTGATGTACTTTACCATAAAGTTGGACCACCTTTTCGTTGCAGCTCTGTAAAGTCACCAACTTACATGAGTTGGTGAAAGGTCCATGTTTTTTATAACTGTACATTGAGGTCTTGAGTCCATGCTTTCTTCTTTATGTACTTTATCCTTTTTGTAATATATTAGGATGTGAGCTATGGCATGTCAAAGTCACAAGTCAAAAGGCAATTATGCCTTTTGACTCTACATTTGATTTTGTAGTTATCTAGTCAATTGTATCCAGCTGGCCTTCAAAGTATGGTCGGCTGTAGGATGTAGTATAAAGTATCTCAAGTACTTGTAACTTTCTATCGATGCTTTGTAACTTGTAATAGAACTTGAGAAGCAATATACAGCATTCTTGCAAACCAAATACTTGTGTTGTTTTGCAATCTTGTTCCGTCTCACTTTTACTTGTGTTCTTAGCATCTTTCATTAATAAGTTAACTAGTTCCTTATTTGATCTGTTAAGTGTTCTAAGCAACTCTCCTCATTGTGTTGTGTTGTAAGTGCATACCCTTCACCGGTCCTGCATTTGGTATCAGAGCATTTCAGGCTCTTGATATAAGATCTCACCATCTTAAGATCCCTCACACACACAAAATACTTAACAACTCAAATGGCAGCTATAACCAAAGCTGATATGGAAACTAGAACTATGACAAAGTCTCCACTGATCACTCCTGAAAACTTTGATACTTGGTGTCAAAGAATGGAAGGCTTCATCAAGTCTCAAGACTCCAGGATGTGGGACTCTGTCGTTGAAGGACCTTACATACCAAGCACCACTTCTACTACTGGTGGTGGTATGATTCCTAAGGTTGTGGCTGATTACTCTGAAGCAGATAGAAAGAGAATAGAGATTGACCAAAAAGCCATGACAGCCCTTCAAACTGCTCTTCCAAACTTCATCTATAAAGGCTTCAAGAAGTGCAAAACTACCAAGCAACTATGGGAAGCACTGAAGCTGATGTATGAGGGGTCTACTGAAGCAAAGGAGAACAACAAGGATCTCCTAAAGCAGCAGTTTGAAAAATTCACCTTCAAGGCAGGTGAAACCATGACTCAACAATACTTCAGGTATGTTGAGATTGTGGATACTCTAATGGATGTTGGAGTAACTCTTGAGAACAAGGACATTGTAAGGAAGTTTATATCCTCTCTTCCTAGACAATGGACACATTATTGTGTTGTTATCAAGAGGACTGAGAACCTTAAGACTCTTACTCTCATAGAGTTGTATGGTATTCTTAGTGGTTACCAGATGGAGATGAACATGCAAAACTCATCTGGTAACTCCAGCAATCAACTGAGTTCAGCCCTCCATGTGGTTGAAAGGGAAAGCATTGAACCACAGCATCATCTTATATGCTTCCCTGACAACTCATAAAAGGGCCCTTTTATCACCTTCCCAGAGACTCCAAGGGAAAGCTACACTCAAGGAAGTCCTTTCCAAGAGACAAGTTCTTCTCATGCCTTTGTCTCTACTGATGAAACTTCAGGCAACTTTCTCTTCACTCTTGAAGATTTAGACAGTATCCATCCAGATGATCTGGAGTACATGGAGATAGTCCAGCAGATGGCTCTTCTCACTCACAGAGCCAAGAAGTTCTACAAGAGGACAGGAAGAAAGTTTCCAAGCAATGCAGCCAGTGGAAAGTTTGGGCTGGACAAAAGCAAAGTAAAGTGTTACAACTGTAACCAGATGGGACAGTTTGCAAGAGAGTGTAAGGCACCAAGGACAAATGGTGGCCAAGCACAAACCAGACCAAACTACACTGAGAAAGCCCCCCAGAATGAGAAGCCAAAGCAGCAAGCTGCAGTTGCTGTTGAAGAAGGAGGCTTTGACTGGAGCTTTCAAGTAGAAGATGCATCTCCAAACCAAGCACTCATGGCAGAACACGATGAAGCCAAGGTATTGGAACATCTTTGTACTCCTGAATGCATTGCTAAAGTTAAAAGATACATGTCCTATAATTTAGAAATGAGATCTGACCTTGAGTCCTTAAATATTTTAAAAGCTGATTTTAAAAGAGCTGAAAATGATTATAAACTAAAGATAGAGGACTTAGAGAAAACCATTTCAACTCTTAAACATGAGCATACAAACCACAGGACTTAGATCAAAGATCTCATTACTAAATTTACTAAATGCCAGGCTGAGCTTATGATCAGCAAAGCCAAGGCAGAAAAATGTGTTCTTGAAGAAGAGACCTTCAAGAATATAATATCCTCATCCTTGCATGCAAACGTTTGGTATCAAAATAAGCAGGGACTAGGATCTTGTGAGATAGCTCCTCCACACACAATCTTGTCTGTAAGATATCTAAGGTGTGAAACTTGTGAAGATGAGCTTCCCCTCATAGATCCTGTGACTGAAGAGGATGAAGATGAGATGGTGGAGAATGGCTCTGAGAAGAGTGAAGAAGAGCATTCTAAGAAGGGTCACCATCCCTCTGAGGAGAGCAAAGCTATTGGGATGACCAAGTCAAGAAGAAAGAACTTGATCAGGAAGGCCAAAAGAAAAAGTCGAAAAAGGCTCAAGAGATCAAGGCTACCTTCAATTCTGCACAGAAACAAGTCTTCATCTCTACAGGTTTGAAGTGGTAAAGGCTGAAGACACAAACTTGAACTCCATCAACAAGAGTTCTAGTTCATGTCCAAATCATCCATCATCAAGAAGAAGGCTGATCAGTTGTGCATTGTTGTTGTACAACCTAAACCATCCTGCTCCAAAGGTAGTTCTAACCCCACAAGAATTGCCACAGCATCTGCTAAGGTGAAGATGGATAAGGAAAGTGATCAAGTTCAGCCTTGTTCACAAAGAAGAACTCCTAGAAGGAAGAAAACGGACTGTGTTATGTGTGGGAGTACCTCTCATCTTGCTAAAGATTGTGTCTACAATCAAAGGAGTACTCTCTACATGACCAAGAAAGAAACTTCTAAAAGTTTGGAGAAGAAGAAGCAAGCTTCGGAAGGAAAATCTGTTTCCTTCGGAAGCTCCAAAATGAAGAAGAAGACTTGCCTTCGGAAGAAAATTTGGTCTCGGAAGAAAGGAATACTTCTGAAGCACTGAAGCCTGCTACAGTGAAAGCAAGATCTTTCGAAGGGCCAGTCATCAAAACTTCTGAAGTATTGAAGGTCAAGTCTAAGATTCCAAAGGTGGCATGGAAGTCAAAGAAAGACCAAGTGGCTGAAAGTTCTTCATCAACATCAGCAAATGATTCCTCTAGCATGACTATAGGATCAATTACTGTTGCATTGTCTTCAACTTCTGTTGATGAGCCCAAGACCAATGAGGCTTGAGTTTCCAAATGTAACTAATCATCTCTTTTGTGCAGGGACAGCTCAAGACAAACAGAAATGTATGGATCATTGATAGTGACTGTTCCAGACACATGATAGGCAATAGGTCACTACTATAAAAGTTTGAAAGAATTGATGGAGGACCAATTTCTTTTGGAGGAGATGCAGGAGGTTACATTACTGGAAGGGGCAAGGTCATAAATGGTAAGCTCAGCATTGAAAAGGTAAACTTTGTCAAGGAGCTTGGGTACAATATTCTGAGTGTATCCTAATTTTATGATTAGAGTCATAACATGCTCTTTACTGAGCATGAGTGCATTGTTCTCAGGCCCGGGGTGGTTATTCCTCATGAGCACATCTTGCTCAGAGCCCCCAGGAAAGGGAACATGTACAAGATGGACTTGCAAGAAACATCTCCCTCAGGAGAAGTTTCATGCTTTCTATCTAAAGCAAATAATGATGAATCTTTCCTCTGGTATAAAAGAATGTGCCATGTAAACTTTAAAACCATGAATAAATTAATTAAGAATGATTTGGTAACTGAAATACTAAAGAAAGAGTTTACAAGTGATGACCACTGTGTTGCATGCCTAAAAGGGAAGCAACACAAGGTATCTCACAAGCCAAAGAAAAGAAACTCCATCATTAATCCCCTACACTTATTATATATGGATCTCTTTGACCCCACCAGTGTAATGAGTCTAGGAAGGACCTCTTATTGTTTGGTGATCACAGATGATTTTACAAGATTCACTTGGGTCTTCTTTCTTAGAACTAAGGATAAGACTCCTGAGATTCTGAAGAATTTCATCTTAAAGATTGAGAATCAATGTGATCACAAGGTCAAAACCATAAGATGTGATCAAGGAACTAAATTCAAGAATCAAATCCTTGATACATTTTATGATGAAAAAGGTATTACAAGACAATATAGTGCTCCCAGGACTCCTCAGCAAAATGGTGCTGCTGAGAGGAGAAACAGGACACTAATTGAAGCTGCAAGAACTATGTAGTCTGACTCTAAACTGCCTATTACCTTCTGGGCAGAGGCAGTGAACACTGCTTGCTATGTGCAAAACAGAGTTTTAGTGGTTAAGACACATGGTAAAACTCCTTATGAACTTTGGCACAAGAGAAAACCCTTCATTGGTTTTCTCAAGTCATTTGGATGTCCTTGCATCATCTTGAATACCAAGGATCAAATTGCCAAGTTTGCTGAGAAATCAGATGATGGACACTTTATTGGATACTCTTCTCAAGCTAAAGCTTATAGAGTATACAATCTCAGAACTAGAGTAGTTGAGGAGTCAGCCAATGTGACTTTCAATGAGCACACTCCCAGTGTGAAAGGTTCTGGTCCGGATTGGCTATTTGATCTTGATTTAGTTACCAACTGTTTTAAAAAATCTTGTGAGAATGTTTCAGGATCTACAGATATATTACCAACGGGTGATCCTGACCCAAGATTTGAGCTCAGAAGACCTTCAGGTTCCACATCTTCAACTCCAGTGGTAACTATTCCTGCAAATGAAGCTTCTACCAGCACATCAATGACAAATCCTGCTGATGCTTCTGGGGTGCCTTCAAATTCCAGCTTAGAGGCACAAAACTCAGAAGAAGGAGCTCAAATGTTGGAGAAAATGGTGGTGGTGAAAGTGATCAAGAATTTCTTGATGCTAATAACCACTACATTGAAGACAACATCAATGATGTCACACACTCATTGGATCAAGTCAATCTTGATACGTGTGGTGATGTGGAGGGTGAATCTTCTTTGCCATATCAAAAATTTTCAAATCTTGATCTGTCTAAGCAACTTGCTGTGATTCCTCAGCTAAGGATCCACAAGTCTCATCCTACCACAAACATCATTGGAGATGTTGATTTAGGGGTGAGAACAAGAGGACAAACCCATGAAGCAAATGTTTGTCTTCACTCTTGTTTTTTGTCCTAGATAGAGCCAAAGAAAATTGATGAGGCTCTAAAGGATGGAAGTTGGGTTGATGCTTTGCAAGAGGAGCTGCATTTTCAATTCAAAAGGCAAAAGGTTTGGAACCTATGTCCTCTTCCTCAAGGGAAGACTACCATAGGAACCAAATGGGTTTTTAGGAACAAGAAGGACGATAGAGGACTTGTCATCAAAAACAAGGCAAGACTAGTTGTTCAAGGATATACTCAAGAAGAAGGAATTGACTATACAGATGTTTTTGCTCCTGTGGCAAGACTTGAAGCTGTTAGAATATTCTTAGCTTTTGCTGCATCCAAGAACTTCAAGGTCTACCAACTTGATGTCAAGTGTGCTTTTCTTTATGGGGTGATTGATGAAGAGGTGTATGTTAGACAACCACCTGGGTTTGCAGATCCTGATCATCCTGATTATGTCTGTAGGCTTGATAAAGCTCTATATGGGCTGCACCAAGCACCAAGAAAGTGGTATGAGACTCTATCTCAGTATCTCTGTCAATATGGCTACAAAAGAGTTACTAAAGATGGAACTCTCTTCATCAAAGGAACAAGAAATGACATAATGCTAGTTCAAGTATATGTAGATGACATTATCTTTGGGTCAACTAATCCAAAGCTCTGTAAAGACTTTGAGAAGCTGATGAAGGACAGGTTTGAAATAAGTGCCATGGGGGAACTCAATTTCTTTCTAGTAATTTCAAGTGAAGCAAGTTGACAATAGCATCTTCATAAGTCAGTCAAAGTATGTACATGACATACTTAAAAGGTTTAACATGACTGATTGTAAGGTTGCTAAGACACCCATAGCCAGAAATCACTCCCTTGGACCTAATCTTGAGGGGGAGTGTGTTGATGAACATCTCTATAGGGCAATGATTGGGTCTCTTATGTACCTCACAGCTAGTAGGCCAGATATCATGTTTGCTACATGCATTTGTGAAAGATATCAAGCCAACCCCAAGATGTCACACCTGGTCACTGTCAAAAGAATTTTAAGATATCTCAAAGGTGCTCCATCTCTTGTCCTTTCGTATCCAAAGAATTCTGACTTTAATCTGTATGCTTATACAGATAGTGACTATGGTGGTTGCAACATGACTGCAAAGTCTACATTAGGGGGATGTCAATTTCTTGGTGGAAGAGTAGTCTCTTGGCAATGCAAAAAACAATCCTGTGTGTCTGCATCAACTGCTGAGGCTGAATACATTGCTGCTGCAAGTTGTTGTGCTTAAGTGCTTTGGATTCAAAATCAGATGCTGGACTATGGATTTAACTTTAAAGAGACTCCCATCCACATAGACAACAATAGTGATATCTCCATCATAGAGAATCCTGTGCAGCACTCAAGGACAAAGCATATTAATATCAGGTATCATTTGATTAGAGATAACTTTGAAAAGGGATTAAACAAACTATTCAAAGTTAACACAAACGAACAATATGTTGATCTGTTCACCAAAGCTTTTGATGAGCAAAGATTTAAATATCTTGTATCAGCTATTGGGATGATTAACTTTGAAAGCTTTTCTTAAAACTTAATCATATTTATTTCTAAAACCTGTGTGTCCTAAGTTGTCTATTATAACAGCTTCATAAGCCCTTGTTTTCTTTGAAAGAAAATCTTTTTAAAAGACTTTTCTTAGATTTTTGAAAATCTTGATCTCTTCGAAAGATTCAAAATTACCTTCGAAAGAAGCTTACGTCTTATTAAACAAATAATTGCTTTAGTGATTTTACCTTCGGAAGAAATTTCTGAAATATCTTCCGAAGCTTAAAATCAACTTAAGTACTTTGTATATTTTCAAAGAACAAGTTTCTTCCGAAAGCAACTTACCTTCGGAAGTATTTATTCTTCTTAGAATAAAAATCTCTGAGTGTAAAATTCTCTTCCGAAGCAAAATTCTCAAAAACATTTGAAATCTCTTCCAAATCAAATTTGCCTTCGGAAGCTTTTTCTTCAAAACTTCCGAAGCAAATAACCTTCGGAAGATGTCTCGACTTCCAAGAAAACTACTTTTTGGGTAAAAGTAAACTACTTTTTAGAGGTGGGACCGACATCCGGATTTCAAAGTTTATCCTCTTTTATTAACTTTGTCTCAAATCCTTTTCACATAAATTCCCAACGGTTCCCCCCTCTTTCACTATCTTCCTCAATTACACTATTCCTTAAACCTAAATTCTCCCAAACCGCCTTTTGTTCTTCATCTTTCTTCATCCTTAAGCTTCTAAAAATGGTCAACCTAAACCTCAAAAACAATCCAGATTTCTCCATACAACTTCACAGGCAACATAACCAAGTTGCTCTGTTAAGCTCTGAGAAAGATGAAAGTTTCTCAGAGATTTGCCGTTTCTTAGGTCTATCAAACTACTCCACCTCCCTAACCATTCATCCTACTCTATATGAGGATCATCTGCTTGAATTTTGAAAGACCTGCCAAGAGGTCATTATGGATGGGGAGAAGGCACTGTCTGCCACAGTGCAAGGGAGGACAATCTTCATCACTCCGGCCATCATAAACACTCATCTGCAGCTGGATGATGAAGAAGATGAGTTTTCCTTCCCAAAGGAATTCATTTGAGCAGATGGGCTATGAGGGAGATTTCTTTGTAATGACCTACAGGAAAGGGAAGGTCTCATCTTAGTGGAAATACCTGCTTCATGTGGTTATCCACAGCTTGTCAAACAAGCATGAAGGGTGGGACCAAATTCCTAAGGATCTCTCCTTTATAGTACATGGAATGGTTCAAGGGGTCAAGTTCAGGTACTCTCAATTTTTTATACAAATTTGCTTGCTAACTTGGACTCCTTAGAGTATTATATGTTTCCTAGATATGTTCAACACATTCTCAACTGTGAACTGGGCTCACAGTTGAGGGAAACAGATAATATTCTTAAATTGGGACAGATGAAGCCCGGCATCTTTAAAACTATAAAGAAGCCAACTGTAGGCTTCTCATGGGTAGAAACAGCCCTAGTCTCAAAAATGTTAGAGATCATTGCTTAAGGTGACAACCTAGCAACACAAGCTAGTGTTGAACCCACACCTTCTACCTCTCAACCACCAAAAAGGCCCCAAGTCACCCTCACCTACCAAAGAAAATTAAAACAAACTCCTGCTCAAGCTATTGAGTCTATGTAGACCCCATTATACTCACCCATACAGGAGGAAGTGGACACTAGAGTTCCCACTTCCTTTGAGGAGCAAACCACTCCCATCTCTTCAACAATTAGGGCTGAGGTTCCTCATGCTCACCCTGATGAGCTCACAAGCCCAACTGCCTTAAGCCTTCACTCGGAGTCTCAACACTCAAGTGAATAACCTTCAAGGGACAGTTACCATCCGCAGCCATTAGACTTAAATCAACCCATTCCCAACCTCTCATTCTATACTGATGAAGACTTAGGTTTCAGTGGGTATCATGAGTCTCTCTACTCTTCCCCTACTCAAAGACAGATGAGTACTCCTGAGTCTCTTTTGTCTAGCCCACATCAGTCACCCATAACTGAAGTGCATACTTCTGAACCTGTTCAGGATATCCATATGGAAGAGGCTCTCACTTCTGCAAGTGATTACATCATTAAGACCTCAACCATGGAAACTCAGCCTATTGACACCTCAACTGAGGATGTCAATGTGCAGAGGAAATCCAGCAGCCAAGAACCTGAGGCTGGTGGTGAGAGAGAGGACTTTGGTCCAATTATCTCATCCCCCAATGATTCTTCTGATGAAGAAAAGGGGAATCTGAGACTAAAGGTGCAAAAACTGTCAAAAACATGCTCCTATTTAGTCTCTAAGGTTAGTCACCTTGAATCTCAGGTGACTACCCTGCATAATAGGGTCAATGATCAGCAACTTGAGATATCTTATCTCAGGAAAAAACTAGCTGGGAGACCTTTAAGAAGAGCTCAACCAGGAACACAAGAACCTGTGAATGTGATTGACCTAACCTCTAGCTCACCTATGCAAGAGGGTGATGCTACCAAAAAGGGGGAGAAAGTCATTACAATCATAGAACCTGGGAGTTATTCAGGGAGTATGGACATTGAGGATTCACCATCCTCACTTGCAACTATGCATACTCAGCAACTTCCTCAAGTTTACATTAATGTGGACATAATAGACTCTGTCATTAGGAGTCTCTTTGAGGAAGGCATTCCAAGGGCTGTGTCATCTCCATCTCAAGGAACTTCAAACTACATTATTAGGTGCAGGTATGATGCTGATAGAAGAGCCCTCATTCTTCACAGAGTTCAATGGCAGCAAGAAGTGTATGCACAGAGTTCAAAGGATGTAGTATAAAGTATCTCAGCAAGAAGTGTTGTTGTGTTGTTGTGCTGATAGAAGAGCCCTCATTCTTCACAGAGTTCAATGGCAGCAAGAAGTGTATGCACAGAGTTCAAAGGATGTAGTATAAAGTATCTCAGCAAGAAGTGTTGTTGTGTTGTTGTGCTGATAGAAGAGCCCTCATTCTTCACAGAGTTCAAGGGTAGCAAGAAGTGTTCAATTTTCAGACTTTGGACTACTATGAAGGTCTTGACCTGATCAACATGCCACTTGTCAACCCAAGCAACTCAAGACAAGCTGACAGGTTAGCACTCAGGATTCAAGACAGAATTACTGAAGAGTTCAGCCTTAGAAGGAGACATAGGCAATCAGGTAATGTCATTGGTCAATTGGATGCTGAGGCAAACCCTGAGATTAGCTTTAAAGGGAAAACCTTGGCTGAAGGCCCAGTGATAGAGCCTGAGAGCTCTATCACACCAGCAACTGCTTCAGAAATTCATTCCCTCAGTAAAACACCTGCTGGTGAAGGTGTTTCACAGCCTCTCTCTGGGCAGAGCTTGGATGCTACACCAAGCAATGAAGGCCAAACCTCTATCCACCCTGAGTCATAAAGGTCTGTGGGTGACAAGGGAAAAGGATTTTGACTCCTGAGGAGATTAAGGAGGAGAGAGAGGAAGAGGAAGCTAAGGGGAGAAAGTTCCTCTGGGTCTTCAGGATTTATGCAAGCTGCAATCAGGGCTGCCCCCAGACCAAACACTCAAGAAGATGAGTTGAGGGCAGTCAGGATTACTTACTTGCAGACCAGGAACTATGACATAGATGAGATTATATCTCTCCCCTTAGAGCAATTAAATGAACTGGCTGACATGGAAGTGTCAAGAGAGATGAAGGAAAAAGAGGATGCAAGATTACTTCTCCAATTCAAAGAAGAGAAGAGATAGAAAAGATTATACAAGCATGCTCCAACTCTCTCACCAGTTCAGGAAAGTCATGTGTAAGAGGATGTGGCTGCTACACAAGAACCTCAGGTAGACAAGGAAACAGATAGGCAAAACATGATCAACTACCTGAGTGCCACAGGTCTCTACCAGGCATATGCACTTCTTCTCTTGTCCTTTGAGTACATGGAGTTTGAGTATCTTAAACAGCTTGAACTTCAAGTGCTCAAAGAACAAAAGGCAACAAAAAGAAAGATGAGGGAAGATGCTGCAAAGTCAAGAGCTATCATCCAAAAGAGTATGAAGAAGTCTGCTGACAGACAAAGGATGATGAGCTTCTTGAAGCTGTATGGATTCTCCGGAAGGAGACTTGGCCCTATGTCTCTATCCACAATGGATGAGCATATCAGGGTAATCAAGCAGAAGATTAAGAGTGTAGAGCTGATTGACTTATAATCTCCTCCAAGTCAAATCCCACCTGAAGTGGAGGTTAAGGTTGAACAACATGAGACAACACAACCTGGACCTCCTGCTGAGCCTCAGCAAGCTTCATCTTCTGATCCACAGCAGTGTCAAACTCCCTCTTCTTCTGAACCTGTGAGGGAGGAACACCCAACTGAGAAAGACAAGGATGATCAACAAGGTGCTGCAGACCAGTCTTCTCAGTTAAAGTCTTCTAAGAGGAAGAAGATGATGGCTTATAAACCAAAGTCTAAGAAGAAAAAGCCTGAATCATCCACCTCTACACCCCAGGCTGAGTCAGATCAACCTGAGGAAGTGCATGAAGAGGCAGCCCAATCAACTCCAATTCAAGTGGCTCCTCTTGCAGCTGAGACACCCATCTTATCCTGGACCTTCACTACTAATCCAGAGAGATGGCATGTGATCAGAGATCAAGGTGTTGAGAATGTCTATACATGGCAAGATATAATCAACTTACCTCTGCATGATCTCTTTGAGATGAGAAGATATTATGAGAGTCTGAATGATCCTGACCATCTGATGAAGAAGGGTATGGTCATCATTGTGCTGAAGACTACAAATATCTGAAGATCTTCTAAGTGTTTTGGTAGCATAGGGTGAGTTTGTAAGGATTCCTATAAGTCTGATGCAACCAAAACATCCAAAGTCTCTCTACAGACATGCACTAAAGAACAGAAGTAGAAATGCTTCGGAAGTTTTACACCATGCACTAGAAATATTCTAAGTGTAAAATCTTCCGAAGCCAAGACCAACATCTTCCGAAGCCAAAAGTGACGTCTTCCGAAGCTTTAAAGACAAAGTCTTCCGAAGCCAAAGAGTGAAGACAGATTTCTTCCGAAGACTTTTAGAGATATGTCTTTATCTGATGTACTTTACCATAAAGCTGGACCACCTTTCCGCTGCAACTCTGTAAAGTCACCAACTTACATGAGTTGGTGAAAGGTCCATGCTTTTGGTAACTATACATTGAGGTCTTGAGTCCATGCTTTCTACTTTATGTACTTTTATCCTTTTTGTAATATATTAGGATGTGAGCTATGGCATGTCATAGTCACAAGTCAAAAGGCAGATATGCCTTTTGACTCTACATTTGATTTTGTAGTTGTCTAGTCAATTGTATCCAGCTGGCCTTCAAAGTATGGTCGGCTGTAGGATGTAGTATAAAGTTCTGAAGTACTTGTAACTTTCTATCGATGCTTTGTAACTTGTAATAGAACTTGAGAAGCAATATACAGCATTCTTGAAACCAAATACTTGTGTTGTTTTGCAATCTTGTTCTGTCTCACTTTTACTTGTGTTCTTAGCATCTTTCATTAACAAGTTAACCAGTTCCCTATTTGATCGGTTAGGTGTTCTAAGCAATTCTCCTCATTGTGTTGTTGTGTTGTAAGTGCATACCCTTCACCGGTCCTGCAATTACACAATTATCCGAAAAGCAATAAACAATAAAATTGAAACGTAAAAAGTTTACATTTCCCATTATTGTGTTATTCAAAAATTATTACTTTAATAAACATAATGCATAACACAATTGTTAACATTAGACACAATGAGTAACACAATAACCAAAACTAGACTTGATGATTAGCAATAGACATAATGAGCTGACGAGGATTACACAATGACATAATCAGGATTACATAATAAACTGAAAATATAAAAAATAATTTTTTAGCATTTTATCATTCGAAAATCATCATTTTAAAAAGCACAATGCATAACATAATGACCAATACTAGACTCGATAATTAGCAATAGACAAAATAAGTTGCTTGACAAAGATTACACAATAACCTAATTAGTATTACATAATGAACTAGAAAAAACATAAAAAAAATTACATTTTCACGATTGTGTTATTTAAAAATCATCATTTCAAATAAAAATAGTTAGCATTAGACACAATTAGTAACACAATGACTAGCACTAGACTCGATGATAAGATTAAGACACAATGAGTTGCTTGCTGAGGATTACCCACTTACTTATCAGTATTACATAATAAACTGGAAAAACAATAAAAAAATTACATTTTTAACATTGAATTATTGAATATCATCATTTTAAAAAGAGTTAATTGCCATTTTCGTCCCTGAGTTTTTGTATGTTTTGTTATTTTCATCCAAAAATCTTTTTTTCCCCTTCTAGCTCGCTAACTTTATAAAAACTTATCGTTTTCATCAAATCTCGTTAACCAAGTTATCTTGGATGTTAAGTTTCAGTTAAATGAAGGGTAATAATGTCATTACACATTGCTTTAATTTAAGAATTATAAATTATTGTTTTTTATTCTATAAAACCCTAGATTACAGAAGATCAAATATGAGATGGGCCTGCTCATGTTCGAGACTTCAAGTTCAACTCCATTGTTCTGCCATGATCCCAAATCTTTTGCTCTTCTCACGTGGATCGACAATCACCATTCGTACCTCGTGGACTCCGACGATCCCTAGTCTTCGTTTTCATTGTTGCTTTAGACGGGTAAGCTTCATGGCTCCTCTACTCGATTTTTTATGGGTTTTTACTTAAATTCTGTAAAATTGATATAACAGGGAAGGCGATGTGGGTTTCTTGCTTGGGCTAAGCCTCAAATGTGTTAAAGTTCAGTTCAAATTATACAAGGGCGCCGCATATTCAATCGATCGACATAAAGAAATTGGAAGAACGATGGAAAAAGAGAACAAGAGATTGAAAGTAGTAGTAGTAGTAGGGCTTAGTTGGTTGTTTTTATCTTTGTAATTGAGCAAATTGAAATGAATTTGGTTAGTTTATGCTGTTGAATTTGAAAAGAATTGAAGTCTTGACTATTTGTAACCAATGATGTTTGTACAATTAAAAAGTTAGACTTTTTTGGTCATCGGTTACATTAGATTTTGAGATGCATGTTGTATGATATGCTTTGGATTAGAGCATATAATGGCCTAAAATGTGCAGGGAGTGGATGGAATTAAATGGTAATTTACTCTTTTGGTTTCATATGAAAAATGGTCTATGAACCAATTGTGCAGATTCTTGAACCAGTTAGCAACTCACTCTTGAGCCCATTTTGTGCAGCCTCCTTATTTTGCAGAATTCTATTTTGGCAAATGAACCAATTAGCAATCTAGTCTTTTGGTTTTTGCATATGAAAAACAACATGTGAACCAATTGTACAGACCTCTTTTTTAAACATTACTCACTCTAGTCTTTTATTATTGCTAAAAAGTCAACTTTAATGTATTAGCATTGAGATGGATTCAAGCATGATTGTTGTGAATTGGATAATTTTTTTGTGCAGACCATTTTTTTTGTGCTCAAAAGTCTTTTGGTTTTTGCATATGAAAAAAAAATCACAGACCGCATAAAAGTCATATTGAAGTTCATTTTGTTACAAAAGTGGGCATTGCTAATTACTCTCAATTAAATAAACTTATAAACCCATGGATCATCAACCTTAAATCTTGCAATTTGAGCAGCCAATACTTTCAACTGCAGTGGGTATTACCTATGGTTCAGTCTCGGGAACCTTCCATATTTTCAACTATAGTGTTTCAATTTCAGAATCTAAAAAAGTTGTATGTTTGCTTAAAAGTCAAAAAAGAAAATGGCAGATCAATTTAAGTTTTATTATTCCAATTTCAAGCTGACCTCACAAAGTCAACTGCAGTGTTTATAACAACTACATGATAAAATGGAATGCAACTTGTAATATATTTTAATTTGCATATCAAATGAGAATATCAGTTGATAAAAATACCAAAATATCAAGACTTGAAGTACCAATATACCAAAGTACCAAAACCAAAATTCTGAAATACCAAAATACCCAAACTACTTATTACATAGCTGATGGTTGACTTGTCGGTTTGTGACCAACCAATTTTCCCGTGTCCTTGTCGTGTGAACCCTTGCAAGTTCTCAGTTCTCTTATTGTGTCCTTTTCCCTTGCACTTGTCACAAGTTATCGAGTAACCCTTCTTTGGCATTTTTCCACCTTTAGCAATTGATTGGGTTAACTGAATTACCTCTCCGGCAGACTTCTTCCTCTTTTTGGTTGGTCTTCCAACTTGTATATGATGCTTTGGAGCAGTTAATGTAGTTGGGCATTGAGATTTTGTCCACAAGTTCTTTCCATTGATTGGGTCTACAGTATTCGCATAAACTTTTTTCCAAGTCTCTAACCAATAAGCCTGATCAACCCATTTCTCTGGTATACCATCACCAATTCCATTCATTGCCATATTCCAAATACATGCCACCGCATGCTTGCATGGTATCCCGGTCAACTCCCATTTTCTACATGAGCAGCTCCTTTGGTCCATAAGAACTACACATTGGTCATGTTCAAAACCACTAACGTGATACTTAGACACCCCATTCCCGGACACTTTGCAATTATCTTGTGCACCGCCACAATTCTTTTCATAAGGTACTCCCTAATGAACTCTAGACAAGTGAGGATAGGCTTATCCCTACCCCCCACTAGTTGCTGATTGAAAACCTCACATAAATTGTTCAATAATACATCACACTTTGCCCTGCCTGCACATGATTAAATTCCCATTAAATTGGATGCAAATTTAATATTAAATAATAAAATAACAATTGATTAAAGTCAACTTACAACTGAAATGAGCTCTTGACCAGTGTCTTGGTGGAATAGCTTTCAACCAATCGTGTGTTGCCTTATCTTGTTTTAAAACTTCATTCATAACCCTATCAAACCCTTGTATTATGGTTGCACTTGCACACTTCCAAACAAGCTCTTTGTATACTTGCCCACTCCATTTTTGTTTCATGTTCTCATGGATATGTCTAAGACAATATCTATGCTCAGCATTTGAAAACACTTTACTTATTGCAGGTATGATGCCCTATATTAAAAACAAATACAAGAGTAAGAATAACATATAAGAATATGTAATTACTTACAAATCGCATACCTTTTGTCTGTCGCTGATAATGTAAAATTAGAGTTGGATGAGAGGTCCAGATCATCTCTTAAACACTCTAAAAACCAAGTCCAGGAACTTGCACTTTCAGATTCAACGATTGAGTAAGCAACATGATAGATACCATTGTTTGCATCAACTCCAACTGCAGTTAAAATCTGACCTGGATAAGGCCCTTTTACGAAACACCCATCCAGTCCAAGTAGCTCTCTCCCACACATCTTAAAACCAACCTTCAAACCACCTAAACAAATGTAAATCCTCCTAAACTGCCTTGTTTGACTACTTGGGTTACATTCTCTTTCAACATCAATCTTCACAGTTGTGCCTAAAGAAAAATGTAAATTATAAATACTAACAACAATCAATTAAACATAAGTAATATTCACAGTTGGAATAGATATAGAATTACCTGGATTAGATCTTATAAGCTCCTCACAATAGTCCCTAAGGATTTCATATTGAGCCTTATAATCTCCTTGAATTGTTTTAGTTGCAAGCATCTTAGCCCTGAAAATCTTTTGAGATGTAACTTTAACTTGGAATTTCTCTTGCAATATCTCTTGAAGAGCTCTTAGTGGCATGCTAGGATTCACTCTTATGGTTGGTTCAATCTCCTTGGCTAACCAACTTATGGTGCATAACTTAACATCTCTAGTTTGTAGACAATGATGATTAAAGTTTTTACAACCCAAGACCCTTCTCTTTTCTGGTTTGTTATGTGCAATCTCCAAGGGCAAGTGGGTGTGCGGATCTTTTTTTAGGTTTAGACTTTGTAGACTTAGAAGTGCCTATTTCTAGGTAGCCCTGTTTTGTCCCTTCCTTATTACTTTCACACATACCCATACTTGGATTTATTCCTAAACACACCACACGAAATCTATCTTTGTCATTCTTTGTGATATACAATTGTCTTCTACAATCTATTGCATGCTTTTTGACCATGGCCCTTATATCATCCCTACTACCAAAAACTTGACAAAGATAGAAGGGACAATCGACAGATAGTTTTGATTTTTTCTTCTTCTTCATAATGCTACTTAATGTTGCTTCCAATGGTGGTTCATTGCCAGAATCACTTAAACTATCAAAGTTATCAAGGTCAAGATCATCATCTACTAGCTCTTCATCAATAACAAGATCTTCACCTTCCTAGTCAACCGCTACTCCAAATTCAACCATATCTATATTAACATCTTCAACTAAGTTATCTTTATCAACTATGAAGTCATAATCTTCATCATCTCTAACATGCTCCACATACACCTCAATAACTTTATGCTTCTTAACATACTTTGTCAACATACTAACATCAGTTTCATTAGCTAATGGTCTTAAACCGAAATCCAATTCCTCACCTGGAATTTTAAAGTGTTGTCTCCTTACATCTTCTTTTGCATAACCAAGTTTCTCTAACATATTATGAACCATACTAATCGAGAAACGATGGGAATCAACCATGTCAATAAAATTAACGGTACCATTGTGATATATTGTATCCGGAAACTCGCTAAACTCTCCCCCGTGGTGAAACTCCATTGTAAAATAACTATGGTTTTTACCTAAAACGCAAAATTAACACAATTTTTAACAAAGTTTCATGATTTCAACAAAGATTACAACTTCAAATAAAAATAACTTATTGTACACCGCAACTATATCATAATCTTCACCACTTTTTCGTAAAGACCACGTGGAAGTATCTCGAACATCCATTGATATTGAACAATCTCACAGAACGAGCTCTTGCTGTTCGATTTTGAGACTCAATTGAATGGTCGAATTTTGTAGAATCGGATTGAATGGTCGAAAAGTTGATTCGAATTGAATAGTCGGATGATCATTTGAATGTCTGCGTATGTTTTTAGGTTAAAAATTTACATGTATAGTGTAGAAAGGCGTTAATACCCCTCACATGGGTTGATTCAAATAAAACTTAACTCTCAAATTAACTTGACTAACAAGAATGGATGAGAATGATAATTCTTTTGTAAAGTTAGAGAGTCACAAGGGAAATAAATTAATTTTGGATGAAAATAACAAAACATACAAAACTCAGGGACGAAAATGGCAATTAACTCTTTTAAAGAACACAATGCATAATAAAATGGTCAACATTAGCCACAATGATTTGATGAATATTACACAATAAACTGACGAATATTACACAATAAGCCAAAATAACGTGAAATAAAATTACGTTTTTTATGTTTTAAAATTATAAGTGTTTTAAAGATTAAAAAACGTTTTTTTATGATGTAAAAATTACGAGCATTTTAAAAATAAATGTGGAACTTGAAAATATTGTTAAGACTAAAATACCCTCACCTCTAAGATCTAAAGTTTTTGTTATTTATCATTTATGTTATCGAATAATCTTTAACCCTTAGATTTAAGATCTAAATGAATAATAATGTTTCTCATCTTTTTTTTAGTTTTTCTTTCCTTTTAAAATAAGCCCACCCAAATAATATATAGCATAAAACATTGATTCTATTAATACACAACAAAATAGAGTATAGAATTTTAAAAAAAAACAACTTAATTACCCTAATCTGTTTTTTTAATTATTCACACTTATTAACATAGAAAAACCGTATCTATTTTTAATGGCAAAGTAAATTAGCATCCAAATTTGTTTCAAGTAGACATTACTAAAAAAGTAAATAGTTTCATTATTTTTACACAAATGTTCTATCATTTAACGAGAGAAACAAAAAACCACAAGTTGATTTCATGCTGACACATTATGGATAAAATCATTCACTTGTTATAGTAAGGATATCCTAAAAAAACTAAGTAAATAAATAATAAACGTTAGCCGCTTTAATTTAGACGGCCTATTACATGTACCAAACGATAGACTAGTAAACCGTCGAACTGTCAAAACCACATTTTGTAATGCAACAAATGTCTACCAGGCCCTAGCTTACCCTCTAAACACAAATCATGTAAAACAAGAAGATACTGATTCCTAATTTCTGATTCGGTTTTACTTTTACAACAATGAAGAACACTTTGGGTGTGAATAGCAAGCTTCAACCGTTAACTGTCACCCAAGATCTTGAGCGAAAATCATGCATTTGTACTCCACCCTTTCATGTGATGTTACAAGCCTTCCAACTGGTAATATGAATGCCAAACAAGCCAGGGGTATTTACGTAAATCAAATCATTTTTACATGATGCTGAAGAGTAAACAGATGACGATGCTGAAGAAGAATCAAGTTGCTGAGGACATCACATCATCCGAGTCAACATTTAGCTGGATCCAAAATTATAAGATGGTAAGTTCACCAATCATTATCAAAGCACACAAACTCTTACTATCATCTTTCGTAATAATCAATTTTTTATAAATTTATTTAAAAAACTATATTATGACACTAAACATTCTTTAATAAATTGATATTGGTTTTAGAACACGTGAGGCGCTCGAAGGGTTAGCTCCTAAAAGCCGAGGCAAGAGCTTCACTTACGCGAGGCATTGCTCTACTAACAACCAAATAAGATTTATCTACAACCGAAAGTTGCAACTCTCTTTATCTATTTTACATAACAGCCTTCTTTATCATGTAAACGATTCATAATCTCTTCATCCTTTTTGGTTGTCTTACATGACAGCCTCCGGACCTGATTTTGATTTTGAACCACATGCGCAATAAGCGTCGTCTGCATACCCCCTAGGTGTTTTTCTAATCGCCTCACGTGCCTCAAAAACCAGGCATGAGGCATGCTTTTTTAACCAAGAAAGCCGATTTACAAGGTTTTATTGTATTTAAATACAGTTTAAATGACTTTCAACCCCTATTGGTTTTAGCTAATGTTTAGCTGGTCAATCCATTTGACCCATTACATGCAACACATAACCTATATCAATCCGTTTGTGAATAAGTGGGTTGAAAGTACCCCCCTGATAAGTGGAAACATTACCTGTTTGAAATGCTTGATCAGAGCCGTGTGTAACAGGCTTCTTAGCTTTTCACATTGATCAACCATATGGCCTGAATTAATCAAGTCTCCAAGTTTACACCACAGTCGTTCAATTGTTGTGTATGGAAACCACACTGCACATGTCTTCTTTCTACGAATAACATCAGCTGGTCTCTGCAGGTATGTAACAGAAAGATCTTCACGGATATGATTTAAAATTGTAAGCATTCGAGAAAGCAATATGGGAGGTAGGGTAACAGGTCAAAAGTGGTAAAAGTTTGTAATAGCCATACTGGCTACAGTCCAGTTGACCAGACACACTTTTGTCATAAACTTTTTTTAACCCTAAAAAATTATAATATATCAATAAAAAAAGTTGACCGACAAAAGAATGAAACGTACGAGTGATGCAACAGATTCAATATAGTGAAGCAGCAGATTAGTAGCCTCTGGATATCGCCCGTAATCAACATAAAGTTGAAACAAAGATGCAGGACTTGATTCAGACCCAGCCATGCCCCATCTTCCGTTAAGTGTACCCTGACATAGATTAAATTTAGACTTGTAACAAGATAACAATAAATATTCATAATATACATTTACATTTAGGACACAAGTATAGTTGTTAAACTGAATGGGAAAAGTTGTTCAAGCATATATTTCTTTCCTAATTCAATTAATATTTGTTTTTAATTGAAGTATCAAGTTTAATAACATTATTATTATGTTGATATGGTGTATTCCTTAGTTGATGGTAACTTAATGTTCTGGTCAGTTGTTTTGGGGCGGCTCAAGCGCTTTAAACTTATTATTTAAATATATAACTTTTTGGACATATACGCATAGATCCATACAAATTTCCTTTTGAAACAGGCCATTTCCCAGACTGATGTGCCAAGTTGGCACACTAATACTTTTTGTTCATTTAAAAAAATAACAATTAATGTGCTAACCATCATCATATAAACATAAATATTAAAATAATAAACCTTTGATTAAATGATTGAATACATTAGACAAAGCCTGTAAACGACTTTCAACCTGTTAAGCTTGTTTCCCCATATAGCTTAAAGGTTTTTCAACTCATTTGACCCATTTAGGATAAATTACATACAAAATACATTAGTTACCCAAAGAGATCATAAAAATGTGGAAATTACCTTGAACATCTGAACAAGCCAAAGAGGAAGTTCAATCAACCGATCAGCACAGAGAAGAGTTTCTGCAACAATTACTGGTAATCTAGGATGAAAGCATTTATATTTTTCCTGCATTTAAGATAAATATAAACTTCCATCAGTTTCAATATGATACATAGAAGCTAAAATGAATTTCCAAATGAAAGCACACACTTTTATATTTTCCATTGCCCATTACCTGGCAGGTTATCAATTATATCAGTGTATGATCTTAAATAGTTACAAATTATCCATTCGGATTCCCTTACCTGAAACCCGATCTTAAACCCACCCAAAATATGACTTAAAAATAACATATACACAACTGCATTTCTAATAATTCTATAGGTTTAACCACTATAAAATACTATTTATTATAATTGTTAAGATTTATATATATGTGGGTAAACGGGTTTTGGATCTCTTACGGGTAATCGGGCGGGTATCATTTGATACAACACCCATCTCAAACCTGCAAAAATTTAGAAATCAATCTTCAATACCATATCCAGTCCCATACCCGATTACTTGTTCCTAATTTTTCATGTTTTGGGTTTTCTCTGCCATTCCTAGACGGTAGTCACTATAGAAAAATTTGGAATCATATCAAATAGCGGGACACACATGCAACAAATTTGGCCATTCATTAACTAGACTTTCATTAGAATGCTAATATTCCAAACCATAACTGAAACAAAATTAAAAGTCAAAATGATTAAAAATGAGATACGAACTATGTATTGCTCAAGTGCCTCCCACTGGTCGTTCCCCTTGGTATGTACTATGTCAACAGAATCATCAACAACTTCGTCTGGTGAAGATGTTAGTAGCAGAACATGCTTTTTAGAATTTTCCCTGTAATAAATATCAAAAATAATTATTCCTTCAGACAGCCTTAAAGCTTATATCAAGTGATAGTAATGACTGATAGGGATCAACAGATTACTGGCATTTTAAGATAAACAATACAAAGGTGGTACTTTTGACTTAATTAAGCATGCACAGGTTGATTTGAATATAGATTTAACCCTGATGGGTCAACTGAAAAAGTTAGCTAAAATAGAAACTGGTTAATGAAGAGTGCAACCTGCTTGGACAGCATTTCAGAGACATGGCAATAAAAACTCTTTCCAGCTCCCTGAACAAGAATTCTTGATATCTTTAGCATTCAAAAAACAATGAAACGTTAACCTTTTTAAGGAAAATAACATGTAGTATACCTTTTCAATGCTGAACCCTTGAAAAATTTCAAAATTACCGTGAAAACCATATCATATAGATTTGAATGAACCAACAACTCAACCAAGTTTGGTGGAGGTTTCTCAATCCCTGAAAGAGTATTAAGAGCTACATTAATTCTCAAGGTATTCAATTAATTAACATGAATACAAAATTAGATTACACTACTATCTTCAAAATCAAACAATGAATATTTTGCATATTATGCTGAGATCTGAAAAGTCACTTCAGCTTGAAAAGCCTGTAATCGTATATCAATATTACGAAAAAATCATGTGCAACCATAAGTTCTCTTTACACCATCATTGCACATTTATTATGGCTGTTCACACACCAAATGATTTAATAACTCATAACTTTATGTTATTAGTTTCTACAACTCTCATTATTTGATATTAACCTAACAGTGAGCTATGTATGTACAAGGATTGGAGCTAGCATCTAGGTAGTCAAAGGCACACTCAATGTGCAAGGGCTCGCTGGTCTCCTATGCACAAGGCACAAAAAAGGCACACACCTGAGAAGGGCAATGATAGAAGAAATTATATAATACATCTAATAGGCATATTAATTTAATACTACCCCCAAATATAATAATAAAATCTAATACAATCAGCAATTAAAGTAATCTAATTGCTATTAATTTTCAAAAGAATCTTTTAAAATCATCCAACTAAAAAAAATCTAATATAACGAGTTGTATACTAATTAATTATACCCAACAACAATGCTCAAGTGAATAAGACCCAAATAAGAAAAAAAAAGGTTCAACACATAAAAAAAACAAAAAAAACGGCTCAACGAAAGCAAAAAAAGAATCCAAACAAGAACAAGTAGGAAGCCAAATTAAAAGAAAAAAAGGCCCAACAGTCACGTATAGAGTATCTGGCTAAGAAAGAAAACAAGTTGAAAGTCTCGCGTAAGACCTAAACCGTTTCATTCAACATAGATAGATTATGATTTAAAAAACATAACTTGTAGTCATACTAGACAAGAATGTGTTCTGGGTAACTGAACCCGGCAACACAAAACTTCAAGCGTTTTGCCCCGGACATATATAAAAACCATTACCAACATGCCTATGCCCCCATTTTGCCACCTCTAAACCTTTAGCACAGATAATCTCCAACTGACGGTTATAAATTCTAGAACATACTAAGATGAGGAAAGAAGATATTTTCAAGATGGTACCATTAAATGTCCATCTAACATTTGCCAGTGAGAGCAAATATTCAGCTGAAGTTAAAACAAACTCATTTTCAAGTTTCTCAATGTCCATACAGGAATCTAGTTTCTGACTTGGGGAATTATCATCAGATTCTGCAAACACAAATGACAGACATATATGTCATAACTTTCCTGATAGTGTAAGTAAACAGTAGAGATAGCAATATAAATGATGGTAATCGGTCAAAACAGGTAACTTTTCGGTACACGTCGTCATGTTAACTCAAAATACTTTTTTCTGAAAACTTTTTACAATTTTTAATAAATTAAGGCCGAGTCAATATGATTACAAAAATTATTGAGATATTTAGAATAATATGATTGAGGATTTATAAAGCATTAGAAATGCACTTCGGGTGACATTCAGCCCATTTGGCCCATTTTCTTTATAGCTATTTTTTTAAATTTTACCAGTTTGACCCCTTCAAAGATAAGTCATAACCTAAACCAACCCATTCACAAGAATATGGATGGAAATTGCCACCTCAGACTACAAGGATTCAAGTCTTTGGATGATTACCCTGCTCTGGAATGGTTATTCTAGCCCTTTTACTAGGATTCTGGATAGACTTTCCTTCAGGCAAGGGAGTGAACCATGCAGAAGATGGACGGACAAGATGCAGGGCGTTTGTAGTGGCAGAGAGGCAGTTTAATCTTTCTTGCAGAATCAACGATCTGAACTGGGAATCTTTCAAAGCTGCTTCATTTTTCAGTTGTGATGAATGAAGGTACATATAACTTGCAGCCTTCCTCCAGTTATGTTGATGCATTTCAAACGCATATAATAACTTATAAGGGTTCGGTTTTATTGAAAAATCTGAACGCTCTGCCTGCACAAGATATTCAAAACTAATAAAAGAAATTTCTAAACAATGATAAGTAGAACAACAATTACAGGTTGGGATGACACCATACTCATGTAGTCAAGAAAATTTATTTATCAGTATATTGTGTGTTACATGATATTACAATATTATCTGATTTTTTTATTTAAATATGTAGGGAAATGTATGCATTAAAATACAGTATAGCCGTCTTTGGCAGCATCAATCTGTTGTTTTATAACTAAATATTTGGCTTGGTTCGTTTGACCCATTACAGAAAGTATAAACCAAAATCAACCAGTTGACAAAGAAAAGGGGGCTAAAAAAACAGGCACACACCTTCCAAGCAAGTTCCTGCTCCACCTTCTCAGCTAAACCAATAAAAGGTAATTGGCCATCACAGAGTATCTACAATCAAATTGCAAATTTTAAGTTTTCATTCTTTTCCAGAATGCAGTAATCCATGACCTAAAATGAACTGCTGAAAAAATAATAAACATATTAAGAGAAAGTAACCTTAATTGCACCGCGCTCATAAAGAACGATGATAAAACGCCTCAAACAAATGTATTTGCTTTCTTCATCTGGATTGGAAATAATAGCACAATATGCATCATGGTAATAGTTCAAATCAAGTGTAAATTTAAATACATTGGCCCAAAGTCGTCCTTTAGCAGTAATCGGTGATTCATTGAGAAAATCTGCTCCTGAATAAGTGTCTCTTAGGCCCAAAACTTCATCAACTTGTTCAAGAGCAGCAAGAGCAAAATGGCAGGCACCTGCACTCATATTATATTGCTCAAACATTTGCATTGCCCATTGATAATAATGAAGCTTCCAAGCTCCAGGTGAGGCTTGATCAGCTGCAATCAAGTAGATTATAAGCACAACAGAGTAACATAAAAAATTCCAGTTTCAACCATCCAAATAGACTTACAGAAACCAATGTGAGGCAATCCAGTTTCACATGACAGATTCTGCAATGACTTTGAAGCCTCATGCAAAGATGCAGCTCTAATGACACAATAACAATATCAGATCCTTAATAAGCATGGTTTAACAAATTACCAAGAATAATAAAATCATGGACAAGTAATAAGAACGAAAATATGACTCCTTGTAATGTATGTTAAAGCAGATGATGCAGCAAGAACTGAGAATTCTCAGATAACATTGATATGTTGAATCTGATCATGAAAAAATGGAAGATATTTTTGTATTATCAAGAGCTTCTAGTACTTTGTACAGGTGGCTTTCATTTATTCCATCAAACCAATCAGGAGTCAGGACACACCGTTTGCGGAAGCTCTTGAGTGCAAGATTCGTTTCGCCTATAATTTCTGTCTGTTATATGGCAGTTCATTTCTTTTATTACATAAAAAACTAACCCACCCAATACTCTGTAGATGAACGCTAATAATATGCTATAAACTACAAGTCTTTGTGCTTTTATGGTGAGAACTCAGCTCAAGTCTACACCCTTAAGAAGCACCATCAAAAGGATTGTGGATTGCAGCATATATAACTCAAGTTGCCTAGACAATGTGGCAGATGGATGCTACTAAAGAATGCTGAATGAAGAACACTATGGAATGTTGTCATATTATAAATACCTGAAAAAGCAGGAAATAGCCTCATTAACTTTCTTCTCAGTAGAAGTCCGTGGTGCTTGGCGGTGTGCTTGTGCAAGAAGACAACAGCCAAGAAGGTGAACGAGTGTGCACCAGTCATTGTTAACACCCTGAATAGTGCTAGATATTTTCTCCTTGAGTAGATTTTGATTCACCAAAGTAAGAAGATGCTTAAACAACAAAAGAATATATATACACTTTTAGTATCCTTCTTTATATCAGAAACTGTCAATTTAAAGCAGTGCAATTAGAGGTAGAAAATGGGTGGGTTGGGTAACAGATAAAAACATGTAATCTTAAGCAAATTTGCAACTTTAGTTAAATTTATAACCAACTATATTACTCTCATGAAAAGCTAGTTTCTATAAATATAAAAACTTAAAAGGCAGCCCAATTGAATCATTTCCTTAATAGATATATTAGACTACAGTATCTGTTTAACCTGTTATAAATATAATCCAACCCAACCCAAATTACCCGTTTTCAAAAAAATGGGTTAAAATAACCCCTCTAATTGTTATGATCAGGTAAGAGAAGCGAGGTGAAACCTCAACAGCATCAAACTGTCCATGCTTAAGTAAGATCAAAGCAAGCGTAGTTGAGCGAGTAGAAAAAGAAGATGACTCATCTTCACTCCTGCCCCAAACTATCCAGCTAGTAAAGTTATGTACTGGAGCAATTAAAGAGCTGGAATTTGGAAGATGTCTTGAAGCAGCACCTTCAAAGGAACTTTGATGATCAAGCAACAAGACAAAAGCCAATGTGAAGTCACATTTCCCAAGCTTGTCGTTCCATGATCTTCGATTGGCACTACTATCTGATGGTGTATAAATCAAAAAATGTAAAAATAAAAATAATGATAGGAATGGAATGGAATGGAATAGATGCCGAAAATATATATAGAATATTTAATATTAATAGTGAACCAACTTACTAGCACACCAGTGTAGCTACATATATGTGTAATTCTTATGTACAAATATAAAAAATATTGTTACAAACAGGCAGACTCAAGTGAGCACTTGAAATTCCAGCATTTTTTTTTTGGTTTTAGCCATTGGACCTTCATTATTTAACACTAAGCTGCACGGCAGGAGAGAGGAGGTGGAAAAGAGAAGACGGAGAGTAAGAAACTTTGGAGGTCGCAGAGGCATCATTTTGTTGTAGATTGTTTCTTTACTCTGTACATGTACGTGATGGATAGAAAGAAAGAAGATGAAGATTTAAGGGCCAGTTTAGCATCATTTTGTTGTAAATTGTTTCCTTTTCTCTGTAAAACAGTTGGGCCGTATTGGAAATCAGGCACAAAATCACAAACACCAACACAGAAAAACTCAGTTTGATCGAACCTTTGATCGACTCTTTTGATTAATAAACTCAGAAAACTGTTTACTCTTCGATTACATTCATTGACCCATTCATATAGCTAACAAACCCAAACCTAAATATACCCTAAATCCTAATAAAGATAACCCAATTAGACCTATCAATAAACATATTTTTTAAATGGAAACTCACAAACCTACTAGAATTCGAATTGTTTTACCAGCTCGATCTGACAGACCCAATCAAACAAAACAAATTAATTAAACTTGCTAATTTACCCCCTAGACTATTGTGTTGTGACAAGATTAGTCCAACAATCACCCCCTGATATTGTCTTGCAATATCCTTCATAGCAACAACGATTCTGAAAAACACCTCATGTGACTTTCACACTGCTAAAACCAACCACCATCTTGACCTTTCTCCGAGACCCCTACCTCTATCTCAGCCGCGTCCTAAGTCTTCTAGCTCTAAACCCTTGCTTTCGACAACTCTTTGAATCAAAACTGCTTCTCCGACTTGTATTTCCTCTTGGATTGTTTGATCACCTGCTTATCGACCACCAGCTGTTATTTCATTGTTGGATTACTTCTGCAAAAGGAAAAAAAACACCCCATTTTTGTTCTTGGTGAGAAAGAAAAGTCTGTTGTTGATCCTATCCTTAAAACGCTTGCTGATTACAAACAAACCTTATTGACACCCTTGATCAATCACACCTGGGAACCTGCTAATTATCATATCCAATTCCCTGATTAAACAAGCCTGCTGTTGACGAGAACCTGTTGTTGATCATCCTGAACAGACCTGCTACGCGATCAACTAACCTGCTGATTGGCAACTCCTCCTATTTCGTTGACAACTTCACCGCCTCCCTTTCTTTTTTTCTCGAAATAAAAATAATTCAACGGCCTTTTGATAAACTCTACCACCTCTTGCCCCTTTTTTTCTCTTTTCATAAAGTGGATCAAATTGCAAGTGAAATTCAATAGCACCAACCTTGGTTTCCTAGGTTTTCCCTTTAAATTCCACATAACCACACCAAAGATCTCACCAAAGCCTTGTTTCTCATTTTTTCCTTCTTTTCCAATTGCCACAAACAAAGCATTTGTTTCAATCCGATTGCCACTATTGTTCTTTCAACAAACAGCCTTTGTCCCCCTTTTAATCGAGTTAAATCCACCTGCCATGTTGGTTGTTTGCAATTAATTTAGAAGGCTAGTTGCTTGCTTGGATTTCTTCTCGCCTATTCCAGGAACAAATTTAGCAGCCTACTTGCTTCAATTGATTATACCACGTTGCTAGGTTGCTTTGTTTTCTTCACACAATTGCAAAGCTTGCTTGCTTCCGTTTATTCACCAGGTAAATCAAGTTTTAACAAGACAAAACCTCGGATCCTTGCTTTAATCAAACACCAATCAGCCTTCAAGCCAAATTGCACAGTCAACTTTGTTGCATGCTTCCAATTACCATGGCAGCAACTTCAAGCTAACAACCTTCAGAAGCACACCTTAACAACCGCTAAAGAGGGGCTGCTCCCTTTCTTCGAAAAACAACTCTCAAAACCGCTAAGCTCTAATAAAAATTGTTGGAAATCAAGACAAAATCACAAACACGAACACACAAAAAAAAAAATTGTTTGATCGAACCTTTCACACCTCTTTTGATTAATAAAACTCAGAAAATTGTTCTGCTCTATGATTACATTCATTGACCCTTTTAAATATCTAACAACCCAAACGTAAATATACTCTAATTTCCAATCAAGATAACCCAATTAAACCTATCCATAAAATACTTAAAACTTTCAATTTAAGACTCACAAACCTACTAGTATTCAAATTGGCACCAACCCAATTAAACAAAACAATTTCATAAATTTGCTATTTTACCCCCTAGACTATTAACAAAAAACTTATTATGTTTAAGGTAATTATTTTTTCAACTTTTGATTATTTTATAACTGGATTATTAATGTTTTTTGAAGTTTTTGTATTATTGCCTTAATCTTTCCATGTGAAAATCATATTAATTTTCTAAACTTTCTATGCCTTTTGTGTGCGTAAAATTTAAATTAATCCTTTAGCCTGTTCTTTTGGTCACAGGGGGTGCTTTTGTGCCTAGGCAACAAGCAAGTCCTTTGCGCCTTGCAACTTTGATGGCTAATGGAGTTTTCCTTAAGATTAAAAGATATTTTCTCTTAAAGGATTAGCATAGCAATAAATTAGAATGAGAAGTGTGTGCCTAGGTAGTTAAAGGCACAAGGCACACTCAAGACGCAAAGCCCTCACAAGTCGCCTAGGCGCCAAATAAAAATTAACAATAAACAATTTAAAATATAGAATAATTAACTTTTATTGCTTCTACTTTCTAGATAAGATTTTAATATGTATTCTACAACAAAAACAAGTTTACTACCAACGCGGTGCATGCTATTTGGCAATACTGTTGCATTCATTAGACCCTTTACATAGGAAAGAAAACAATTTACAGAGAAAACCTCATATCTTCATCTCCTTTCTACCCCATTTGCTCGGCTGTCTACCTCCTTTCAAGCAACTCTACTCCATGCCACCGCCAACTACAATATTTCATGCACTCCACCCTCCCTCTTCTTCCCCTTCTCTCCTCCTCCACCACAAGTTAGTGTTAAATAACAAAGAATAAAACAAAAAAAAATGCAATTCAGGCGCTTGCCTGGTCACACATTGAGTATATCTGAGGCGCCTTGTGTGCGCTTTTTACTACAGAGGTGTGTGTCGTGTTAATCAGCTAAAGAACAAAAACAAGATTGGCTGAAGGGTATAATGTTAAGATACACCTACCAATGTGTAATAAAGAGAGTTGGGAGCTGAAATCTTCCATAGTAGGTGATTCACAAGGTGTGGTGCCAAAGTATTGTATTATATGCCACTCCGTGATAATTTCTTGGATCATTGGAAATAACTCCAGTTGTACCCTAGAAACATCTTCAGGTAACATATTTATCTGCATTTGCAAAAATAAAGAAATAAGCTTCTAGCTTGCTTTTCCTTTTTTTTCTACCATGTATATATATAAACACACACAAGTACAATAATACACATTGATTTTCTAGATTAAGATATTACCTGGCCACCTAACTTCATCATATAGCTCAGCAGCAGTAACATGTCCAGTGCTGATTCAAACATCACTTTGGCAACTTGTGAAGTCACTTGGACTGTTATGCCAGTTCTAATATCCAATACCGCTTTATAATCTGATTTGTTTTCAATCTTTTGAGGCACTAAAAAGTTCAAGTATTTTAGTATAACATCAACAACTTTGTCCCAAGTCACGGCTTTTCGGTGCAAACCATGAAGAGATAGGAAAATATCAGTAGAAAATTTTCTAAGAATTTTGTGGTCACCCACACCCTTGTCCCAAGCAATATCAACACCTAGCTCTGATACATGGAGAGCCGCTGATGTAGAAGAAGTGCATCGGGTTTCTAAAACCTTCAAGAAACTTCCCACGACTTCTTCAGGAGAAGTAGATGATTGGTTGAAAAACGACTGGTAAAATAAAGCAGGGGCACTTTTCCCAATTTGATGGCTAAGACTACTGGTGCACCGTAACACCTCAAAAAGTACTTCTCGTTCAAGATTGCTTGATAAATTGATCCTAGAACTTGCAATCTCCCCAAATTCATCGAAACAACCTATAACAAATGATATATTAACAACACATAAGTAAATGAGCATAAGCTTATAGCAAAGAGCATACATGACAAGGTTTAAAAGCATATTTAGCCTGTATATTAATGCACCAATATATTACTAAAATGTGGTAGTTTTGACCCATTTATGGGCTCAATGTGGGTTAAATAACTTTGTTAACAGGTCAAATGGGTTAAAGTGATAAAGGTTCAGATGGGCTGAATGAGTCAAACGTGTCACGTGTTATCCAAAGGTTACTTAGAAGGCCAAAAGAAGAACACCCTCTCAATACATTTTAGCAAAAAAGTAGATTATAGAAACATAACTTTTGTGATGAATAATGGCATTTAAGGCATTAATTCTTTGTAGAAGTCAGAACACGGGTCAGCCCATCCAGACCTGTTTTCCGTACAAAAATTTCACCAGTTTTGAGAGATTAGCCAACCTTAAAGACCAGCCAGTTTAGCCTCCAAACCAAGGTTTATTGGCTCAGTTATGCAGTTCATGTTTGTGGTTTTTTAGGAAAATGCCCCCATTAAAAAATTATCAGAACTCTTAGATGTGCAACCATACCAAAAGCAAGAAGCTCTATATCCTCCAAACGACGCAATAGAGAAACTGATGATTTTCTTATTAAACCAACAGCACCAGTTGACGAATCAAGAAGTAACCCACATGGTCCATTTTTGTTACACCAATTGTCAACGTAGTGTGAACAGAAGTTTCTCCAGCAGTATACAAGTGAAAGTGGACTCCGAGAAACACCCTGTCACAATTAGCATGGTCATCAATTAATATAAAGATAAAATGAATTACAGTAAAAGAGTGTCATTTTAACTTCAAACCTCATGTTCAATAACAGAAATAATCTCCTTTTTCATTGCATCAGCAGTTAAAGAGTGAAACTCAGAGTCAGTGAAGTGTTTGTTATGATCTTGTAGTGTTGCACGGAGAACAGAATTATGGTAAACGTCCGGAAGAAATAGCATACGCGAGAAAATTGAGGTCACACTAGAGGCAATTTGCTCCTGCGAAAACTTAAACACACATGTTACTGTATAGTTCACAGCCAAATGTTATTAGTCTATATTTCATTCATTATTCTTTTCAAATGACATTCATGTCCACCTAATAGTTCTTAAGAAATAGTATATAATCTTTATTATAGTTGTAGAGAGAAAAATTAGACAATTATGACAACATGGATAAGGGAGAAAAAAATCATAAGAAAAAAAAAAAGACAAAGCTTGAAAGCACCTTTGCAGATGAATATAGTGAATGAGCAAGCCAAAAAAGATCATCTGCAGCATGCTCAGAACTTTGAAATAGTTGTTCAGCAATATATAATTCCTGTAAACCAAAGCATTGCTCGAATTCCCTACAAGAATTTGAAATAAACCAACATAAGCAGCTAAGATAACCAAAAGTTGTGGCGATATGTATGCCAACATATGTTCCACTCCTGAGACATAGTCAACTAAAATAAGAAATGTAAATACAGAAGTGTAACATGAGTCAATATTTCACTAGAAAACTTAATTCATGGACAGAAGTGTACAAAAATAGCAAGATTTTATAGTAAAGCTAACAAATAAGTAAGAACAAAAGGGGGATAAAAACACTGAGTCTTACTGGTATAAGCTTAAACGTTTATATGTGAATTCTTAATTCAAGAGTATACACAGGAGAAGTGCAGAAAAGACTTCTTATTATGAGTTGGAGGTGGAAATTTTGACCCTTCCAGTTAGAAACAGGCCAATTCAGGTTAAATTTAAAAAATCACAACGAGCGGGTTAAACAGATCAAGGGTCACCAAGTAGATATCCAATGCATAAAACCACCTAAACAAACTATTTATTGAACTAAATTTTTGTTATTATACCTGACATACTTAATAATTATAAAAAATTCAAAATCATTCGACACAAAGTGTTTACCCGGCCCATCGACTAAGAAACAAAAAGCTTTACCAGAAAAGAATATAGAGGTCATTTCAGATTTCATGCATAAATAATCTGTTTGGCTAAGCAGGTAGAAGATAATGGAAATCATATCAGGAAAACAAGACACATTGCAATCTCACCCATCTTCACTTGGACCGAAAACGTTGTGCAGTACTAATCCATCCTCTTTGAGTATCCACATTTTATTTGAAGAAATTTTGACATCAATGATTGCACCCTGACAAAAAAAAGCGATCAAGTTTAAAGACTTTGCTTACTTTAAAGCAAGGAGAATATGATAATCTAACTCACCTCCTCAATGGAAAAGTTCATTGTTAAGGGCTCAATAGAAAAACTAGTCTTCCCTCCCAGATTAAGATGCAAATTGTATAAGGAGATCATCTCACCATCAACTTCCTATAAGTTTAAGAGGAAAGAAAGTGAAGCAGATATCAGAAACTCAAATTAATCCACCAATCAGCAAGTAAATATCAATATCAAATAAAGATTGCAAAATGGCTGGGCCAAGCGGGTTCGATAACAGATCAAATGGGATACTTTTGCAAAGAGTCAATTTAAGTTGACCAAAAACACTTTTTTTCCAGCTTTCTAAAAAAATTCTCTATGAATTATGTTCTTCAGTATGACTATAAAAGCAATAATATTACAATAACAATCTAATCTTTTATATAAATAAATATATTAGATATTTGCTCCATTTGACCATTTTACCCATCTTGTCCTTTTTAACTAATTTCTTTTATTTTACCTATTTGACCCATCCATTATTCCCTTAGAAAAACCATTGCCACAAGCATTTAACATCCCCAACAGATGCATATGATGAGAATATGTATATGATACCAAAGCTGCAACTGACAGAAACAACTTTGTGCAAACTGTGTTACCCATATTATAATATTAATCACAATACTACATTACGTTTTCAGCAAAACCAGTGAATCAATTATCATTTCGCTTGAAGTAGCTTATAATTAAGAACCATAAATGAGAACATCACGAGCTTCTACTACCCATTCTTTAAACTTAAATAGAAAATTGTGCTTTGTACATAACAGATGTGACTAAATGATTGGATACACAACCTGCTGATCATAATGCCAGCCCAGGTCTCTTTCTTTTTCTTTTTGGTCTAAATTCAAAAGCAGATACCTCACACAAACGGATTTAGAACATAATTGTTGGTAGCATTTCTTTCAACATTCCATTCATTGGGAGATCAAAAAAGAAGTTCATCTATAGCCATGAATTAGTCGATTAAGCATGCATGATAGAGGCAACATTCTCAAAGTTCACCCTGTTTGTTTTTAGAAAAATATGTGTCTGAAGAAGGCGCATAATCTACTTGTCCTTACAAAAATACTATTTTATAACGGTATATTAATATTCTAGCCTAGCTAACATCAATCATAATATAATCGAAACTAGAAATTTACCCCACGCAATGGGGCGCGTGGTGCCCTCGCGTTGCGAGGTGTCATTGATGTGGTTAGGTAGCATTGCGACATAAAGCGGACTCAATTTTGAATAAAACTAGATTTATAACCCACGCAATGCGACAAGGTAATTCGTCATGTTTTCAATAATAAAAACCAAAAAGTGGATGAAAAAACAAAAAACAAACCTCAAAAATATGTTGAACAAAACCCCACCCCCATAACTCAAACCCAGGTGGGTTCAACCTGTACGTGTGCGCCTAATTGCTAGAGCAAGAACACTTTTTGGGTTTAATAAATGCAACCAAATTCTTATACACATGTAAATTCTGAAAAACCAAAAATAAATGAAAAATAAAACTTGCGATCCAATCATGGCTCACAACGTTCTGCTTGCCTGCCGGCTGCCACGTTCTGCTTGCCTGCCGGCTGCCACTATTTATCAATGTTTCAAAATCATATAGATATAATTTATGTCATGTCAATATACACGTCGACGCGTAAAGTCGTGAATATACTGAAGGCCCAACGATCTCCAAACGAACAAAAACGTAACAAAACGCAGGTTGAAAAGGATGAAGAATAAAAACTATTTGATCACAAACATTGTTGATCAAGACTTTAATTAAAGAAAACTAAATATTTGATATCTTAACCATCAACCAAACAACCCTATTTATACTAAACAAAACAAATCCTACTATGACTCATACTCCTATCTTCTAGGAATTAAAACAACTTGATAAACATCAAACTAAATAACTAGATAAACATACTAACTAAATAATAACTAAATGACTCTTAATAAAACTAAAACTCCACCCATATAGGATTTAACTTTGACTTTTTTATGTGAATTAACAAAGATTAATTCCAACAATCACCCCCTTAATCTTTGTTTTTTCACAATAATGCTAGTCTTTCCTCATATTGAACAAAATGAGCTATACCTTTCTTATCATCCTCTTTATCCTTCCACTTGGTACACTCATATGCAAAGTGACCAAATTCACCACATTCAAAACACCTGAATTCGCTCTTATCTCTGTTTCCTCGACCTCTTCCACGTCCTCTTTCTCCTCTACCAAAGCCTCTTCCTTGACCCCTACCACGGCTTTGATTACCATCACCTCGTCCTTTTTCATGATGCCAACTTTCTAAATCAATAACTTTTTGATTACTTGAACTTGCTAGTAGAAGTTTACCTTGATCATTCTCTTCTGGTTCATCGTGACTTTTGAGGCGTTCCTCATAAGCTTTTATCCTTCCCACTGCTTCCTCAAAAGACATATCTTCAAGTTCTGAGTATTGCTCCATAGATGCCACGATAGGTAGGAACTTCTTTGGAACCGAGTTGAGCAACTTACGTACAATCACTTCATCTTCAAGGCTTGAACCAAGGCTTTTAAACTTTGCCGCTATGCCAGTTAACTTACTTGAAAAATCATCCACTGTTTCACTTTCTTTCATCTTCAACATCTCCATCTCGCTCCTTAGGGTTTGTAATCGAGCTTTCTGCACTCTCTCTGCTCCTAGATGTCGAACCCTAATTGATTCCCAAACATCCTTTGCATCCCTATGTTTTGACACCTGAAGTAGAACATCCTCAGGCAACGTTTGGAAAATAAAAGCTCTAGCCATCAGATTCTTTCTACTTTCAACTGCCGCCCCTGTTACGGATCAATCGCCTCCCATAACCCATACGCTTGCAAAATTGATTCCACCATAATTGACCAACTTGTATAATTGGTGGATGTCAATTTAGGACACTGCAATGGAATGTTGCCTTGCTCTCTTGCCGGTATAATTGGTTGGTCTGCCATTCTTTTCTTGCTTGCTTACTTTTCTTCTAAACTTGCTTTCTTTTTTTCTCACTTTCTCTCCTTTCTTTCTTACTTGTTTTCTTCTTTCGTTCTTCTTGCTTTCTTTCTTTCTTTCTTCTTGCTTGCTTTTTCTTTCTTTCTTTCTTTTACTTTCTTCTTTTCTTCTTTCTCTTTCTTTCTTCCTGCTTTCTTCTTTCTCTTTCTTTCTTCCTGCTTTCTTCTTTCTTTCTTTCTTTCTTTCTTTCTCTTCTTACTTAGTTTCACATGGATTCAAGGATTTGAATCCAACTTTCTTCTTGTTGCTTCTGTGTTTAAACAGAAAGCATTCTGTTTTCTTGTTGTTGTTGTTCTCTGCCAGAACAGAACACGAACAACCTTTCTTTTGTTGCTTTTGCACTCAGATCAAGAGCTTGGTATAGCTCTGATACCAATTGAAGGCCCAACGATCTCCAAACGAACAAAAATGTAACAAAACGCAGGTTGAAAAGGATGAAGAATAAAAACTATTTGATCACAAACATTGTTGATCAAGACTTTGATTAAAGAAAACTAAATATTTGATATCTTAACCATCAACCAAACAACCTTATTTATACTAAACAAAACAAATCCTACTATGACTCATACTCCTATCTTCTAGGAATTAAAACAACTTGATAAACATCAAACTAAATAACTTGATAAACATCAAACTAAATAACTAGATAAACATACTAACTAAATAATAACTAAATGACTCTTAATAAAACTAAAACTCCACCCATATAGGATTTAACTTTGACTTTTTTATGTGAATTAACAAAGATTAATTCCAACATATACGTTGATGAAATTCAATACTCTAAATAAACAAAAAGAAACCGATTAAGAAATTATCATTGATATGTCAGAAAAAAGAGAAGCCGTTTGAAAAATAAACACTGAAAAGAACTTTTACATTGATAAAAATTATATAAAAAATCATAACCATTGGAATTTAACCACTAAATGATAAATTTGTTAAAGAAGTTAGTAACAAAGAAAATGAAATGATTAGAAAAAAACAAATATAATAGTAAAAGAAAAATTATCAAGAAAACTTATGTTTTAGAATAGAAAAGGATGGACAGAAAAAACTAAAAAGCTTAGAAGCACAAGAACCAAGCAGGGGTAGCAGACTAGATTCGACCATGGGTGGGTGGCAAATAATGGAGAAGATCTTTGACCACAAGTCCAAAACCCATGTTGTGCTAACTATCACTAAAAGAATATAAAACATAAAGCAAGAGTCAGTGGCTTCCTATTGGCCACCGACCTTGCTCAATGTTGTATTATAAACTTTTAGAATATTATTATTATTTAAATAGTTGAGATGGCACGTAAAAAGGGTTGTGTGGAAAAATTGTGGTTGAATTAAATACAGCAAATGTGGTTAATATATGTAAATGTAATAAAAAAAAGGGTACAGTAAAAAAAACTTTAAGAAAAAATAGTAAAGATATATGTTCACTTAAATTTGAAAATATATAAAAATATATAATAAATAGTATAAAAAATGCTATCTGGAGCACATTTACTTTAAGTTGATAGTCAACCAAATCTAAGGGGTAGGGGTTCCCGAATCCAAATGTGGGTCGTGGGTTCACTACATACGCAATTTACCACCAGGACACCAACATATTTGTTTAAAATCCCAAAGCCAATAATATATAAGGAGATGTGAAAACAAAGGAAACCAAAATAATAATATAAAGATGCATGAAATTGTTGTATGTCATGCATCAGTACCTATGGCATAGACCTTGCATTTTAAAATTTTGTAGAATAATAGGTCGTACACATTTAACCTAACTTATTTTTTAACAATACTTAATTCAACTATTCATTATTAGTCATAGCTAGATGTGCTTAACAAAAATATAGCTAACAAAGAAGCCCAAAGTAGGATGGAGCCACATCTTCAAGTAGAAAAGTCTGTTTTGCAAAACAATGAGGGTAAAGTGGCAGGCATAAGTAGCCACAAAATCACTAAGCACAAGCCTACATCAATAATAAGACAAAATGTACAATGAAATCATGAGGAAACAGAATATAAGGTTGAAAGCATAATTATTAGAAAGTACCGAATTAGGCTTATGAAGGACCGCCAGAGGTAGTATATTTGCGTCATTGGTAGTTACACCTGCCCATAACCTCGCAAATCTAGCTCCTAAAATCACACATATAGAATTTAATGGCATAAACACCATATTTGCCAAAGTTGCAAAGATAAAATAAATAAACATCAGATAATGTTTCACTTGCCCCATGCATAAAAGCAAGAAGAGCAAAAGGGTTTTAACAAACTGGCTTCTAGTGGGAACCATAAGATTGTGATATACAAATTACTTTTTAATGATATTATGTAGGTCCATCATGATGTTTAGTTTGGTATGATTCATGTCTCCAAATGCATAGTAAATAATATCACATCTGCTTGCTTAGCTTCCTTGTTAGTCAGCGACAATCTTAAATACAACAAATGATTTGTATAGATGCAAAATCAAAATTAATTAATATTGTTAACAATTGATAGATGGTAGCATGTATAATATAACCCTAATAATAACCCTAATAAGGAACAAGCATAATCAAATTGGCTACTCAATGAATGAATGAAGACACATTTTGGCTTGAAAAGATCTATAATCTTTCATTTCATAAAACTTATATTATATATGTAAATAATTAAAATGTCACGCTTAGCTGTCATTTTGCTAAAGAATTCATAGATTAGGGTATTGCATTAACCGCGAAAATATCGCTAGACGTGAAAAAATGGGTTTAGTAAAGGGTTGGATAATGTGTCCAAAAGAATAAATGTTAGTTTGGGCTATTTGGGTGTGTCAACTAGAAACACTTTTGTTCTCACATTTTTGTTCCTATTACTAGTTTATGGTAAGTGCTCTTAAAATATACTATAACAACGATAATTTTTTTATTGTATGATTAGTAGATTGAATAAATATACACTTTACACGACATTCAAACCTGTTCAACCCATTTAATACATTTTTTAAGTAAACTTTACAGTTTACCCATTTGACCAGTTGGACATAAAACATAGCCCTACACGACATTCGAACCTGTTCAACCCATTTAATACATTTTTTTAAGTAAACTTTACAGATTACCCATTTGGCCGGTTGAACATAAAACATAGCCCTACCCACTGATAAGTAAACAGGTGGAAAATGTCCCCTCTAAGTATTGAAGATTTTTGTTTAAAGAAAAGAACATAGAACTTGCCTTCGGATGCTGACGTATTCATGGAATAACTCAATAGTTTGCTACAACTCAAAAGGTCCCACACTCGTAATACTCCATCCAAATGCAGCACAAATAGAAGTTTTCTCCCATGAATCTCTAAACATACCAGATCTTTCACCGGAGCAACAGTTCTCCTATATGATAATTAAACAATTAGCTTCATAAAGTTGCATGCAAAATTTCTCTTCCTAAGTTCCTAGTATATATAGAGACAATATACTATAATCCATCAAGTATCATATGTTATAAGAAGGTATCATATCTATACTACCTAAGTGCAGATGAAAAACAAACAACTTTGTGGTTCAAATTTTACATGACACAACAGAATTTCAAAATCACTTGTAATCATTAAAATAAAAATAAAATCAGTATATATATAGATACTCGCACTTGTTTGAATATATAAGTTTTTGGCTTTAGTTCAGCAAAAGTAAACAACTGGCTCCAGTTAGAATACACACATTTCAAACCTTATACACATTATTTAGGGGCATAATGATGATTTTATTAACTTATAAAGCATTCTAAAACGCTAGAAGATTGCATATAATGAATATATTCCAAGCTTCCAAAAATAAATATACTACAGAAGTTAAATGAATACCTCGACATTAAGCTCCACAATCGACCAAAACTGGAATCATCTCGTAGTTCATGCAAAAAACCTAGAAATTGTGAAGTCATTACAGCATGTCATTTTCGCATGTTATTAAAATGTATGGTAGCTGATCTACAGGGGGTCAATTTTAGTGGTGTTTTACCTCAAATTATGCATTGGGCCAAGTAAAAAAGAGCTAAATTGGGTCAAAATAAAAACAATCAGCCAAACAAGTTAAAAGTCGACTGAAGGATGTTGTTTGTGCATCAAGCCTCCAAAATTAATGTATTCAAAGATTTAATTTTATAACAACAAAATTATTTTTGGTATTACAGTTAACACAAATATTATTTACAAAAACAAAACGAAAGGCATAAATGAGTATTAACAAATCAAGCCTTACTCAACTTGGCTGGTTAAGCCGTTTTAAAATTTGGCCCATTCAACCCACTGATCTAGCCACATCTGTAAAGTAGCATTAAAGCAAATGTACATTATTATAAGTCTACAAGCTTTTAGTGACAATAGAGCGCCCACGAATAACATGTCTTTACAAACTTGGGTATTCCAGGGTAAAGCTAGTTTAATATTTGGTAACTTATTAAATTTTATATTTTGAATATCACTCGCACATTCATATGAAAAGGTATCCTTAGTTAATCCAAACCTGGAGCAGTAGAATCAAGCACGCCAAGTCGAAAACAACCAACGGATCCATCCTGTCCCCCTATTACAAGACAACCAGTGGTGGCTGCTATAGCTGTAATTGCTCCATAATCACAATAACTTGTAACATTTAACTCAACAACCTCATTAGGTGGCAAAACAGAGCATACACCATAATTAGTAATATTGGTCAGCCTAATAAGATAGGCAACTCCAGCAACAGTCAACGTATAAAGCATGTACGGGTTCCCAGAAGCACTAGAGACCTGCAAAAATTGACATTTGTGCCATAATATTCCAAGCAATACACAACAATTTGGACTAAACTATTAAAAAGAACAGCCGAAACTAAAAGGAAAAAACCTCGCTTTTGCATATATAAGCATATGGAGATAGTGCGCTAGCAAATTCAATCCGCAAACCAACCCTTGGAAATTCGGCAAAGCTGCAGAATTCAACTATCTCCAGGACATTTGGACAACTCTTGTTTATTCTCCTGTTATGCCACAAGTCATCAGCATATGGCAATTATTACAAAAAAAAATTTGGAAGGTGTCATTTCTATAAGTTCTAGCAAACGCCAGATAGATTTACGCCTGCCAACCTCCTATTCTAAGCATGAACATAAGACTCAAAAAAGATATAAGGGTGAGCACCAGGTTGGAACTGGACCAGACCAAAACAAAATAAAAATAAAAGATAAAAGACAGGGGAACCATATAGTACTGGGCCTATTTAAACGGGTCCAGTACCGGTTTATATTAGAGTGGGATCTTGGAATTAATTATTAAAATCGGTGTTGAAGGGATCAAACTGAAAGTGGAGGATTAGGATTATGAGTCAGCAGCAAGTTTTACCAAACAATTCTTCCCTGCACTTTTTATTGTACATGTTTGAGATACCAATGAGCTTCTTGAGCTAATACATGGGATCAAACAAAGACGATCGGAGTAAAAAAGAAGCAACGATGAATAAAAGGCAAGGCAGAGCAACGATCAAACAATAGTAAAACGGAATCTTGAACCAAATAAAACTTTATTAGAAACAAAAAATAAAAAGGGAAAAAGAGAACTAAAAGATAAACAAAGAAATTGGACAGGGTGTCGGCACCACCCTGTCTAGGGTTTAGACATTATGACGACGGCTTAGGTTTGTATTGTGGTGACAGCGCTGAGGTGGTAGAGAGCCCGGTGGCTTTGACACCATGTTAGAGGGTAAAAGACTGATTGAATATTATTGATAGCCTAATATGTTTAGTTACATTATATAGAGTTCACAATAAAACACTAAAAACCTAACCAAGCTCGTGGAATCATACTAATAACCCTAATAATTATTATAATAAAATAGTCTAATAGTTTGGTCCCAAAAAACATGAACCAGATAAAACTATGGGTTTGCCTTTATTTGAAAAAACGAGTGTGAAACAAAACCATTTCAAGTTGAATATATATATATATATATATATATATATATATATATATATATATATATACATATGTATATATATATATATATATATATATATATATATATATATATATACATATGTATATATACATATATATATATATATACACATATGTATATATATATATATATATATTTATATATATATATAATATAGGCGAGGGATCAAATGAGAACTAGCTTTTTTTGTGAGAACTCTAGGAACCAATCTCAACCACTAGTTCTCAATGGCAAAATTGTAATTAACAAAAAATATTTAAAAATTAATAAATCAAAAATAATATAAAAATAAAAAATAAAAACACAAAATGTTCCCCTACTTTTCCTCTTTCATAAAAAAATAAAAAAAATTATAAAAAAATAAAAAAATTCCCGTTTTTTTTAACGAAATTTGTTTTACACATGTGTAATATCGGATTTACACACGTGTAAATCCAGTACTACACCTGTATAACTAGATTTACACATATGTAAACAATGGATGTATGATTTTTTTTAGAAAAGTATATCAATATGGTAGACGTTGGAAAGATAAAAAAAATACTGAATTTTATGGTGAATTTTTTTTGAAAAAATGATGTCGTGAAAAAAAGTTATAAACGTTTTTAAAAAAAGGGGGAAATGGCATGTGATTTGCATGTGATAAAAAATGAGTGGTTAAGATTGGTTCTTAGAGTTCTCACAGAAAAAGGTGGTTCTCATTTGAACCCTCCCATACATATATAATATATACATATATATATATATATATATATATATATATATATATATATACATATACATATATATATATATATATACATATACATATATATATATATATATACATATACATGTATATATATATATACATATACATGTATATATATATATGTATATACATATACATATATATATATACATATACATATATATATATAGATATATGTATATATGTATATATATATATCTATTTATATACTATATCTCTACATACACATATATTATATAGATATATGTATATGTATATGTCTAATGTATATGTATATGTATATGTATATGTATATGTTAATATACTATATATCTACCTATATACATATATCTATATATAATATGTATATGTTATCTATATATATGTATCTATATATCTATACATATATATATGTATATCTCTCTATATATCCCTGTATATGTATCTCTCTATCTGTCTCTCTCTCTCCCTGTCTCTGTTCTCTCTCTCATCGTATCTGTATATGTCTATGTATCTCTCTATCTATACTCTGTATATCTATATATATCTGTATCTGTCTCTCTATCTCTTCCCTCGTATATATTCTCTCTCTTAACTATCCCTGTCTATGTATTATATATATGTATATGTATCTGTATATATATATCCCTCTGTCTATATATCCTATCTCTGTCTCATGTCTCTGTCTATGTCTCTGTCTCTATATTATACATATGTATATCTATATATCTATATGTATCTGTATCTCTATATATTCTCTACATATGTCTATCTTCTCTCTCTCTTATACTATCTCCATATGTATATTATAGATCTACATCTACATATATATATATATATATATAATATACAAATCCTACTATATCTGTCTATCACATCTACCTCTATCTATATATCCATATACATATCTATCTGATATGTATATCTGTATATCTATATCTATATGTCTATATCTATGTATCATATGTAGGGGAGGGATCAAATGAGAACTCCTTTTTTTGTGTGAACTCTAGGAACCAATGTGAACCACTAGTTTTCAATGGCAAAATTGTAATTAACAACAACATAATCAAAAAAATCATAAAATAAAAATAGTAAAAAATAAAAAAAGTAAAAACACAGGAGTGTTTCTTTCGTTTCCCTCTACCATTAAAAAAAATAAAAAAATTTATAAAAATAAAAAAAAATCTCGTTTTTTTTACGAACGTCATTTTACACATATGTAATTCTTGGAATTACACATGTGTAAACAGAATTTACACATATGTAATGACTAATTACACATGTGTAAATAACGGTGGACGAATTTTTTAAAAAAATATATCAATATGGTAGGCGTTGGAAAGATAAAAAATAATGAAATTAATGGTGAAATTTTTATGAAAAAAAAATGTCATGAAAAAAAGTTATGAACGTTTTAAAAAAAGGTGGAAGTGGCATGTGACTTGCATGTGACTAAAATGTGTGGTTGATATTGGTTCCTAGAGTTCTCACTAAAAGGGTGGTTCTCAAGATAACCCTACCCTACATATGTATATATATATATATATATATACATATGTGTATATATAGATATATATATATACATATATATGTATACATATATATATATATTACATATATATGTATACATATATATATATATTACATATATATATACATAATATATATGTATACATTATATGTATATACATATATATGTATCATATTCTATATTACATTACTATAGATACATAATATATATGTCTACCATATATATGTATATACATCGCTATATCATATATATCTATATTCTCTATATATATGTAATATATATATCCATAATATATATGTCCATATCTCTATCTATATATATATTATCCTCTCTCTCTCTCTCTATCATACATATATGTACTCTCCCTTATATCTTATCTCTATCTCTGTCTATCCTCTCTATATCTCTCTATCTGTATCCATCTCTCTTATCATCTCTCTTTCTCTCCCTATATGTATATATATATAATATCATGTATATACATATATATGATATATATATATATATACATATATAATATACATATAATATATAATATATATATTATGTATACATATATATTAGTATATGTATATACATTATATGTCTATACATATATGGGGAGAGATCAAATGAAAACCACGTTTATAATTGAAAACCGTGAAAACCACCACTACCCAATCACATAACTTATAATTGATTTAACATTTTAATTGTTTAAAGTTTTAAAGTAGATTTGAGTAAATTTCAACCTTATTTTTTTGAGGTCATTATATAATTTTTAGTTTAAACTCCAAAGAACGACAATGATGACGAAACAACTTACGTATACGTAACTTGTATAAGTTACATGTATGCAACTAGTAGTTATACATTTGGTAACACGTACTTACATATACATAACTCTTACATATACGTAACTTTTAGTTGTATACTTTGTAACACGCACTTTCATATATGTAACCCCTAGTTTTTATGCTTTTCTAATATAATATGGTTTTCATTTGAACCAATATGTATATACATATATATGTATACATATATATGTATATACATATATATGTATACATATATGTATACATATATATATATATATATATTGTGCATATATATTATGTATATATATTATATATATATACTAGATATCGATATATTCTCTATATATACTCTCTCCATATCTCTATCATAGATCTTCATCTCTCCCTATTATATGTATCTCTCATCTGTCTCATCCTGTCTCTCTTCCGTCTCTCTCTCTCTCTCTCTCTCTCTATCTTCCGTCTCTCTCCCTCATCTCTCTCTCTCTCTACCTCTATCTCTCTAGATCTCTCTCTATTCTCTCCTCTCCCCCCTTCCTCTCTCCCTATCATCTCTAGATTACATCTCCCCTATACATCTATCTCTACATATACATCTATCTCTCTATCTATCTATCTATATATATCTAATATATACATATTACATATACCTATACCTATCTTACATATCCATCTACATATATATATACATACTACATATATATATATATCTATATATATGTATATATATAATATATAATACCTATATATGTATATATATATATCTATATATCTATATATATGTATCTACATATATATATATGTATATGTATATACATATATATATATGTATATATGTATATACATATCTATATGTATATATGTTATCTATCTATCTATGTCTCTCTGTCTTCTCTATAGATCTCTGTCTATGTATCTCTCTCTGTATTATGTCTCTATATAGCTCTCTGTCTCTGTCTCTCTCTCCTCTCTCTGTCTCTGTCTCTCTGTCTCTCTCTCTTCCTTCTCTTTCTCTGTTCTCTCTAGCTCTATGTCTCTGTACTCTATCTCTATCTCTCGTCTCTTCTCTTTCTCTCTCTCTCTGTCTCTCTCTGTCTCTCTCTGTCCTCTCTCTCTTCTCTCTCTCTTTCTCTTCTCTCTCTCTCTCTCTCTCCTCTCTCTTTCTCGCCTCTCTGTGTGTCTCTCTCTCTCCCTCTGTCTCTTCTCTCTCTCTCTCTTCTCTCTCTTTTCGCTCTCTCTGTGTGTCTCTCTCTCCCTCTGTCTATTCTCCTATCTCTCTCTCTCTCTCTCTCTCTCTCTCTATCTCTCTCTTCTCTCTCTCCTCTCTCTGTCTCGCTCTCTCTCTGTGTGTGTCTCTCTCTGTGTGTGTCTCTCTCTCTCTCTGTCTCGCTCTCTCTGTGTGTGTCTCTCTCTCTCTCTCTCTGTCTCGCTCTCTCTGTGTGGTGTCTCTCTCTCTCCCCCTCTCTCTCTCTCTCTCTCCTCTCTCTCTCTCTCTCTCTCTCTCTCTCTCTCTCTCTCTCTATCTCTCTCCCCCCCCCCATCTCTCTCTCTCCATCTATCTCTATATCTCTCCACCCCCATATCTATCTCTACCATCTATCTATATATATTATGTATGTATCTTTCTATATATATATATATATAGCACACACACAAGATATCTATACATATATATATATCTGTATGTATATTTATATATATATTATATATATCACACCACACATATATATCTATACATATATATATATATATATGTATATATATATATATATATACACACACACACAATATATCTATACATATATATTATATATATATATATAATATATGTATAGATATATATGTGTGTGTGTGGTATATATATATACACACACATATATATATATATACATACATATATATATATATATATATATATATTATATATATATATATATATATATATATATATATCTATATATATATATATATATCTATATATATATATATGTGTGTGGTGTGTTGTGTATCTATAATCTATATGTATCGATCTCTATGTGTGTGTGTATATATCCTATATGTCTATATATCTATATATATATCTCTATCTATATCTATCTATATCTATCTCTCCCCCACCCCTATCTATCTATAATATCCCCACACATATATCTCTCTACATATATATTATATATATATGTTATAGATATATATATGTGAGCAAAGACAAAAAAGCAAAAGCAAGAAGAACAAAGTAGGCAAGAAGGACGATTCCATTCCGGCCTTGGTTTGCAAATAAAGACAAAGGAAAAGAAGCAGCAAGTTTAAAAGAAAGAAAAGTATATGCAAGCACACAAGAAAATGAAAAAAAGAAGTGTTGTTATTTAACTGGAAAATGAGAGAAGTGTTAGAAATAAGACATAAGCAATATGTAGACCATAATACTTATCATGATGATAGTGAACGAAAGATTGACTGAGCCAATCAAAAAAAGTGGTTTGAATGATCAAGGAGTACACCAAAAGCAACAATGTGAGGCAAACGATCCAAGAATCAAAGTTTTGAAGTTGAGAGTCTTAAAATTGAAGATCTTGGAGGAACAAAGTTAAGATTAATGGAGAAAATGTTAAAAATAATCTTGATGGTTCAGGTCGGTTTGGGTGATCCAAGTACGTGAGGGACTGCATTGACATAAACCAAACAGTGGTTGGCTAAGTTTGGTGTAAAGTCAACAAATGGCTTGTTTATTTAGAGTTTTCTTATCATAGTATTGTTTTATTAGTATGGTATGTATTTCTTAACTGAGAATAAGAGATTGAGTTGGTTAGAAACAGAATAGCTTGGTGAGCAAGTTTATCTAGTATAAATATAGGGTCTACGGGTTATTCCAATGTGTTGGCTGTTCTTGGTTTAATATAAGGAGTTGAAAAGCGGGTTGCTCTAAAACCTTTGTGGCGTACCGGTGTGCTGCGTCTTGAAATCTGATTTTCCAAAAAACACAGCAACGACTGTTTAAACGTGGTTGCTGGTAATTCGAACTCAGCAGTGGACCGTTGATTGTGACTGGGCAGATCAGCAACTTATATGATGATAATGAATACAGGTAGAATATAGCGCAACAAACCCACAAAACCAAAAACAGATTGCAAAAACAAACACAGAATTTACATGGTTTAATCCAAACTGACCTACGGGCTTTGTCCACAGATGCAAATATGCAATAGCCAGTAGATGTTATTGATTTGGAAGTGGACGTGACGAGAACTACAATTAAATACGGGGTCTATTTATAGACTAAACAACAAATATGGCTGCCTTAAAAGTCCTAGGGCCAGATGCCAAAAACAGCCTCCACATCTAGCACGCCCAAGTTGCAAACTGATGCAATTAGGATCCCAATTTTAACCAAGGCTGCTTCCCGATCATAAAATTAGTGCTTTCACTAGCATCATGTGTTCATGCTTAATAACTTATAGCTAATGCTCATACCTCCGTACCATTCACTAATGCAATTTAGTTATCTTACAGCTTCTTATCAAGAAAAGGAATGGATAGTTTAACTCATCAGAAGCAAAGAACCACTCCACCAGTCCTAGAGTTGATCCACTTGTCTAGATACTAATATACTATCAAACACTGCAACAGATGAACTGCCAACTTAAACATTGGCATCAATAACATTATCAATCAGTTCACCTGAAGCACAATTGATACATTTTCTACCCCTGCTAATCAGAATGAAGATAGTCCTAACACGATAACACAACAGCATTATATATTTACTTAACTAATTCTATTTCTATCCACTTTCAACGTAAGATGTAAATATCAATATCACATTTGAAATTCAAAGACACCCCCAGTGCACTTACGTATCCTCGTTTTGTAGGGTTTAGCCATACATAGGATTGAAAGCAATAACGCAAATGAAATTACATGAAGTAGTAGTAAAGAGAGTGAAAATGCGTTAGGTTTACCAGATGAAATAGGTAGGAGGATCTCCAATGATGCAGCAAGATGAGGCGTCTTCAGTAGGAGGAGCAAAGGGGTGAGACGACGGTGGAGAAGAGGTTGTTGAAGGGACGGAGACGTTGAACCATTTGATGGCATCGCTGCCGATGATCGGAACCTCGATACCGGCTAGAGACGACCGAGCTGCCATCGATCGCCGTGGTGCAACCGAGGGTTTGGGGTTTGTGTTTGAAACTTGAAAGTGAAAACCTAGGCTAGTGTGAGAGGGAGGGAAGGGTTTAAAGTGTGGTTTAAGAGTTGAGGGTTGCGTTTGCGTTAGTGAAGAGTGAAGACGGCCAAGAACCGGGTTTTCAACCGGTCGAGAAAAATTAGATTTTTTAATTTTGACATGAATGATTTTAGTGTAAATAATGTGAATATTTAAAATTTTGAATTTGATTAAAATTTTGGATTTAGTTCTTAAAGTTTTAAAATTACAAATATAATCCCTAATTTTATAGTTATCTTTTATCAATGATTTTTACTGTGTTAGTTCAGTTAGTAATGTTAAATTTTTCAAAATAACTATTTTAACTTGTAAGGATCATCAATGTAATTTCATTTTATTATAATCTATTTATTATAAATATGTTTATTATTTAATACACAAATAAAAAATATATTAAAAAATGTCTTCTTTTAAATGGGGTTTATAAATTTTTTTAAAAGCAATATGCGGGTTTTTTTAACTTTTTAACTAAGAATTTGTTTAAGAAAAGATGTTTTAAAAATGAATGGTTTTTTTAAAAAAGAACTTTAGAAAACCAACCAGTTTAAGAAAAGTTTAAAAAATCAAAAAGTTTTAGAGTGACGCATAAAAAATGAACGATTAAAAAATGAACATTTTTAAAAAACATGTTTTTAAAAAGTTTTTTATTTGTGTATTTAAAGCATATTTTATTAAATAATAATCTTATTAATAATGAAATTATAAAAATAATATAAAAATAATATAAAAAAATAAAATCTTTAAAAATAAAAAATAAAATTTTCTTAAATAAAAATAATAGTATAGTTTAAAAGGTAAATTAAATAGATGGCTAATGTGAGTAAAATGTTAATTTTTACAATATTTAACGTCACTAATCGTTAATTAACAGACCTATGGATCATATATGAAAGAGAAAGAAATGTTAGGGACTATATTCAAATATTTTAAACTTTAAGGATCATATCCAAAATTTCAATATAACCATAGGGACCATCCATGTAATTTACTCATGATTTTATTTTTGTTTTAGTTACTTTGATCGTTTATAAACCGACTCGAGTTTATCTGATTTGAAGTGGGTTTTTGTCATACCACACCACAGCGGAACCACGAGGCGTGACGTATGGGTTCCAAAGCATATAATTATCATAAACACAAACATACCTTAGATACATAGCTTATAAAGTTCAGAGTTTTACATCTCAAATCAAATGTTTAATGATGATTCGAATCATGGAGGTACTAAAGAGATAATTGTGTATTCAAGGAGGGGCAAAGTGCAAAGTGGTTAGTGGTCTCAAATTAATATTAATAGGGAAGATAATAGTGTAGTGCGTTAGTTATGAATTTTGTTAGAAATTAAAGGCTCTTGCTTCATGCAATGAGAGAAGGTGTAACCCTGGATTATCAGTAGATCTTTTTATCTTTTCTCTCTGTAATTCCTTTAACTTTCAATCAAACATTCCCTTCCTATCATCACTTACAATCATCATATTATCATTCATATTTCTATTTTTGTTTACAATTATAATTGCCTTTTCTCTCAGTTGATCCTAATACTCATCAAATGATCACATTTGTTTCATCAAAATAAATTGTCTAAAGATTTCGCCTATATGACCCAACCCAATCAAGTTAGACAAGTAAAATCTTTCTAAACAAAATAAATGTATCTAACGTATGCTTGATTTCCTAGTTGCTTACTTACAAAGGTCACCCTTTATTTACCTGAAAAACATACATTAAAATGTCAACATAACGTTGATGAGTTCATAGTTTTTAATCATTTTAGAAAGCTAAATCGTTATTTGACAACATTAGTAGATACGATAATCAAAACAAATACATATGACCAATTCGTAGACTTGCAAGGAATACAAATAAGATGTGACATCATGAGGCATAACCAGACCATGACTTTTGAGAACTTTACCCCAACCCACCTAGCGGGTAACAAGTTGGAAAATATGTTATCATTCGGACATTTGGACTGGCGGTTAGCGCGACTAACCATGATAGGAGGTGTTAAGACCCAATAGTAGTATTCAATATTTCCACAAGGAATAGGACTTTTCGAAGGCGCAAACAATAAATCATAAACACATAAAGCTCTAATACTGTTTTCTAAAAATCACGTAAGTATGAACAAGTATGTTTTTCCCCCAATTGAAATCATAAAATTGTAAATGGGTCGTGAAAAATCATCTTGAGGGTCGGATGTGTGGTTCGGGATTTCTTGATTCAGATAGGGTGATGCTAAGCCAAAGCATTTCCTACATATATATATATATATATATATATATATATATATATATATATATATATATGTATATGTATATATATATATGTATATATATATATATATATATATATATGTATATATATATGTAGGGTTTGCCTTAGGGTTTGGTAAGTCAAAGTGCAAGTTGTTGAGGGTCAGATGGATGGGTCTTTCTTGGGCAGTGGGAGCTGCAGTGTTCTTGAGCCTAGAGCAGCTGGTCTGGCCAACTTTTGTACCATATTTCAGCCCTTTTGTTTTGAAGTGATGGTGGTCAAGGATTCCTTAACCATTAGTTTAGGGTTTAGTCTCTTTGTAACTTGCATTGTAATTATGGTTGTTTTAAGGTTGTTTTAGCATCAAGACAACAACATTCACATCCCTTTTGTACCTTTTCTCAACCGTATTTGACCAGGGATGTTGGTAAAGGTTCAATCACTATTAGTGTAGATTTAGTTCAATGGTAATTAGGTTGTAACTAGGGGATTAAATGGTGTTTTGAGGATGGTTTAGCAGCCCCTATCGACCAGCCCAAGGGCCCTAGTACGGGTCTAATTATTATTTATTAGAATGTTATTCGGTGTTGAATAAATTATTACAGCAAGGTTCGATTGTTTTCCTTACATAAATGATGGTTATACTTGATTTTTCTTATATATGAGAGTTATTATGCGTAATAAATTCATGGCTTTTTCATTACTAAATTTTTATATATTGTAACATCTTTCTAGCTTCCATTCACTAGAGGTATAATTATTAGTATGTTGCTTGTCACCTTGCGCATTGTCTGGCTAGGAGATTAATTTTAGATGCGATGCAATTTCATGCAAAAAGTGGTAGATATTCCAGCATGACCACACGCATGGGTGTGAGCGTTCCCTAAATTTGGCTACATGGTAATTTATAAATGCCACACCACATATATCTATATAGGTTGACTACTCCACATGTGAGCCGGTTAGTTCACAAAATTTATTTAAAGTGTGATCATGACATGTATGGTGGTGTTAAATTTCAGAAGGCCTAACTCATGCAAATTAAGTATATTAAGAAATTATGCTATCAAATTACTTTGAAGCTTCGTATGAATATTAACCTGAAACTAGGGTTGTCACATTCTCCCTATATTTAGAAGAATTTCGTCCCGAAATTCAGGTCATGCCATCCGGGACTAAAGTCTCCCCGAATAGAGAGGGGTACTTATTTTTCATTTGATCGTCTCGTTCCCAAGTGAATTCCAAACCACGTTTTTAGTTCCATCATACCTTCACTAATTTGATGTGACTTTGTTTAAGCTTTTGAACTTTACAATCCTTGATACTAATTGTCTCCTCGAAAAAATTAAGTTTGTTATCTATGTGAATTTCCTCTAAGAGTATGATGAGTGTCTCGTCAGATAGACATTTCTTCAAATTTAATTCATGAAATGTGTCATGTATGTTGCTCAATTCTTTTGGCAACTTAAGCTTGTAAGCTAGCGGACCAACTCTTGCCAAAATTTCAAATGGTCCGACATATCTAGGATTGAGTTTGCCATGCTTGCCAAATCTAGAAACACCCTTCCACGGTGAAACTTTCAAAAGAACTCGATCTCCAACTTGAAATTTCAATGCCTTAAGTCTGACATCGGCATAACTCTTTTTCTCGGTCTTTGCCTACTTTCAATCGATCCTTAATCCTAGAGTTCTCATAAGTGGTTTCTTGGATTACTTCAGGGCCAGTTAGTTTTTTATTTCACCTAACTTCGCCCAACAGAGTGGCGATCAACACATACGACCATCAAATGCTTCAAACGGAGCAGCTTTGGTACTAATCTGATAGCTATTATTGTATGAAAACTCAGCCAAGGGTAGGTGAGTAGCCAAATTACCTCCAAAATCAATCACACAAGCACGAAGCATATCTTCCAAGGTTTTGATAGTCCTTTCACTTTGACCATCTGTTTATGGGTGGTATGTAGTGCTCATATCTAGGCGTGTGCCTAAAGCTTTTTGCAATGATTGCCAAACCCTTGATATGAAACGTCCATCTCGATTGGATATAATCGAAATTGACACTCCGTGCTTTGACACAATCTTTTTGATAGATTCTTACAATCTTTTCTGTTTTGTTAGTTTCTTTGATTGGAAGGAAATTTTTAGATTATGTCAATCGATCGACAATAACCCAAACAGTATCATACCAGTTAGATGTTTTGGGTAATTTTGTTATAAAATTCATAGAGATTTGCTCCCATTTCCATTGTAGTATCTCAGGGTGTCACACCCCCGCTAAGGCGGAAATGCGAGTGAGTGATAAATTAAGTATCTTTAGAACACATGATACGAGAAATACTAAACGTAATTCATTCAAAAGATATGGGTTCTACATCATTGTCTTAGGTTACAAAATAAAGATTACACATATGGACTCAAATCATAAATCTATATTGAGCAATCATCCAATGTAGCCTAGATATGCAAAAGTTTGATTTCCAAGCTATCACACTTAATTATCACCTGCTAAAATAGGTAAACTAAAAGTTGGTGAGCTCGTAGAGTTTGAGACTCGATAACAGTTGTTATAGTAGTAAGCCGTTGTAAGTAAATATTAATCAAGCCATTATATATTAATGTAAATACGAGACATAAAGCCATGAGCCCACAACCAAAACTATAGCTATGAGAGAACTAAAAGCCCCTCCAATACTTATCATGAGTATTGGTTGTTGTTGCAGAAATAAACATTCAATGTGAGTGACCGATGATTGACGCGTTCAATGAGTCTAGAGAATGGAGGTGCCTACCCCGATAGTACTATCAATATGTTCTAGTGTCTCTATCCAAAAGTTAATTGGTTGCATTGTGAGAATGGGGATTTAGCATGTGATAATGGTAAGGTAAACTTATGCAATATTCAAGTAATAGACATAACATATAACGCAATAATTCTAATATTGTTGTTGTTGCAAGCGTGTTTCTCCCCCAAAAGCATATAAAAGGGAAAAGGGGCTATGCGAACTCACTTTTGTTGTTGAGTGGTTAGAGATTCCTTAGCTCGAAATGTGATGATGCTAGACCGGAGTGTTTCCTACACACACACACATACATACATACATACATACATACATATATATATATATATATATATATATATATATATATATGTGTGTGTGTGTGTGTGTGTGTGTGTGTGTGTGTGTGTGCATGTGTATGTACGTAGTGATTCGTTGTAAGTTTGGTAATTCAATGTGTAAATCATCCTAGATTAAATCATTAAGTTTACTTGTAAGTTTTATCAAGTAATAGGGTACATTAGAGGTTGTTTTAAATTATATTAGTAATGTGTGTATGTTAAAACTTATTATATCTATATGTTTCTATTCACTAGAATATAGGTTATTATCGATAGTTTCTATCATGATGTGTCTACTTGTAACTTGTATTAGGGCATGTAGATAAATTATGAGAACTATATAATGACCAACTCTAACTGCTAATCATGTGTAAGTGTGAAAATCAGGCTCCAGTCCCACCCTATAACCCATTTAAAATCGTTTTCCCTTTACTATGTTCACTGCAGCACATTTCTGGACAATTGTTCGTATCTTGGTCGGATGAGGGTCCAAAACTAATTATTAAGAGGCTTGTGTATATGCATTGGAAAGCTAAGACACTAAGATAACTTTTGAAATAAAAATCACGTTTGTTGGTTAAGTATTGACAAGTTTATGGCCTTGTAAAGTTGGATCAACATTCTATTAGAAAAAGTTACTTTTGACACTTCATTTTCTTTTGCACTTTTGGGAGACCAAATGCCCATGGAAAATTACAAGACCAGTTGGATTTGAAATATAACATGTTGAAAATAACTCTAGGCTCAAGAAACAACTCATTTGGTTTATTTTTGATTAACTTACAACCTCTTAAATTCGAGTCTATAAATCTGTCTGGTTGCTGTCCATGCTGGTTTCACAACCTTGTTGTCATGTCTTCTAAGTTTTTAACTAGAGATTGAGTATTACACATGTTAAAGAACTAAAACTAAGTGTGAAAAGTATCTATTTCATGTTTCAAATAATGGTTTAAGTGTGTGCTTAGGGTGATTTTAGTTCTACAACGTATGTGTAATCTTAAAGACCCTATTATGACCAGTTACATGTTCTTTCTAAACTTGGTTTTCTAAACTGTCATGGACCTTGTTAACGACTAATATATCATTTAAAAGTTTTTGTTTAATTGATTTTAAGTTCATGCCCGTTGGTAAGTGTCAGTGCAAGAAGAAACGCGTGTTAGAGGTCCAAACCTTGCTCTCGTTTCCTCATCTTCTCACGATCATAACAGCAGCAAGGAGTTCTTCTGGCTGAGTTTGAGTAGGGATTTAATGGGATTGTGGTGTGATAATAGTCTGTTATAATATGGGTTTTATAAGAGGTTTAGTGTGGAATCAAATCATGAGATGCTAAAGCATCTTTGAATAACTTTTGTTTGAAATTTAGTTCTTCTTGGGCAGCAGCAACAGCAGCATTCTCGAGCAGCATCCCAGCAGCATATCACATCCCTTTTGTACCTAGTTCATGCCCTCTTTGACCATCATGATGTGAAGTTTGTGCATACCTTTGACCCTTGGTTCCTGGCCAATTTATTCTACATGTATAATGGTTCTTTCTACCTCTTTGAACTAAGGATTAGAGGGTTTTTGGTGGTGATTTGATGCTGTCCATCAGCCTCCATTGAGCAGCAGGAAGGGACCAGTAACAGCTTTTTTTGACCAACCATGAAGTGTTGTTTTGTTGGTCTATTACCCACTACTTTAAGGTTTAACGTCCCTTGGTATTTAGCATTATTTATTGAGAGTTTTAAGAGTGTTTTGGGGTTTTTTGGCCTCAATAAATTGAGCATCATAAGGGCATGAGCATGGTTTTGTTCGGGTTCTTGAATTTACCAATTGATGTTAATGGGTTTGGTGATTTATGCTTTATGAAATACTAACAGATGTTATGTTGCATTAAACTTGGTATGTTGACATGCTAAGAATTATGCTTAACGACGAAACATTCATGCAAAGTTGGTAGCTTCATGCATGATTATATGCATAAATGATGTGTCAGGGGTTATTATTTGCTATCATCATGAATCGATCACATAATGGCATTTATGCATGAACCTTCTCTATATGTAATTGCGTACTTAATCTAATTCTCTATTAAGTTCAGGTCATATTAGTTAATAACTCAAAGTTAAGTAAAAGTATTATGGTTTGATGAGAGTTAGAGTTTTGAGCTTAATATGTTAGGCTATAAAGTTACTTGAAAATTCACGAATGTTACACAGGGTGTTGTAGGAATCCAAATGGTTTCTAATATTCTAGCATACTGCCTAAACCTTCGAACACGTTAAGCACTTACTAACATATGTGACGATATCTCCTTTCATATTGGGCCACCAATTAAATTCCTTGACATCCATTTACATCTTATCAGCGGGCGGGTGAATTGAGTAGCGAGACTTGTAAGCTTCATCCAAAACCAACTCCTGTAAGTCACTGGTACTAGGTACCCGAATTCTATTCATGAAATAAAGTGTCTCGTTTGGCTTGGGTTCCCACTTATGAATCGTACGATGTAAGACTTCATTTGTTACATTTTCTTCCCTAAGCGCTTCGTTTTGTGCACTTCGAATTTGAAGACTTGTTTGTATGGTCATTCCTAGTGCACAGACATGTGGGGTTTTAACCCTGTCCTTTCTACCCAATGCATCTGCCATAATGTTTACCTTTCTAAGATGGTACTTGATTTCACAATCGTAGTCGTTTAACAATTTCACCTAACGATGTTGTCTCATGTTCAACTCTTTTTGATAAAAAATGTGTTGAAGACTCTTATGATCAGTAAAAATGGTACATCTTGTACCATATAAATAGTGCCTCCATATCTTAAGTGCAAACACCACCGGTCCCAAATCCAAATCATGAGTTGTGTAGCTTCTCTCGTGCACTTTTAGTTGTAAGGATACAAAGGCTATAACTTTATTTTTTTGCATTAATACACAACCCAGTACCTGATGTGATGCATCTTAGTCCACAACAAAGTTGTTGGTTCTCTTGGGAAGGGATAGGATTGGTGCATTACACAACTTCTATTTTAATAACTAAAAAGCAGACTCTTGCTTATCACCCAAATCAAACTGTTTATCTTTTTGTGTTAACGCGATTAATTATTGTACTATCTTGGAGAAATTTTCAATGAAACGTCAATAGTATCCGGCCAAACCTAGGAATTGACGTAAATCTGTCGAATATGTTGGTGTCTATCAATTTTTGATTGCTTAAACCATGGATGGATCCACATGGATACCCTTCTCATTGACAACGTGTTCGAGAAAGTGCACTTCGTGAATCCAAAATCCACACTTGGAGAATTTGGCGTACAAATGTTCATTTCAAAGTAGCTTTATAATTAACTTCAAATGATGCTTATGATCTTCCCTAGACCGTGAGTATGTCAATATTTCATTGATAAACACAATCACGGAATAAGGCTTACATACTCTAATCATGAGGTCTATGAATACAACCGACACATTTATCAAACCAAAAGGCATGAAGAGAAACTCGTAATGACTGTAAGAAGTCCTAAATGCGGTTTTTGGAATATCATCCTCTTGAATTCTCAATTGATGATAACGTGATCGCAGATCAATCTTCGAGTAGAAACTAGAACCTTGAAGTTGGTCAAATAAATAATCAATTATAGGATGTGGATATTGATTCTTGATAGTTAGCTTGATCAACTCCCGATAGTCGATACACATCCTAAAGGTTTCATCTTTTTTCTTAGCGAACAAAACCGGAGCTCCCCATGGCAAGAAACTCGATCTTATAAATCCTTTATCCATTAATTCTTGCAATTGATTAGACAATTCCTGCATCTATGATGGTGCTAGACGATATGGCAAATAGTGTTGTAAAAATCAGACTAGGCAGTTGATTAATCAGTAGTCGGCCCATAGCCTTGTTGATTATAGCTAATCGGCGACATTAATCGCTAGGTGGTCCTGGGCGGAGGAAATCGGGATTAATCGGTGGTAGGCGGACTTAGTCGGTGTAATCAAAGGTGTAATTCCAGTTGATCAAAGTTGGTCAACAGAGTACTTTTTCTTATGAAGTTAGATCTGACCCCCAATATCCATTTAACCAACTGTGCTCCATCCATCGACCTCCTCCCCACCTGCGCCGTAACCCACCTGCTCCGGCGAACCCCCCTGCACCGACGACCCCCTTGCGTAGCGAGTCAGCAACGACTACCTGTGCAGTTGTGCTCTGGCAACCCCCTTGCGTAGCGACCACCTGTGCTCCAAGTTCCAAACATCAAGTCATCGACTCATCGCTTTAGACAAGGTGCAAGTTTACCTAATTACCTCTATTTTACTAAAGTATATATTGTTAATTGTATATATGTATATTGTCAATTACTCAATTATATATTGTCTGTTGTCTGCCTTTATTTTACTAAAGTATATATTGTCAATTGTATATATGTATATTGTCAATTATATATTGTCATATTGTGTATATACTATATTGTTAAGACTAAAGATGGTTTAGATAAGGTGCAATTTTACCTCTATTTTACTAAAGTATATATTTTCAATTGTATACATGTATATTATCAATTATATATTATCTCTATTTCAAATTTAATAGTTTACTAATGTTACAATAGCATTTAGATATTTAAATGCCATCCATGGAATCAACGGCTAGTCAAGGTACAAAATGAAACTCCGATGATATCGGTTGGGAATATAGGAAGTTGGCTTATGCAAATAAGTTAGATAAGGTGCAATGTAAGTTGTGTGATAAAGTTATGTCCGGGGGGTTATAGATTAAAACACCATATTGCGGGCATAGGAGGTAATGTTTCGAGTTGTAAAAAACAACAAAAGATGATCAACTAAGAGTTTTAAATGCAATTAGTGAGTTTAAAAACAAGAAAAAGGATAAGCAAGATAGTGATGAATCATTGAGAGCCGAGGTGAACATTGGTAAAGAAACAATTGACCTCGATGATTGTTTTGGAGAATTAAAGGAACATTGATCTTTTGGTCCTATGGATAGATTTCCAACATCCAAAGAAAACTCGGTCAAAGAAAATAGCAAATAAAGTAACCTCAACAATGTTGTTTGAAAAGAAGAAATGATTCGTATTAAAGAATACATTTGTAAATGGGCATATGAATGTGTTATTCCATTTTATGCTTTTGAAAGGGATAGTTTCAAAACATTATTAGAGGCGGTTGGTCAATTTGGACATATTGCCATGCCTCCTACTCGATATGAGATCTGTGACACCCTACATAAATCCCACATTGGGCGTGGACAGGAAAGATTCCTGGTTCATAAGGAATGTCCTGCCTCTAACATTAACAACACGTCTTGGGCGTATCGGCTGTGGATGAGAGGAGAACTCCACAGTTAAGCGTGCTCAGGTGGGAGCAATCTAGGGATGGGTGACCTCCTTAGGAAGTTTTCACCCGGGCAACCAAAAGCAAATCTTTGAGCTCCTCTTGGGCAAAGCGGTCAATATTGTTGGTGTGAGGGGCCAGGTGTTACAAAATGGTATCGGAGCCATTCCTATCTCGTTCGGGATGTGGACATACCTCACCAAGGATGGTGACTTCTCGGGCTCATCGAGGACGATGAGTCCAAGGAGGGGGGGGGGTGATTGTGACACCCTACATAAATCCCACATCGGTCGTGGACAGGAGAGATTCCTGGTTCATAAGGAATGTCTTGCCTCTAACATTAACAACGCGTTTTGGGCGTATTGGCTGTGGATGAGAGGAGAACTCCACAGTTAAGCGTGCTCAGGTGAGAACAATCTAGGGATGGGTGACCTCCGTGGGAAGTTTTCACCCGGACAACCAAAAGCAAATTCGTGAGCTCTTCATGGGCAAAGCGGACAATATTGTTGGTGTGAGGGGCCAGGTGTTACATGATCGGAGATACCTATTTAAAAAAAGAGGTTGAAAGGACTAAAGCCTCTTTGAAAAAGTATGAAGAAGAATGGAAATATATAGGATGTTCTATTATGACCGATGCATGGTCCGATAGAACAAGAAGCATTATGAATTTGTGTGTAAATTCAGAGTTAGGTACTATATATTTGTCATCTAAAGAATGTTCAGATGAAGCACACACAAGCGAAAACATTTTTGAGTATGTAGATAAGTGTATTAAAGAGGCTGGTCCGGAAAATGTCATTCAAGTTGTGATCGATAATGCATCTAATAATATGGGCGTATCAAAATTGTTGAAGGAGAAAAGACCAACAATTTTTTGGACATCGTGTGTGACACATACCATAAATCTCATGCTTGAAGGTAATAAATTTAATTATAGTTATATTTATAATTTTATTTGTTAGTGGCCTACTAATGTATATCCTTTTATTTGTTTTTGAAGCTATTGGTGGATTACCAAGGTACAAGAAAACTATCGATCAAGCAAAAAAATTAACGGTGTTTATTTATTCTCATCACAAACATTGGCCATGATGAGAAAATATACAAATAAAAGGAATATTGTGAGACCGAGAGTTACAAGATTTGCTTCCACATTTCTTACATTACAAAGTTTGTTGGAAAAAAAATCTCAACTCAGGCATATGTTTTCTAGTAAAGTAATAGGAGAAATACAAGTTTTCAAAGACGGTTAAAGGGAAATTCGTCTTTGCAACGGTTATATCTCCCTCATTTTGGAGCGGCGTTACTACTTGTTTGAAAAGTTTTGCCCCATTAGTCAAAGTCCTTCGAATGGTCGATGCGGATTGGAAGCCGTCAATGGGTTTTATATATGGTGAGCTTAAAAAGGCAAAAAGTGATTTATCAATACCTTGAATGATAATAAAAGTGCATATGAGCCTATTATTGATATTATCTCGAAAAAATCATCGAATATTCTTGATACATGCTTACATTTGGCTGCCTACATTTTAAACCCATATTACTTTTATAATAATCTGGAGATCCGAGATGATTTAGATGCCAATGATGCGGTGGTTGATTTGGTTTGTCACACCCCGACCGACGGCGGAATCATCGGGGCAGACGAATGTGAACGATTGTTCATAGCACATGGAACTAAATAAGTTGGAATAATATTAAATATCTTTTTCATTGAACAATACAAGACAATTAAATCAAAACAATACAACGAAGATATAATCAACAACATAAGATGTTTAATTAAACTAAGTCCAAGTCCTACATGAGCAAGGAGAGTTCCTCAAGTAGTAAACCTGAAACATGTTAAAAATAAAGGGTCAACTATGAAAGTTGGTGAGTTTCCATGGGTTAAACACACACATACATACATACATACATACATACATACATACATACATACATACATACATATATATATATATATATATATATATATATATATATATATATATATATATATATATATATATATATATATATATATATATATAGATTTACAAGTAGCAATTCATGTCAATGGTTATGAATTATGCAAGTTTATAGAATACACATAGCTACAATCAAACCTTGACAAATTACAAGATTACAAGATTACAAGATTAAACGATTAGCTAAGTGTTGGATTAACCAAGTAGGCTTGTCAGACCCATAGATCTATGACGTCGCCAGGCTAGCAATAGTTAATGATTGTCAACATATAATGTATCTCATATAACACTCATAATAATACCAATAACCATGACAAAAAGTAAAGATGAATTGCATGTGTATTTACAAGTATCAAGATGTTTACAAGTATAAGTTTATAAGGTTAACATGTTTCACCCCAAAAGGTGTGAAATATAGTAAAAAGGGGCATGGAGAACTCACATGGAAAACTCACGTGCTATAAGTTGCACTTAAGATAACAATAAGAAGATAAGATGGTTCCAACGATTCCTTCACGATTCAACCTAAGATTTGGTGTCTTAGGATTTGGATAAATATATGATTTAAGAGTAAACATGAATTAGGGTTTCATTTGGAATTTGGGGGTTTTTAATAACTAAATCAAATAAGATAAAATAAAGCAATCGATTATGTTTTGGTTTAATAAAGTTGGAATAAATCAATTACAAATAAGAATGATAGTGAATGATTCAATAATTAAATTTATTGAATTAATAAAGATTAAATATGATGTGTGAAAAGAAATAATTAATTATTTAAAATTTGATAAAGTTACTTAATTGAATACTTATTTAGATGAATTTAATATTATTTAAAATTATTTTATAAAGTTTTGAACTTCTAAATGATTTATTATAAAAATCTTATAATACAAGATTTTAGTAATAAGAATAAAGTATAACATATTGTTTTATAAGTTTCAAGAGTTTGAATAAAAATTAGAGGAAATTAACTAAATATGATATACATGGTTAAATGATTAGATGGATAATTAATTATTTAAATATTTATTTAAATAATCATTTATGTAAATAAACATTTAAAGTATTTGTAATAGATAGGTTTGAAGTGTTTTGAAATAACCCAAGTTTGGACTATTATAATTATATTATATAAATGACTTAAAAATATTTCTATAACCTTTTTATTCTTTAACAAGAAATTAAATTTAAGAATTATAAGTTTTAAAATCTTAAAAAATTAACTTAATAATTTTCGAAATGTTTTAATTAACAAAATAATATTTATTTAGAGTTATTATTATAATAATAATTTTTCTAATTTAAAAAAATATAAAAGGAAGCCACTAAATAAAAACGTGGCAGGGGCAGGGTTCGAACCCCTGACCTGCCATGTATAAATGCTTGATGCTAACCAACGGGCCAAAGCCCAAGTCTTGCCTTAAAACACAAATTAATTATTAAAAATCATTCTTCAAATAAACCCCCAAATCACCCAAGAACCCTAGATTGCAATTGCTTCAAATTGAACTCGAATTCGATGATGATTACAGTAATAAACATAGGGCTTTTGTTCCCCTCATGAAATCGAGTATATAGCAATGTTTAGTTACCTAGATTGAAAAGGGATTGAGGATGAACACTCGAAGAACAGACCGTGACCGTATTATGTTTGATTGGTGTTCAAACGATGATATTAATCAAACTCGTTTCACAGAGAGCTTCTAGTGGTGTACAAGATCAAAAGCCCTCTATCAATTTCGAATCTTGATGTCCAGAAGATGGCGTTCGAGTAAGTTGCAGGTCGTGATAAAAGTGGGTGATCGATTTTGTTGTTTTGGTACTTCTCAGGTGAAATTGGTGTTGAAGATAGGTTAAGAATAGTTAGATGATTGTTCAAGGTTGTTTAATTTGATTATTATAAGAGTTTAATTGGCGAACGGTTATGAAGTTGATGTCGAGCGGTTACCGAGTTCGATCGACCCTTTTAACCCGAAATAAAGTTCATCAAGTGTTCGAAACGGTTTCAAGAGATGATAGGAATCGATTCGCCCAAAAATTTGGAGGTTATAAGTATTTTAAGGGGTCGCCGGACTTGGCTGGAGCCCTTGCCGATGGTTAGCCGGAAATACGGGGGTGGGGGTGGCGGTTTGGGTTGTTTTAATTAATTACAATTTTGGTCCCTGTGGTTTTAAAAGTTGTTATTTTATGCTTGAAACCTTTATATTAAGTTTCAAAAATTACAATTTAAACCTTAGACTTATAAAACTAATAAATTAAATTAATTATTTATTAAAATTCATAACTACTAATAAAACTTTACAAGTTTATTAAAATTCATTTTATAACTTAATCATTTTAATAAGATTTTTCATTTAGTTATTTATTGTAAAATGCTTAATAAGTCTTTATAACTTTATAAAAAGAATTATTTATAAATAAATAAGTTATTACAAGTTGATTAATATTAAATTACATATTTAATGTATTTGATCCATTAAAGTTATTACATAATTTAATAATAGAAACTCAAAATGAGTTCGGGTTTGGGTTTTATCTCGGAAAATGGCGGATGTTACATGGTTGGTGTATGTAAGGCCCCGTTTCCGGGACGCCTAAGTTGGTCATTCATCGCGCATAAAACATATAAAAACATTTGTCTCATGAAAATATTGCAGCGGAAACATTCAAAAATGACATCTCATTTCATTATAAACACTTTTGCCCAATAATACATCATTATCCGATTACAAAATACATGTTTGCATTATAACACAAAAGCTTTATAAATGGATGTCATCCCAAATGAGCTGAGTAGCCTCGTGGTGCCATCCTCAGCAATCATTACCTGCCAACCGGAAAACATATAAAAAGTCAGCGTTGCTGAGTGAGTTCTAGTTTTATAATAAAACATACTTTACTTTCATTTAAAACCATTCGTTACTTTTGCATGATCACACATCATACGTACGCATAGATAATATCTTTATTATCTACTTCTTTCGTTCATTCATTCATTCAATATAACTTTACTTGCGCATCAGATATCATCCGTACCAATACCATATGCTACACCTCGATCAGTCTTAGCTACAGTTATCTTACTTGCTCTTACGGGAACCTTTACGTCAAAACTTACATCTGCACTTTCCCCCGAAAGTCGGAAGTCTAACTACACTTTCCTTCGAGTGCAACAGCCCTATTCGTGTGTATGGACACCCTTCAGTCGCATGACCTCCACGCGACTGAACACCATGCGATTGGACTCGTGCGGATGAACATCTATGCGAATGAACACCCAATCGTGCGTATGGACCTCATGCGGATGGAACTAATGCGAATGAGCACCTGTGCGACTGATCTCATGCGAATGGACTCATGCGACTAAACACCTATGCGACTGAACCCTCAATCGTGTGACTCCCCATGCGATTGGACTCCCAGTCGTGCGAATGAAACCTTAGTCGTGCGATTGAACCCTCAATCGTGCGAATGAATCCCAATCGTGCGAATGACCCTCAATCGCCTCTCAATCGGCCGTATGGCCTCCATTCGGTCGCCTAGCCCTAGCTGATGCAGAATGGAGTTCATCCCGAACCCAATCTGCCATTTTCGGCCTTCAAGCTCATCCAAACCCATTCTAAGCCTAAATCAACCATCCTAGACCTTAGGAATGCATACCAAAACACCATACAAGCACATCAAGCCCGGAAACATACACGAAACGCAATGCACACATCACACCCAAATGAGTCAAACACATACACATACAAAACGGGTTTTTGATGCTTTCCAGCCCCAAAATCGGTTGAAAACAGGTAAAAGTGGGGTCCTATAACTCACACAAACGAGCACAGCGACAAGGGCTTCGATTTGGCTTGCTACACAACGAGTTTGGCCACCCGAACCACCCGAACCGACCCTTTTTCCTCTTTTCTTCTTCTTTCCCTCTTCTCCTCTCTAGATGGCTGAAAATATGAGTGTGGGGGAGAGGGTAATGGCTGCCCTCTCCCTTATATACTCCCACTCGCCCGACTTTCTTTCGTTGGCGAGTTTGGTCCCTCGACTTTGGACTTTATTTCTTTTTCTTTCTTCGTCGGCTTCAAAATAATAAATAAGCGGGTGTTACAAGTCCACCCCCCTTAAATAGGTTTCGTCCCTGAAACTGTAAGGCCCCGTTCCCGGGACGATTATAGTTGGCCATTCATCGCACATAAAACATATAATTACATTTATCTCATAAAAGTATTGCAGCGGAAACATTCAAAAATGACATCTCATTTCGTTATAAACACTTTCGCCCAATAATACATCATTATCCGATTACAAAATACATGTTTGCATTATAACACAAAAGCTTTATAAATGGATGCCATCCCAAAAGAGCCGAGTAGCCTTGCCGTGCCATCCTCAGCAATCATTACCTGCCAACTGGAAAACATATAAAAAGTCAGCGTTGCTGAGTGAGTTCTAGTTTTATAAATAAACATACTTTATTTTCATTAAAATCCATTCCTTTTATCATGCGATCATTCAACATACGTATACACAGATAATGTCATTATTATCTTTCATCTCATTTGTTATCTTTCGTTCCTTTCATACATTCATTCTTCCGAGTCTATTGCGACTACAGGGTCGCTCACCTCAATAGCAATCTCAATGATTGCACGCTATCCGAGTCTGTTACAACCATAGGGTTGCTCACCTCATTGCCCATATTAATGTTAGCAAGCTATCCGAGTCTCTTGCAACAACAAGGTTGCTCACCTCAACGCAACATCACGATAGCACGTCACTCGAGTCTCTTGCAACGACAAGGTTGCTCACCCCATAGGCAATCTCAATGATTGCACTTCATCCGAGTCTTTTGCAACACAAAGTCGCTCACCCCATATATATATGCTTGCAAGCCTTTCTTTCGTTCATTTATCATTCATTAATGCATGCATTCTTACTTCATGTTCCTCTTTCATTATCTTTCGCTTTACATTACATAATACTTCATTCGTTCATTAACATGACATATAAAGCCACAAGAAAGATAAGCATACATCATAATAAGGAACATATCATACACATTCATCATCATCGTCATCATCATACAGGGCAACATCATACATACATAACATGCATAAACATGCAACATCATCATCATCATGCCCTACATGCTCTCTAAGGCCATAACGGTCATCTTACATGCTCTTACGAGAAACTTTACGTCAAAACTTACATCTGCACCTTCCCCCGAAGGTCAGAAGTCAAACTACACATTCCTCCGAGTGCAACAGCCCTATTCGGGCGTATGGACACCCTTCAGTCGCATGGCCTCCATGCGACTGAACATCATACGATTGGACTCATGCGGCTGAACATCTATACGAATGAACATTCAATCGGGCGAATGGACCTCATGCGGATGGAACTACTGCGAATGGGCACCTATGCGACTGACCTCATGCGAATGGTTTCATGCGACTAAGCATCTATGCGACTGAACCCTCAGTCGTATGATCCCCCATGCGACTGGACTCCCAGTCGTGCGACTGAAACATTAGTCGTGCGATTGAACCCTCAATCGTGCGAATGAATCCCAATCGTGCGAATGACCCTCAATCGCCTCTCATTCGGCCGTATGGCCTCCATTCGGTCGCCTAGCCCTATCTGATGCAGAATGGAGTTCATCCCGAACCCAATCTGCCATTTTCAGCCTCCAAGCTCATCCAAACCCATTCTAAGCCTAAATTAACCAGCCTGGACCTTAGGAATGCATACCATAACACCATACAAGCACACACAAGCCCAGAAACATACACGAATCGCATCACATACATCACACCCAAATGGGTCAAACACATACTTACACTAAAAACGGGTTTTAACATTTTCCAGCCCCAAAATCAGTTGAAAACAAGTAAAAGTGGGGTCCTAGAACTCCCACAAACGAGCACAACTTCAAGGGCTTCGATTTGGCTTGCTACACAACGAGTTTGGCCACCCGAATCACCCGAGCCACTCCTTTTCTCTTTTTCTTCTCCTTTCTCTCTTCTCCTCTCTATGTTGGCTGAAAATTTATGTATGGGGGAGAGGGTAAGGGCTGCCCTCTCCCTTATATACTCCGCTCACCCGACTTTCTTTTGTTGGCGAGTTTGGTCCCTCGACTTTGGACTTTATTTCCTTTTCTTTCTTCGCCGACTTCAAAATAATAAATATCCGGGTGTTACAAGTCCACCCCCCTTAAATAGGTTTCGTCCCCGAAACCTGTTATTCTTCGAACAAACGTGGATAATGCTGTCTCATTTCTTCCTCAGTCTCCCACGTTGACTCGGATCCCTTCTTGTGCTTCCACTGTACACGCACAAGACGAACCACTTTATTCCTTAGCCTTTTCTCATTTCGGTCGATGATTGCCACTGGTTGCTCCACATAATTGAGCCGTTCATCTACTTCGATATCTTCCAATGGAACAATCATATCTTCATCTGCCAAACACTTCCTCAGATGAGATACACGGAATGTCGGTCGAATTCCACTTAACTCATCCGGTAACTCCAGTCTATAGGCCACCTCTCCTACTCGAGCAATGATTCGGAAAGGGCCTACATACCTTGGGCTCAACTTGCCCCGCTTTCTGAATCGGATAATACCCTTCCAAGGTGAGACCTTCAACATAACCCGGTCACCCACCTGGAACTCAATCGGCCTGCGTCGTTTATCAGCATACGATTTCTGTCTGTCTTTGGCTGCCTTCATGAAGGCTTTAATCTTCTCAAGCTTCTCAGTCGTAGCCTCGATTACCTCGACGCTCCTCAATTCCTTCTGACCAATATCACCCCAACAAACGGGTGTTCTGCATCTCCTACCGTATAGCATCTCATATGGAGGCATACCAATGCTGGCATGATAGCTGTTGTTGTATGAGAATTCGGCTAACGGTAGGTGGTCATCCCAACTTCCACCAAAATCGATTACACATGCCCGAAGCATGTCTTCCAGTGTCTGAATGGTCCTTTCTGACTGACCATCAGTCTGGGGATGATAAGCCGTGCTGATATGTAACCTCGTCCCCATAGCGTCGTGGAATTTCTTCCAAAATTTAGATGTAAACCAAGTGTCGCGATCCGACACAATAGACACCGGCACACCATGACGAGTTACAATTTTCTTGATGAACAGATCAGCCAACCTCTCAGATGAATATGTCTCGCGGATCGGTAGGAAGTGAGCACTCTTCGTCAAACGATCAACTATCACCCATATGGCATCATACCCTTTCGGGGTACGCGACAGCTTTGTAATGAAATCCATGGTGATGTGCTCCCACTTCCATTTCGGTATATCCAAAGGTTGGATCTTCCCGTACGGCTTTTGGTGCTCGGCCTTCACCTGTAAGCAAGTAAGGCACTTACTCACATACTCCACCACATCGCGCTTCATACCCGGCCACCAAAAATCTTTCTTCATATCATGGTACATTTTCGTGGCACCAGGATGAATGGAGTACCGAGTCTTGTGAGCTTCATCCATTATCCTCACCCGTAGATCCCCAAAACGAGGAATCCATACACGACCGAATCGGGTTGTAACACCGAGTGTGTTTTCACCCAATTCCCCAACCAGACCTCTCATTCTTTCAGAGTTAAGATGATCTTCTTTCAATGCCTCATCTTGGAACTCTTTGACCTGCTTCATCACATCCGAGGTCATGATCAACTGATATGCTTTCACTCGAATCGGCTCGGGCCTCTCTTGGCGGCTAAGGGCATCAGCCACCACATTGGCCTTGCCCGGATGGTAGTGGATCTCACAATCGTAATCCTTTATAAGTTCCAACCACCGTCTTTGCCTCATGTTCAGATCCTTCTGCTCAAAGAAGTATTTCAGACTCTTGTGGTGGGTGAATATGGTGCACTTCGTCCTATAAAGATAGTGCCTCCAAATCTTTAACGCAAAGACCACAGCTGCTAGCTCCAAGTCATGAGTAGGATAGTTGACCTCATGAATCTTCAACTGTCGGGATGCATAGGCTATAACCTTCCCTCTCTGCATTAACACGCACCCCAATCCCGAATAAAAAGCATCGGAATAGACCACCAGATCTTCACTTCCATCGGGTAATGACAGAACAGGAGCTTGAGTCAATCTCGCCTTGAATTCTTTAAACGCCTTCTCTTGAGCTTGACCCCATACGAACTTCACATCTTTTCGGGTCAACTTAGTTAGTGGAGAAGCAATCTTGGAGAAGTCTTGGATAAATCTTCTATAATAACCCGCCAAACCCAAGAAACTACGAATCTCGGATGGCGTCTTTGGTGACTTCCATTTCATAACCGCCTCCACTTTTGCCGGGTACACCATAATCCCGTCAGGATTCACCACGTGACCCAAGAACTGAACTTCACGCAACCAGAATGCGCACTTGGAGAATTTTGCATACAACTTCTCCCTTCTCAACGTCTCTAGAATCTCCCGAATGTGACCGGCGTGCTCTGCTTCGCTCATCGAGTAAATCAGGATATCATCAATAAACACAATCACTGATTTATCCAACATAGGCCGACACACACGGTTCATATAATCCATAAAAGCAGCTGGCGCATTGGTCAAACCAAAAGACATGACGAGGAACTCGTAGTGACCATAGCGCATACGGAAAGCTGTTTTAGGAATATCTTGCTCCTTCACCTTCAACTGACGATAACCAGATCGAAGATCTATTCTCGAAAACCAACTGGCACCCTGAAGCTGATCGAACAAATCATCTATCCTCAGAAAGGGGTATCGGTTCTTCACTGTCAACTTGTTCAGCTCGCTGTAGTCGATGCACATCCTCATACTACCGTCCTTCTTCTTTACAAACAGGGCCGGAGAACCCCAAGGAGAGATACTCGGTCTAATGAACCCCTTATCAAGCAGCTCTTGCAACTGTTCCATCAATTCTTTCATCTCGGTCGAAGCCAACCGATACGGTGCTTTGGCGACAGGTTGGGCACCCGGTATCAGATCAATCTGAAATTCAATCTCTCTGTCAGGTGGCACTCCTGATAAGTCTTCTGGAAACACATCTGGAAAGTCACACACAACCGGTACATCGGCTAGTTGTGGTGTTGGCGTATCCACATCCTTTAGATAGGCCAAGTAGGCACTACATCCCGCCGCCGCCATCGAGATCACCTTCGGAATCGTAGTAACCCGATCACCATACACCGTTACTGAACTACCGTTAGGCGCCGACAACCGAATCATCTTCTTGCGACACACAATGTTCGCCTCGAAGTCCGTTAACCAATCCATCCCAAGAACCAAATCAAAACCACCTAAGGTCATCACGAACGGTCTAACAGGAAACTTATGACCCTTGAGTTCCACATCACAGTTCTCTATCATCTCAGAAATCCTGGTAGACTTACCTATGGCAGTTTCTACAACAAAGGGCGCATCAACACGTCTACTACTAACAGGCAGCTTAGCACAGAAAGCAGCAGAAATAAAACTTTTATTGGCACCCGAATCAAATAACACAGAAGCTAAAGTTTGGTTCACCAGAAACGTACCGGACACGACATCAGGGTCCGTTCTAGCTTCCTCCTGTGTCATGGTGATTGCCCTGGCGCTCGCCCTCGGTCCTTCACCTCCTGTCTTCTTCGCCCCAGAGCTCTCAGCCCTCGGCCTCTTGCAATCTTTGATCACGTGACCCTCTTCACCACAGTTAAAGCACCGGACCGTACGACAGTCCTTTGCCATGTGCCCCACCTTTCCACACTTGAAGCACAAGTTCGACCCAAACCTGCACTCCCCACTATGCTCCCTTCCGCACTTGCCACACCTTCTCGATCCCGCACCCGACATGACCACATGGCGATCATCCACCCGTGCCTTCTTATTACCCGTAGAGGCATTACCCTGACCAAACCTCTTCCCCTGCCAGTTTCGATCACCACCGCTCTTTCTGCCACCTTCAGTCACCACCATCGTCCTCTCATCATACAATCTTCCCGCCAAATCCACCACCGACCTAAACGTGCTCGGCCAGGCAGCGATCATATGCCTGCGAATATCCGCTGGCAAACCCTGGATATACCTCTTGATTTTTCGGGACAGAGGTGTCACCTGATCCGACACCAGACATGCCATCTCGTTGAATTTCGTGGTGTACTGTTGGTGTGTCATGGTTCCCGCCTCCAGTTGCAAGAACTCCCTTTCGACCTTGTCCATTTCCCGATGAGGACAAAACTCCTCAATCACCAACCTTTTCAGCTCCGACCATCTCATTCTCCCAATGGCCCTGCTACCCTCGGCTTGGACAATGTTGTCCCACCAACATAGAGTCGAATCCACAAAAGAGTGGGTAGCGAACTTCACCTTCTGGTCTTCACGGCATTCGCTGATATCCAGAACGGCCTCCATTTCTCTCACCCATCGGTGAGTAGCAGCAGCAGTGCCGTTTCCATCGAAAGTTGGGGGCTTGCACCTCATAAACGCCCCATAGTTACAGCCCCGTACCACCCCTTGCACGGGCTCATCTTCTTCCTCTTCCTCATTATCGGAGAAAATCGTTTCAGGCTCCGATTGCTCCCCCGAGGCCCTATTTCTCTCCTTCCTTTCTCCCTCTTTCACAGCCTTGATGACTTCGGTCACCACAAACGGTAAGATTGTCTGCATGACCTGATGCACTTCCTCAACAACAGCCTCCTTTACCGAGGCCCTCAAGTTTGCACTCTCATCCCCAGCCTCCGGATGAGGAGTCTTAGGTTCTTCAGGAACCTCCTTCTCAGCTCTAGGCCTTCCTCTTTTAGGTCGCGGTTCCGCATCAGGACCACCACGGCCTCCACCCCTAGAAGCTCTAGAAGATCTACCTCCAGCCATTCTCTATCACACTGAAAGATTCAAACACCAACACGGTCATTCAAGGAAACAACTCAGTTTATGTCGAGTATAGTAAGTCCCTAATTACAGTGGCCAGTTGTGATTAGCCACTTACTTTACTCTTCATACCCCAAGTATCACCTGTCCTGACTACATCAGTATTCAAATCTACATACAACACATAACCACATACCATGCGCACATAAAACCGGTTAACTTTAAGACAGCTACTCAGTTTTGCATCCAATTCCCCTTTCGTCCCATTCTCAGTTTAAGTTAAGGTTTATTTGAAAATTTTACCCATTTCACTTAAACTTTGGCTCTGATACCAACTTGTAAGGCCCCGTTCCCGGGACGCTTACAGTTGGCCATTCATTGCACATAAAACATATAATTACATTTATCTCATAAAAGTATTGCAGCGGAAACATTCAAAAATGACATCTCATTTCATTATAAACACTTTTGCCCAATAATACATCATTATCCGATTACAAAATACATGTTTGTATTATAACACAAAAGCTTTATAAATGGATGCCATCCCAAAAGAGCCGAGTAGCCTTGCCGTGCCATCCTCAGCAATCATTACCTGCCAACTGGAAAACATATAAAAAGTCAGCGTTGCTGAGTGAGTTCTAGTTTTATAAATAAACATACTTTATTTTCATTAAAATCCTTTCCTTTTATCATGAGATCATTCAACATACGTATACACAGATAATGTCATTATTATCTTTTATCTCATTCGTTATCTTTCAATCCTTTCATACATTCATTCTTCCGAGTCTGTTGCGACGATAGGGTCACTCACCTCAATAGCAATCTCAATGATTGCACGCTATCCGAGTCTGTTACAACCATAGGGTTGCTCACCTCATTGCCCATATTAATAATAGCAAGCTATCCGAGTCTCTTGCAACAACAAGGTTGCTCACCTCAAGGCAACATCACAATAGCACGTCACTCGAGTCTCTTGCAACGACAAGGTTGCTCACCCCATAGGCAATCTCAATGATTGCACTTCATCCGAGTCTTTTGCAACACAAAGTCGCTCACCCCATATACATATGCTTGCAAGCCTTTCTTTCGTTCATTTATCATTCATTAATGCATGCATTCTTACTTCATGTTCCTCTTTCATTATCTTTCGCTTTACATTACATAATACTTCATTCGTTCATTAACATGACATGTAAAGCCACAAGAAAGATAACCATGCATCATAATAAGGAACATATCATACACATTCATCATCATCATCATCATACAGGGCAACATCATACATACATAACATGCATAAACATGCAACATCATCATCATCATGCCCTACATGCTCTCTAAGGCCATAACGGTCATCTTACATGCTCTTACGAGAAACTTTACGTCAAAACTTACATCTGCACCTTCCCCCGAAGGTCAGAAGTCAAACTACACATTCCTCCGAGTGCAACAGCCCTATTCGGGCGTATGGACACCCTTCAGTCGCATGGCCTCCATGCGACTGAACATCATGCGATTGGACTCATGCGGTTGAACATCTATGCGAATGAACATTCAATCGGGCGAATGGACCTCATGCGGATGGAACTACTGCGAATGGGCACCTATGCGACTGACCTCATGCGAATGGACTCATGCGACTAAGCATCTATGCGATTGAACCCTCAGTCGTATGATCCCCCATGCGACTGGACTCCCAGTCGTGCGACTGAAACATTAGTCGTGCGATTGAACCCTCAATCGTGCGAATGAATCCCAATCGTGCGAATGACCCTCAATCGCCTCTCATTCGGCCGTATGGCCTCCATTCGGTCGCCTAGCCCTAGCTGATGCAGAATGGAGTTCATCCCGAACCCAATCTGCCATTTTCGGCCTCCAAGCTCATCCAAACCCATTCTAAGCCTAAATTAACCCTCCTGGACCTTAGGAATGCATACCATAACACCATACAAGCACACACAAGCCCAGAAACATACACGAATCGCATCACATACATCACACCCAAATGGGTCAAACACATACTCACACTAAAAACGGGTTTTAACATTTTCCAGCCCCAAAATCAGTTGAAAACAAGTAAAAGTGGGGTCCTAGAACTCACACAAACGAGCACAACGTCAAGGGCTTCGATTTGGCTTGCTACACAACGAGTTTGGCCACCCGAATCACCCGAACCACTCCTTTTTCTCTTTTTCTTCTCCTTTCTGTCTTCTCCTCTCTATGTTGGCTTAAAATTTGTGTATGGGGGAGAGGGTAAGGGCTGCCCTCTCCCTTATATACTCCGCTCGCCTGACTTTCTTTCGTTGGCGAGTTTGATCCCTCGACTTTGGACTTTATTTCCTTTTCTTTCTTCGCCGGCTTCAAAATAATAAATATCCGGGTGTTACTGAAACCTGTTATTCTTCGAACAAACGGGGATAATGTTGTCTCATTTCTTCCTCAGTCTCCCACGTCGACTCGGATCCCTTCCTGTGCTTCCACTGTACACGCACAAGAGGAACCACTTTATTTCTCAGCCTTTTCTCCTTTCGATCGATGATTGCCACTAGTTTCTCCACATAATTGAGCCGTTCATCTACTTCGATATCTTCCAATGGAACAATCATATCTTCATCTGCTAAACACTTCTTCAGATAAGATACATTGAACGTCGAGTGAATTCTACTTAACTCATCTGGTAATTCTAATCTATAGGCCACATCTCCTACTCGAGCAATGATTCGGAAAGGGCCTATATACCTTGGGCTCAATTTGCCCTGCTTTCGGAAGCGAATGATACCCTTCCAAGGTGAGACCTTCAACATAACCCGGTCACCCACCTGGAACTCAATCGGCCTGCGTCAGCATACGACTTCTGTTTGTCTTTGGCTGCCTTCATGAAGGCTTTAATCTTCTCAAGCTTTTCAGTCGTAGCCTCGATCACCTCGACGCTCCCCAATTCCTTCTGACCAATATCACCCCAACAAACGGGTGTTCTGCATCTCCTACCGTATAGCATCTCATATGGAGGCATACCAATGCTGGCATGATAGCTGTTGTTGTATGAGAATTCGCCTAACGGTAGGTGGTCATCCCAACTTCCACCAAAATCAATCACACATGCCCGAAGCATGTCTTCCAGCGTCTGAATGGTCCTCTCTGACTGACCATCAGTCTGGGGATGATAAGCCGTGCTGATATGTAACCTCGTCCCCATAGTGTCGTGGAATTTCTTCCAAAATTTAGATGTAAACCGGGTGTCGCGATCCGACACAATAGACACCGGCACACCATGACGAGTTACAATTTCCTTGATGAACAGATCAGCCAACCTTTCAGATGAATATGTCTCGCGGATTGGTAGGAAGTGAGCACTCTTCGTCAAGCGATCAACTATCACCCATATGGCATCATACCCTTTCGGGGTACGCGGCAGCTTTGTAATGAAATCCATGGTGATGTGCTCCCACTTCCATTCCGGTATATCCAAAGGTTGTATCTTCCCATACAGCTTTTGGTGCTCGGCCTTCACCTGTAAGCAAGTAAGACACTTACTCACATACTCCACCACATCGCGCTTCATACCCGGCCACCAATAATCTTTCTTCATATCATGGTACATTTTCGTGGCACCAGGATGAATGGAGTACCGAGTCTTGTAAGCTTCGTCCATTATCCTCACCCGTAGATCCCCAAGACGAGGAATCCACACACGACCGAATCGAGTTCTAACACCGAGTGTGTTTTCACCCAATTCCCCAACCAGACCTCTCATTCTTTCAGAGTTAAGATGATCTTCCTTCAATGCCTCGTATTGAAACTCTTTGACTTGCTTCATTACATCAGAGGTCATGATCAGATGATATGCTTTCACCCGAATTGGCTCGGGCCTCTCCTTCCGGCTAAGGGCATCAGCCACCACATTGGCCTTGCCCGGATGGTAGTGGATCTCACAATTATAATCCTTTATAAGTTCCAACCACCACCTCTGCCTCATGTTTAGATCCTTCTGCTCAAAGAAGTACTTCAGACTCTTGTGGTCAGTGAATATGGTGCACTTCGTCCCGTAAAGATCGTGCCTCCAAATCTTTAACGCAAAGACCACGGCTGCCAGCTCCAAGTCATGAGTAGGATAGTTGACCTCATGAACCTTCAACTGTCGGGATGCATAGGCTATAACCTTTCCTCTCTGTATTAACACACACCACAATCCCGAGTAAGAAGCATCGGAATAAACCACCAGGTCTTCACTTCCATCGGGTAATGACAGAACAGGAGTTTGAGTCAATCTCGCCTTCAATTCTTCAAACGCCTTCTCTTGAGCCTGACCCCGTACAAACTGTACCTCTTTTCGGGTCAACTTAGTCAGTGGAGAAGCAATCTTAGAGAAGTCTTGGATAAATCTTCTATAGTAGCCCGCCAAACCCAAGAAACTACGAATCTCGGATGGCGTCTTTGGTGACTTCCATTACATAACCGCCTCCACTTTCGCCGGGTCCACCATAATCCCGTCAGGATTCACCACGTGACCCAAGAACTGAACCTCGCGCAACCAGAACACGCACTTGGAGAACTTGGCGTACAACTTCTCCCTTCTCAACGTCTCTAGAACTTCCCGAATGTGACCGGCATGCTCAATCTCGCTCCTTGAATAAATCAGGATATCATCAATAAACACAATCACTGATTTATCCAGCATCGGCCGACACACACGGTTCATCAAATCCATAAAAGCAGCTGGCGCGTTGGTCAAGCCAAAAGACATGACGAGGAACTCGTAGTGACCATAGCGCGTGCAAAAAGCTGTTTTAGGAATATCTTGCTCCTTCACCTTCAACTGATGGTAACCAGATCGAAGATCTATCCTTGAAAATCAACTGGCACCCTGAAGCTGATCAACAAATCATTCTATCCTCGGTAAGGGGTATCGGTTCTTTACCGTCAACTTGTTCAGCTCACGGTAATCAATACACATTCTCATGCTACCGTCCTTCTTCTTCACAAAAAGGACCGGAGCACCCCAAGGTGAGATACTCGGTCTAATGAACCCCTTATCAAGCAGCTCTTGCAACTACTCCATTAACTCTTTCATCTCTGTCGTGGCCAACCGATACGGTGCCTTGGCGACAGGTTGGGCACCCGATATCAGATCAATCTGAAACTCGATCTCTCTGTCTGGTGGCACTCCTGATAAATCTTCTGGGAACACATCTGGAAAATCAAACACAACCGGTACATCGGCTAGTTGTGGTGTTGGTGTATCCACATCCTTTACATAGGCCAAGTAGGCACTACATCCACGCCTCATACACTTTCCTGCCACCGCCATCGAGATCACCTTCGGAATCGTAGTAACCCGATCACCATAAACTGTCACTGAACTATCGTCAGGCGCCGACAACTGAATCATCTTCTTGCGACACACAATGTTCGCCTTGAAGTCCGCTAACCAATCCATCTCAAGAACCAAAACAAAACCACCTAAGGTCATCACGAACGGTCTAACAGGAAACTTATGACCCTCAAGTTCCACATCACAGTTCTCTATCATCACGGAAATCCTGGTAGACTTACCTATGGCAGTTTCTACATCAAAGAGTGCATCAACATGTCTACTACTAACAGGCAGCTTAGCGCAGAAAGCAGCAGAAATAAAACTCTTACTAGCACCAGAATCAAATAACACAGAAGCTAAAGTTTGGTTAACTAGAAACGTTCCGGACACAACATCAGGGTCCGTCCTAGCTTCCTCCTGTGTCATGGTGAATGCCCTGGCGCTCGCCCTCGGTCCTTCACTTCCCGTCTTCTTCACCCCAGAACCCTCAGCCCTCGGCTTCTTACAATCCCTTCTCATATGCCCACTTTCTCCACAGTTAAAACATTTGCCCGCCAGGCAATCCTTCGCCATATGCCCTGTCTTCCCACACTTGAAGCACACATTCAAACCCAGCCTACATTCTCCCGCATGCTCCTTTCCACACTTACCACCTCTCCTCGATCCTGCTCCCTGTGTGGCCACGCGGCGGTCATCCACCCGTGCCTTTTTGTTCCCCGTCGAGGCATCACCCCGACCAAACCTTCTCCCATTCCAGTTCCGATCACCACCACCCTTCTTATTTGCTTCAGTCACCACCACTTCCCACTCATCATATAGCCTTCTGGCCAAATCGACCGCCGACCTAAAAGTACTCGGCCGGGCAGCGATCATATGCCTGCGAACATCCACCGGTAAGCCCTGAATGTACCTCTTGATCTTTCGAGACAGAGGCGTCACCTGATCCGGCACCAACCGTGCCATTTCATTGAATTTGGTGGTGTATTGCTGGTGCGTCATGGATCCCGCCTCCAGCTGCAGGAACTCCCTCTCTATCTTATCCATCCCCCTGTGAGGACAGAACTCCTCAATCACCATCTTCTTCAGTTCAGGCCATCTCATTCTCCCGATTGCCTGGTTACCCTCAGCTTGGACAATGTTGTCCCACCAGCATAGTGCCGAGTCCACAAATGAATGAGTGGCAAACTTCACCTTCTGATCTTCCCGACACTCGCTGATGTCGAGAACAGCCTCCATTTCTCTCACCCATCGGTGAGCAGCGGCAGCATTGCCATTACCGTCGAAAGTAGGGGGCTTGCATCTCATAAACACTGTTAGGACCTGGTATTTGAACGAAATACCGAGTGATTAGCGTGTTAAACCAACTCAAATAGTGCGGAATCCTATTTGATTGGCGATCCAATCAGTGAGAACACACGATGAATCAATCAAGAATTGAAATCAACGTCAGAAATCGATTAGGAATCGATCTGATGTGTTCTGTGAACTTGGAGAACGATTTGGGAGGCTTCTGGATGGCTAGGGTACGTCTGGAATCGTAATGGGATGAATGCTTACGTTTTCCCACGAATTGGGTCTATTTCTAGGTTAGTATTGTTCAATCGTGCGACTGGGCCATAAGTATGGTTCAGTCGTGCGATTGAACCATGCGGTTGATTCATCCGCACGACTGATGTGACAACTCATCCAAAACTCACTCGATTTCGATTTCTGTGTGCCAATGCAGTAGTCCAGTGATGGAACACTCTCACCATGTAACGCAATTTTCGGGACGAAAATTCTTTCAACATGGGGATAATGTGACATCCGGTAAATTTCCGTTACCAAACTCCGTTAGTTTCGTTAAGTCTTGCATACACGTGTCGTGAGCACACACTAGTTGTCGTTAAACGTTGGTGACCTAATAATATTAAATAATGTCAAATTATTGATAATCTAATTGATTATGTAATTATTGTATTATGTTTATGTGTTTGCATGTTTTTATATGTTAATTGAGAATTAATCGCGTAACGTGGAAACGTGTGTATTAATCCGTATGTTTGTGTTTTGTAAAGATAAAACATATAATTTGTTACCATGAGTTATATGTTTATTATTGTAGTTAAAAATCATTTAAAAGTATTCAAAAGAGTGCCTTTTTAATAAAATGCAAAACACAAGGGTTTAAGTTGTCATTTTGCAAAGTTTAACTAAACAAAACACCTCTAACCCTAGCCCCCACCCATGTTCGGCCGTGAACTTGCTCCTCCCACCTCTCCCTTGCGAAAATCAGCCAAGAACAAGCAATACAACATCAATTTCATTCGATTACAAGGCATACAACCTATAGAAAGCATCTTTTGCAAGTCGAATTGGCCCTAAAGGTTAGTTTTATTTGAGTTATTGTGTGTGGTTCTTCATGGCCGAACCCTAATTTCGAAATTAGTCTTCATGGAGTCGAAATTGATGTCTATTTTTGATGTTTATATGTTAGTTAGGTTGATTACATGTTAGTTAACGTGGATTATGTATGAATTACATGTTCTTAGTGGTTTAATCATGGATTTTGATTCTAGTCAAACCCTAGTTCGAATTTTGGTATAGATGATCATTGTTTGATGAATGTGTGATGATTAGTAAGTGTATGAATGTTAGGAAATCATGAATCTTGCAAGAAATTGATGATTTGGTGTTGATGTTCATAACTTACTAATAATAGTAACTTTATTTTGCATGTAATGATGATCTAGTGATGGATTGATGTTATGGATGTGTTTATGATGATGATTAGATACTAGATTGTTGTTATGAATGCTAGAAGTCTTTGGATGCATGTTGTTGGTTCATAGCTTGCCAAAAGTAGAAACTTTTGTTTATGAAGATGGTTAGATTATGGTGTTTAGGTGATGTTAATCATCTCTAGATATTGTATGGAGCTTGAGATGGTATAATTATGTTGAATTCATGTATGCTTTGGATGTTTGATAGATTTTGGGATGTTCTTTCCCAAAAGGGAAACTTTATTTGTGTAAAGTTTGAAGTATGAGGATATGATCATGTTTGGGATGTTAGGAGCATGTTAGTATGATCATGGATGAATTCTAAGGTGATGAAACATGTTGAATTAGTTGTATGGGATGTTTTGGATAATCATGGATGATATTTGGATTTTGGTGATCATGTATGAAGTTGGTGTTGATTAGTTGCTAGGATATCATGTTTGGGTTTGGTGAGTAATGATTATGGTGTATGTTGTATGCTATGGGCATGGCTATGATTTAAGTGTTATGTATGGATAATGTAGCGTGTGTATGATACTATTTGTATGTTAACCATGTATGTTATATGTTCTCATTGGCTTTATTTGAATTATAACTCATAATGTCACCAACGGGTCAAACGGGTCAACTAGGTCAAAAGTGTCTATTTTTCTGAAAGCTTGAGTCTTTGGTTTTGGTATGCTTAGGGTTTCACATGTCTTTCATTTACACGTACTTATGTACTCGCATGATCTAGGTAACCTTTGAAGGTTGGCTATCCACTCGTTTCTCAAATAAACCCTAAGTACTCTTTGCATACATCAGGTGAGTTCATGCCCCACTCTTTACTTAATCTCTTTTGGGGGAGATAGCATACTGGTATTTTACGAACACTTTTAATATTTAAGTTGTGTATAATATTGATATAGTGCTGTTTATCATGGGAAAAGTCCTCACACTTTCGAATTGTTAATATTTAATAGCGGGGAAACTTGGGTAGTACTACTGGGTCTGACGAGCCCCACCTGCGTGACTCGAGGTCAACCGGGTGCAATTTGTCCTATTGAACATTGTCACGACATGGTAAGTCGTGACAGGAGGCAACAACAAACACAGTCAGCTTCATTTGCGAAATCACTATGTATTAATATTTGCTGTTAATAGACTAGCTATCTATTACAATACACTGCTTATATATATCACAACTGTTTATATGTTTACTGAACTCAAACTCTTGAACTCACCAACCTATGTGTTGACATTTTAGTATGTTTTTCTCAGGTCATTAAGCTGCTTGCCTCTAGGAGCACTCCACGGTTCACTTGCATACTAAGACTCGGTTTTCAAGACATTAGCATTTTAAAGATTATGGTTTACTCTTTTGGGTTGGCACATGTTTTGCCATATTTATACTTTTATTTATTTGAGTTGTTTTCAAAACGCTTCCGCACTGTTTCAAACTAAATTTTTGGTTGTTTTATTTACTTGTGGCATATAGAGTCGTTCTATGTAACTACTGACTATGATCCTGGTTTGTTCACACGCCTCGCGGTAAAACCCTGCACGTGGATTTTGAGGGTGTGACAACTGAGTGTTCAGTCGTGCGATTGAGTCAATCTTATGTGTCAATCATACGACTGATCCAGTCTCCTGGTTCAGTCGTGCGATTGAGTCAATCGTATGAAGTTATTCATGCGTGTGGTCCATTCGCATGGGCCATTCGCATGAGAACTTCATTAAGTTAAGTTTGAATGTTTTAATTGATATAACATAATGTGCAATCATTCAAACAATCATAAACCCAATAAATTCAATCACGACTCATTAATGAAATATTAAACATCACAAGTAACAACCAATTCATATCATTTCATTAATCAATACTATTACATCATAATCAGACAGACAAGATTTATTACATTACAGCTCATGATCTAGGGACATACATGCATCAACAAACTCCCCCTTGGACCTAGATCTATCTAATCTCTTGTCTTCTGCATCACCTCCTTATACTTCTTGTACTTCTCCTCGTTAGTGACTCCTGCGTGTATCTCAAACGCAAAGCAAAGTCGTATAACATTTTGGAACTGGAGGGCTTGTACAATGTCTTGTGTGTCATAGAACAGTGGCCACTTGTATAATGTATAGACATCATTAGCAGACAAGTTGGTTAGCCACATTGGGTCGAATACCCTGATAGTATCCATTTGGCCCTCTTTATTCAGAACTATGACAGCTTCAGCGGTTCTCCAATCATAGTACCACCATTTGAAATGTGGAGTGAAGTCCTGTGGCATTTCCCTGAGAGGGATTCTCGACATAGTGCGCGGAGGACTCCACTTCAGCACAATCTTGGGTTTGCCAGTAATGGCATCAACCTCAGACCTTCTTATATACCTTGTAGGCTGTTGTGGTCTGAAGTTAACCCATCTGGTGTGGTACTCCTTCTTCAGGGCAGCCTCAAACCAGCCTGACATCTTTCTTGGGTCAGCATACAGCAGCTTTAGCTTAGCCAGCTGGTTGAGCTCAAAACCAGGTAGAGTCTTCAGATCATGTGGAAACCTGAAGTACTCTATGCCCTGCTCCCTCTTAACTGCATACGCGTTAAGGTCATCAAAATAAGCCCATGAGATAATCCTGCCTGACACCTTATGGTGTTTCTTGACTCTGTAGAGCTTGGTGTAGGCATCTTTCTTTGGTGCAGCACGCTGGGCTCTTACTTCTTCAAAACAGGCAGCCCACTCAGCCTTGCGAATATCTACGTCATCATTGGAGGCTTGGGTTGTTCCTTCAGTCTTTTCAGTTTCCTGCTCCATCTTGTCTAGTACCTCAAACGTATCACTGACTAGGGATTCACCCAGATTGGGAACCACATTTCCCTCGGCGTCAGCATACTGAGGGTACTCTTCTGCAGTAATGTCTTCAACCTCAACTTCATCAATGTCATTAAGTTCCTCATCACTGGTTGAATCAACTGTTGGAGCGTCCTTGACTATTTCATTGGGATTGAGTCTGAAGATCTCTGCCAGTTGCTCATCAGATAGGTCATGAATTATTTCCCCTTCTTCAGGGGTATAACTCATAGACCGTCTCACTATCCCTTGTAGGTCAAGAATCATGGTTAATTGAGTCTTGACCATTTGAAGGGGAGCAAAGTCAAACTCATCCCTTTGAAAGTTTGGATCTGTTTGATATAAACAATCAACACATGTCTATTTTTCTGAAAGCTTGAGTCTTTGGTTTTGGTATGCTTAGGGTTTCACATGTCTTTCATTTACACGTACTTATGTACTCGCATGATCTAGGTAACCTTTGAAGGTTGGCTATCCACTCGTTTCTCAAATAAACCCTAAGTACTCTTTGCATACATCAGGTGAGTTCATGCCCCACTCTTTACTTAATCTCTTTTGGGGGAGATAGCATACTGGTATTTTACGAACACTTTTAATATTTAAGTTGTGTATAATATTGATATAGTGCTGTTTATCATGGGAAAAGTCCTCACACTTTCGAATTGTTAATATTTAATAGCGGGGAAACTTGGGTAGTACTACTGGGTCTGACGAGCCCCACCTGCGTGACTCGAGGTCAACCGGGTGCAATTTGTCCTATTGAACATTGTCACGACATGGTAAGTCGTGACAGGAGGCAACAACAAACACAGTCAGCTTCATTTGCGAAATCACTATGTATTAATATTTGCTGTTAATAGACTAGCTATCTATTACAATACACTGCTTATATATATCACAACTGTTTATATGTTTACTGAACTCAAACTCTTGAACTCACCAACCTATGTGTTGACATTTTAGTATGTTTTTCTCAGGTCATTAAGCTGCTTGCCTCTAGGAGCACTCCACGGTTCACTTGCATACTAAGACTCGGTTTTCAAGACATTAGCATTTTAAAGATTATGGTTTACTCTTTTGGGTTGGCACATGTTTTGCCATATTTATACTTTTATTTATTTGAGTTGTTTTCAAAACGCTTCCGCACTGTTTCAAACTAAATTTTTGGTTGTTTTATTTACTTGTGGCATATAGAGTCGTTCTATGTAACTACTGACTATGATCCTGGTTTGTTCACACGCCTCGCGGTAAAACCCTGCACGTGGATTTTGAGGGTGTGACAACTGAGTGTTCAGTCGTGCGATTGAGTCAATCTTATGTGTCAATCATACGACTGATCCAGTCTCCTGGTTCAGTCGTGCGATTGAGTCAATCGTATGAAGTTATTCATGCGTGTGGTCCATTCGCATGGGCCATTCGCATGAGAACTTCATTAAGTTAAGTTTGAATGTTTTAATTGATATAACATAATGTGCAATCATTCAAACAATCATAAACCCAATAAATTCAATCACGACTCATTAATGAAATATTAAACATCACAAGTAACAACCAATTCATATCATTTCATTAATCAATACTATTACATCATAATCAGACAGACAAGATTTATTACATTACAGCTCATGATCTAGGGACATACATGCATCAACAAACTCCCCCTTGGACCTAGATCTATCTAATCTCTTGTCTTCTGCATCACCTCCTTATACTTCTTGTACTTCTCCTCGTTAGTGACTCCTGCGTGTATCTCAAACGCAAAGCAAAGTCGTATAACATTTTGGAACTGGAGGGCTTGTACAATGTCTTGTGTGTCATAGAACAGTGGCCACTTGTATAATGTATAGACATCATTAGCAGACAAGTTGGTTAGCCACATTGGGTCGAATACCCTGATAGTATCCATTTGGCCCTCTTTATTCAGAACTATGACAGCTTCAGCGGTTCTCCAATCATAGTACCACCATTTGAAATGTGGAGTGAAGTCCTGTGGCATTTCCCTGAGAGGGATTCTCGACATAGTGCGCGGAGGACTCCACTTCAGCACAATCTTGGGTTTGCCAGTAATGGCATCAACCTCAGACCTTCTTATATACCTCGTAGGCTGTTGTGGTCTGAAGTTAACCCATCTGGTGTGGTACTCCTTCTTCAGGGCAGCCTCAAACCAGCCTGACATCTTTCTTGGGTCAGCATACAGCAGCTTTAGCTTAGCCAGCTGGTTGAGCTCAAAACCAGGTAGAGTCTTCAGATCATGTGGAAACCTGAAGTACTCTATGCCCTGCTCCCTCTTAACTGCATACGCGTTAAGGTCATCAAAATAAGCCCATGAGATAATCCTGCCTGACACCTTATGGTGTTTCTTGACTCTGTAGAGCTTGGTGTAGGCATCTTTCTTTGGTGCAGCACGCTGGGCTCTTACTTCTTCAAAACAGGCAGCCCACTCAGCCTTGCGAATATCTACGTCATCATTGGAGGCTTGGGTTGTTCCTTCAGTCTTTTCAGTTTCCTGCTCCATCTTGTCTAGTACCTCAAACGTATCACTGACTAGGGATTCACCCAGATTGGGAACCACATTTCCCTCGGCGTCAGCATACTGAGGGTACTCTTCTGCAGTAATGTCTTCAACCTCAACTTCATCAATGTCATTAAGTTCCTCATCACTGGTTGAATCAACTGTTGGAGCGTCCTTGACTATTTCATCGGGATTGAGTCTGAAGATCTCTGCCAGTTGCTCATCAGATAGGTCATGAATTATTTCCCCTTCTTCAGGGGTATAACTCATAGACCGTCTCACTATCCCTTGTAGGTCAAGAATCATGGTTAATTGAGTCTTGACCATTTGAAGGGGAGCAAAGTCAAACTCATCCCTTTGAAAGTTTGGATCTGTTTGATATAAACAATCAACACATAAACTATTAGTAATTAATCAAACAGACTTATATTAACTTAATATATAAACATTCAACACACTAGTTTTTCATTACATGATTCAAATACAAAATAAATAAATACATAAGACATCTAATCTGTACTTTTGTCTTGAATCTGGGGCGTGTCGCTCGGAGGAGCAGAAGTGGTGGATGACTGGTCCTGTCTATGCTTAGATCTTCGCTCTTGACCAGAAGCAGAGGCCGATGCAGCCGCATCCCCTCCTTCTGCTTCGTCATCGTCATCTCGACCTTCTGTCCTGTCTTCCTCAGTCTCTTCCTCATCATCATCATCTTCCTCATCATCTTCATCATCTTCATCATCACCATCTCCATCATCCCCGTCACCCTCCTTTAGTTTTAGGGGCTCATCCTTCGACCCCTTTAACCGCAGCATAATCGACTTGTTGGTTGTCTCCAACTCCTCTATACGTTTGACGGACTGGGCCTGCTGGTCCTGGAGTTGGGACACCTCGACTCTCTGTGCATCGATTAGCTGGTTCTGCTGGTCGATCACCCGAGCCTGCTCTGCCATTTGCTGAGGCAGCAGTCAGGTCGGTCAGCTGGCGGATCTGCGCCGCCTTCTCCTCATCTGCAGCAAGCAGACGCATCACCATACGGTTAAGCGCTGAAAGCTGCTCCTCTACCCCGATGTGAGGTAGAGTAGATCCATACACATGTGGTGGCTGGGCTGAGGGTCCAGCATGATATGAGGTGGTGGTGGTAGTGGCAGTGGTGAATATGGGTCGGTAGGCAGGTGCTGGTGATGTAGGTGTGAATGGTAAGGTGGTGGATGGGAAGGATACAGTGGTGGTAGGTAAGGTGGTGGATGTGGTAGTGGGAGTAGTGGATGTGGTGGCTGTGGTGATGGGTGGTATGTCAGTAGTGGTGGTAGTGGTGGCTGTGGTGGTGGAAGTAGTGGCAGCAGTGGTAACGAAGGTCAGGCGACGCTTCTTCTTCTCCAATCCATGGGGTTGAGCCATCCGCTTCCTCCTAGTCCCGGTGGAAGTGGATGCTCCCCCTGCAGCTCTGCCCACTGAGCCCGGAACATAGTTCGGGTCAGTCTCTCTCTCTGAGGAGTCCCGAGGGTGTTCACCAACCACCCTAAGCCCGTGGTCTGTGGGAACAACTTTGCTTCCCACAGTCCTAGTGAGGGGCTCCTCATCTGACTCCTCCTCCTCTTGATCCCCAGCTACAAACTCCTGATGGAAACCGGCCATCTCAGCGACCTCTCCGGCAGTGGCTGACCCCGGGGGAATAACGTCTGAATCAGTGCCTCTAGATGGAGCAGGCATATCATCCCCGACGTCGCCGCTATCATCATCATCAGAGTCAGTATCTGGTATAGCAATGTGCTCAACATCCGAATCACTGTCATCGTGGCGCCACTTTCTCTTGGCTGGCGCCACATAATCAGCACGGGCCAGATGCCCAAACAGCCTCCTGACAGGGGGCTTCACCTGCTTCCCCCTGTATACCTTCATCCTGCCTAGCGTCGTGTCATCCATGACCTCAAGAACAACAGCATCATCCTTCTCCTTTGGCAGGGAGGAGAGCTTCTGGTCAATGATCATCTGCATAAATCTGGGGTACATACAGAAGCCCTCCTTCCCTTTCCCCTCGATGTTCTCCACCAGGTAGGTGAATATCATCTTGGAGAAGCTGAACGGGTGGTTCAGCACCAACGCAACATACGCGTTCTGGATCTGGTCGGAAAGCTCATCAAACCCTCCCTTCCTGGAAACTATACACTTTAGCAGCACGTGCGCAAGATACTTGAACTGGGGACAGAGGTTACTCTTGTTGAGTACCCCAGCATTGATGTCCCCAGAGTACTTGGCTCTCATGAAACATCCTTTGACAGTGAGGGGGTGTAGACGAGTAGGACAATCAGCATCATCCCCAAACTGTAGAACAATCCTCAGATCCTCCTCTGATACAGTGATAGCCTCACCAAAAATCGTACTCCTGATGCAATGAGGCTCAGAGGATCTATCAACAGTCGCGCCTTCCCAGAAGGCCTGCTGCACTGATCTATACGGCGTGCATGGAGTAGATATAGCATGAGCGATCCTGGATCTCAACAAAAACGTAATAATGCCCGAGAAGTCAGCTGCGTTCCTGGATGTCAAATCCAGATGAGCACATATGTTGTGCTTGGTGCTCATGGTCCATCGACTCGCCATCTGTAACACATAACAATATAAACATTAGTTCCGTTGGCTAAGAGTATAATGAAACACTTAGACTTTGAATAAAATCTCTCTGTCATGCGATTGAGGTTGTACGACTGAAGACAGTCGTGCGACTGAACTGTGCGATTGAAGTTCAGACGTGCGAATGACCTCATGCGCACGACTGAGTGTGCGACTGGACTCATGCGCATGTACTCTTATGCGGTTACACCAGTCGTGCGACTGAGTCTCATTCGCATGGTTCAGTCGTGCGGTTAAGTGAATCGCTCCCTTCAGTCGTGCGACTGAAGTTCATCCGCTTGTCCAGTCGTATGACCTCCTGTCCGTTCAATTCAAATTTGCTTTTTCACCAATTTTGAGTTTTAGACTTCGTGTTTTGGTTTATTAGACTCGCAACCCATTTGTGTAACACCTAACATCTTTAATTTCATTAATTTGAGTCATTTAGTTAGGTCTTTTTGTCACACAGGTCGTAGTTTTCTATCGGGTCTGATTATCCCGATTCAGAGTCAATTTGAACGATGTGTTGATGTTTCTTTGTCGCAAATTACCTGTAGAATCGAAGTAAATGATCAGTATGCAAGAAACGAAGGTTTTAAGGAGATCAAATGAAATTTTGGCAGAGTGACTTTAGTCGTGCGAATTAGGGTTTCTTTTAGGGTGATGAGTGTCTGCGACCGACTCCTCTTCTATTTATACTAACCCTAGTTCCAATCGTGCGACTGAGTCATACGCACCTTTCAGTCGTGCGAGTGGGACTCAGTCGTGCGATTGTGTCAGTCGCCCTTCTCCAGTCGTCCGACTGAAGTTCAGTCGTGCGACTGACTCACTCGTTCGCACTTAAGCCTCCGACTGGACTAATCGTATGGGCCATTCGGTTGGATGGTCCATACTCATAGTTCATTCGTGCGAATGGACTTCATTCGTATGGTTCATCCATACGTATGGTCCATTCGTGCGAATGGGTCATACTTAGTTAATTTTCTGCCATTTTTACCAATTTACTTTTAAACTCTTTTAGATTAATTAAATTAACATTATGAGCCTTTGATCATCTCAGACATGATCCTTTTATCTTGAAAACACTTTGATCACCTCAGACGTGATCCTTTTAACCACTTTGGTCACCTCAGACGTGATTCTTTTAAAACACTTTGTCACCTCAGACGTGACTATTTTAACCTTTCAAAGCACATATGGTCATCTCAGACATGACCCTTTTTAGTGAGTTGATTCCTTCTGATTCTCCTGATGTAGCCCGACACTTGACTCAAATTAAAACTTAAAACGACTAACTAATTTAAGACTTTAAACTAATTACATAAAAAGACATATTTTTGGCCTTTTGTGAGAGATAAATCCAGAGATTGATATCTACGGGATTTGGTTCGGGAGTAGATAGCTTCAACTTAGATTGATCATATCTGGACCAATTCAATTTTAGAATCATACAGGCAAGTCAAATCATTTGGGACTAGTTATTAAAACTTTTGATGCTCAATTTCTTGGTGTTCATCCAGAGTCGTTAGCAACTTAAGGGAATCATACTGAAACTCTTAGATTTTCACATTGATTTTAACCTTTGAGCATGTAGCCACAATGATTGTCAGTATGTTTGTCCACTTAAATCCATACACAGACTTTTGACACAGACTGGTGACTTATTTAGGTTTAATTATTTCAACTAACATTTGTGGATCCCACACTTATATGGTAATCAACATTCCTCAGGAGCATTTGAGCGGTCTACGGGTATTATTACAAGAAGAGACTATTCTTAGAGCTTTCAAAGAGAAGCCTGTCCTCAGGTCAGTGCCATCGCACAGCAGAGAGGCGGCAAACAACAATGAATTCTAGAATATCTAGGTTATGCTTATCCTCAGGTCAGTGCCATCGCACAGCAGAGAGGCACACAACCTATCTCTTGTTAGAGCAGCTTATTTTATTTTACACAAAATGCACCAACAACATAAGTCATTAGCTTTATTGCATTTGTCTTTCATTTTTTTCTTGCTTTGCTCTAATTATGGTCATCCGCACACATTTGTGGCGTTTAATTGCTCATTACCCCTTATTGGAATATTGTTGATTGTGTTAACCAGTGATAAGATGGAAGCCCACAGTCAGTTGAACAACTTAGTTTGATCTTGAGATCACCAATCAGGTCTAACTGTCTATTGTGTTGAATCTACCAACATATCATTTATGGTCTAGCAGCCTCTAAGTCTACTTTCTTTGTGTCACCTTAGGAGTTGCCAGTTTTCTATCATCTTTCCTTTTTATATTGCTCAGACTACAAAGACTTATACTTTGAACTTTTGCATCTTGTCAAAACTTAAATTTTTAAAGTCCCTCTTGATTTGTTCCTGTGTACTATCATTTTCCAAAGGTATTGAATCGGTATCACAGACACAATCTACCTTATTTCAGCTAGTTACTCCTTCTCCCTCATTTTTTTTTAATGTTAGCTTGCTGTGACATATTCTCCCCCTAAAATACTAAAATCATTTCTGGTTTAATTATTTTAGGATTTTCATAAACAGCAAAATAACATGAGTTTAAATAAAATAAAATAAAATAGACACATAAAATGAAATAAAAGAAACTTTAACTAAACTACATCGGACTACACATTGTCATCATCAGGAATTACCTCACTTTTCTTTTTAACGCCGTTGACCTCTAGCAAATATTGAAAACGTGGTTTATCAAAGGCTTTAGTATAGAGGTCAGCGCGTTGAAAATCAGTATTAATTTTAACCACATCAATTAAGTTCTTTTCAAAGCAATCTCTTATGAAATGGTATTTAATACCGATGTGTTTGGTCTTAGGATGTTGAACCGGATTTTTAGTTACTGCAATTGCAGCAGAGTTATCAACAAAAATAGGAGTAGATGAGAATTTTAAACCGTAATCCCGCATTTGCTGTTGAATCCAGATGATTTGTGAACAGCAACTTGCAGCAGCAACATATTCGGCTTCACAGGTTGACAATGCAACCGATGTCTGCTTCTTACACTGCCAGGTAACTAATCTTCTCCCAAAGAATTGACACCCCGCTGATGTAGACTTGTAGTTCATCTTGCAGCCCCCGTAATCCGAGTCACTATACGCGGTAAGCTCAAAGTCATCATCATGAGGATACCACAATCCAAGTGTGGGTGTACCCTTCAGATAACGAAAAATCCTCTTGACCCCGATCAGATGGTTGACCTTTGGTTTAGCCTGATATCTAGAACATAGACATGTAGCATACATAATATCAGGTCTTGAGGCAGTGAGATACATGAGGGATCCAATCATTCCTCGGTACATAGTGGCATCTACAGATCTCCATTCTCATCAGGTGCTATATCATGATTCGTAGCAAGTGGAGTCCCAGCAGCAGAAGCATTCTCCATGTCAAAGCGACTGAGAATGTCTCCTACATACTTGGTCTGATGTAGAAAGATCCCATTGGGTGTTTGATCCACCTGTAACCCGAGAAAGAACTTCATCTCCCCCATAGCACTCATCTCAAACTCTTTCTTCATTACTGCTTCAAACTCTTTACATAACTCTTCGTTCTTTGACCCGAAGATTATGTCATCAACATATATCTGTACAAGCAGTAGGTCGCCATCCTTTTCCTTAATAAACAGTGTACAGTCAATGACTCCCCTGCGAAAGCCGTGTTTCACAAGATGAGTCGAGAGTTTCTCATACCAAGCTCGAGGAGCTTGATGAAGCCCATACAAAGCTTTGTCGAGCTTGTAAACTCTATCCCGATGATAAGGATCCTCAAATCCCTCGGGTTGACTTACATAGACTGTTTCCCTGATTTCCCCATGAAGGAATGCACTCTTCACATCTAATTGGTAGACTTTAATCTTCATGTACGATGCATAGGCAAGGAAGATACGAATGGCTTCCATCCTTGCCACGGGTGCAAACACCTCATTATAGTCAATCCCCTCGACTTGGCGAAAACCTTGAACCACCAGTCGAGCTTTGTTCCTGATAATGACTCCTTGGTCATCCTTCTTGCATTTTAGTACCCATTTGGTGCCAATGACTTTAGCACCTTTAGGTCTATCAACCAGAGTCCATACACCTAACTTCTTAAACTGCAGAAGTTCTTCTTGCATGGCACTCACCCACGCCTCATCATTTAGTGCCTCACTGACATATTTTGGCTCAACCTGCGAGACAAAACATCGATAAGCACCATCATGAATGTATCCTTTCTCCATAACCGAGGCGTAATCAGCTGAGTATAGCTGATTTCGGGTTTGTACTCCTGATCTGACATCCCCAATAACATTGTCAAGGGGATGATAGACGTTTAGTCGTGATCCTGGAGTAGTAGGAACAGCCACCTCAGAACCGAGATTATGAACATTTTGTTCTGCATCTGAGGTAGTTGGAGTTTGAGGTTCTGAAGTCGAAGGAGCATCACTCGTAGATGCTTGTGGACTTTCAGGAACTGGAACCTGTTCCTCCTGACTGTTCTGGTCATCTGCTTCAGTTTCATCTTCAGAAGAGGAGTCACTTCATCGACTACTCCCCCTGACTGAGTAGATGATTCTCCCTGTGTGCTAGATGGTGTATTCAGAATATCATACATCATCCTAGTAGCTAACTCATCATCCGAGGGAGAGAGAGGTATGTTGAAGGACTTGAAGAATCCATCATAATCGAAGAAGTATGCAGGTCCTTTGCCTGTAGGTGGTGTGGTATATCTCTGAACGTCGACATTACACCACACTTCTACAAGACCCGTTGAGTTATTGTAAACTCGCTTATTCGGTATGTTGTATCCTAGAAAGATTCCTTCATCTGCCTTCTCGCTGAATTTTCCTTCTTGTGTCTTCTTCAGAAGTGTACACGGCGCGCCAAAAGGTTCAAGATACTCCAAATTCGGTTTGCGTCTTTGTAGTAGCTCATAACATGTCTTTCCGTGGCGCTTGACTATTAGGACTCGATTCAGTGTATAACATGCATTTGCTACTGCCTCATTCCAGAATTGGATAGGCAGTTTCGAGTCAGCCAGCATAGTCCGTGCAGTCTCTATCAAGCTTTTATTTTTCCTCTCAGCAACACCATTCATCTGAGGCGTGTAGGCTGAAGTGAATTGATGAACAATTCCCTTTTCCTTGCAGTATGCCTCCATCCATTGATTCTTGAATTCTGTCCCGTTGTCTGAGCGTACTTGTCTAACTTTTAGCTTGTAGAGAGATTCCAGAGTGGTGACTAATTCCTTGAATGACTCAAATGTTTCTGATTTGGATTTCAGAAACATTACCCAAGTGAACCTTGAGTAGTCATCAGTGACCACAAAACAGTACAAATCGCCTGCAATGCTCCTTGTACTGACTGGACCAAACAGATCCATGTGAAGAAGTTCAAGAGGAAGTTCTATTGAATGAACTTTCTTTTCCTTATGAGACTTCTTTGTCTGTTTGCCTTTCTTGCAAGCTACACAAAAGTCAGGAAGTTGGAAGTTCTTGACATTTACTCCTCTCACTAAATCCTTCTGAATCAAATGATTCATCTTCCTTTGACTAATGTGTCCCATTCTCCTATGCCAGGAGATTGAGTCCTTCTCAGTAGCTTTAGATAGAAAGCACTGAACCTCATGATCCGTTGTAGCAGCTGTTGACAGATCCAAGACATAAAGGTCTTTATATCTTGAAGCAGTCATCAGAACTTGGTCCTCTGGGATCATGTAGTCTTTCTTCAGCACGTAACACTTCTTGTTGTCGAAGATGACTTTAAATCCTTTATCGCAGATTTGGGAAACAGAAAGTAAGTTATTCTGAAGTTGTTGAACGTAGTTCACCTTATCAAACTTAACTTTCTGATTTCCCACTTCTCCCTGTGCTGTGATGTATCCTCCCTTGTTTCCTGCAAAGGAAACATGCCCTCCTTTTATTTGTTTGACGTTTGATAAAAGGGCTCTATTTCCTGTCATGTGCCTGGATGCTCCGCTGTCTATAATCCACGTGTTAGTCTCAGCGCTGTATCGAACACCCTGCACATATCAAGTAAATGTATTAGTTTAGGTTAGGAACCCAAGCCTTTACTGTCTTGGGTTTCCCAGAGGCATCACACATCATAAACTCTACCCATTGACCCTTAGAGGGTGAGGGTAGCTCAGATTCCTTCTTGTCATCAGTATCAGACATGCAGGATGACTTCTCTTTCCATAAGCCAGATTTGTGCAATGCCTGTTTATGATAAACAGTCGTCTGGCTTACAGGTTGGACTTTAGGTTCACTAGATCTTCTAGGTGGAGTTAGAGAACTCCTCTTAGAAGACCTAGGTCTAGAGTCCTGAAGATCAATCTTCTTCCTAGGTGTCTGATAGAAAGGACAATAGGAAGCAATGTGTCCACATTCTCCACAGTTGTAGCATGATCTGCTATCAACTTTATGAGTAGACTTTCTTTGTGGAGAAATGCGTGACACTCTAGTAACATCAATCACTTTAGGTTTTGACTCTTGCATGTTTGATGTTTTCTCTGGTTTAACAAATTTAACTGTTTTAACCTGTTTAACGTGTTCCACTTTTTGGTTAACTGGTTTTTGACTTGTAGCATGTGAAAAATTAACGTTTGAAGTCCTTTTAGGTTCTGATTTGACTCTGTTTGACCCTGACTTTAAGTTAACTTTTTCAAATTCATTTTCCAGATTAACACAAGGCAATTTACCCTTTGCCTTTGAAGTGGCCTCCTTTTGTTTCTGTCCAGATTCAGTAGATGAACATGATGTGTCTGGATCAGTAACAAGAGGAGTAGTCACCACATGATCCTTGATGGGGTTGTTGTTTACTGGTTTAGACTTGGTGTTCATCAAGGTCTCAGGTGGAGGTGGAACCACTTTGTAGCCTAATCCCTCCCCGTTATTCCTTTCTCTCACTAAGTGTTGAACTATGTGTGAAGAACTAGTCCAACTGTGCAGTTTCTGTTTTAGTGAATTAACTTCTACTTCTAGAACTGCCTTTTGCTTCTTAGTGTCCTCTAGGGAGTTTAGATAGTACCTAATGTCATTAGCTTGGTTAAAGGCAACTACTTCGGTTTCCCTAAGCTGTTTAGTCAATAGGTCTATTTTTTTTTATAACTATGCTCATTTTGTTTTAGAACTCTATTAGCCTCAGTGCACAGTTGTAAATCTTTTACTAAGTTATCATTGTGATCTAATAACCTAGCAAATTTTTCATCAATGCTATTCCTAAACATATCACAATCAGAACAAGCATGATTATTAAACATTTGGTCAGTTGTACTTACCTGTGTTCGTTCAGAAGAGTTAGCCATCAACGCGGCATCCGACGTCTCTGGTTCTGGCGATTCTGACTTTTCTGTCTCTGACGTGGAAGTCTCCTCCTTTGGCTTGTAACTGACCTCAGCTGCAGTTGTTTCTTCACTGTGTGACATCGCTATCTCAACTGCTAGATCACCTTCACTCGCAGAATCATCATCAATATCTTCAACACTGGCAATGTTAGATTCTGGTGAGACAAACCTAAAACTCCAATCCTGTCCTTCATCATCATGAGCAGTCAAGGCTTTTGGGTCCTTGTTTGATGAAGTAGAACTGGAAGCTTGCTTGTCTTGGCGAGTAAAGGATGAGAACGGGTTCCCATTACCCGTCTTCTTTGGCTTGACACATTCTCTCTTGAAGTGCCCCTTCTCTCCACAGTTGAAGCAGGTCACTTTGCTCTTGTCAAAGCCAAATGTGGTATCCTTAGTAGCTATCAAGTTCTGTCCTGTCTTCTTAACAAACTTCTTCGCCCTTCGGACAGCGCTAGCTAAGGCCCACATTATATCCATCCTTTCAAGCTCCATTTCATCTACCTGCTCGTAGTCCTCATCTGCCAGATGGCAGTTTCCAATCTTCCCAGCAACTAGTCCATCATATGAATGAACCACTGCGGCTAGAAGATCCATATGCTCTCGTGCTACTTCTACGGTCACATTACCGAGGTTCTCGGTCTTCAATTTGGTAGCACTTGCTTCTGATCCAATATAGTGGGTACAAGATGACCCTGACGTGTCTGATCCAGAAGGAGAAGCATGTGAAGGACCTGACGAGCTAGACACAAATGCTGTCTGGAGCGGTGCTCCAGAGGTCTTAGCTTGAGGCGTGGCGTTGTATAAAGCTGGATTTTGTGTATACGAAGACTTCTGAGCTCTATACTTCATCCTTAGTGCTTCTTCACGCAACTTGAGAATGAAGTCATTTATATCCAGCTTAACAAGCATTCCATTCTGTCTCAGGTTAGACACGAATGAAGCCCACTTATCAGGCAATCCGTCTGCGAAGTTGCTTACTTTCTCTTCCATAGTCGTTTCCACTCCATGTGTATGCAATTCGCTCATCAAGTGGTAGAATCTGTCTATGACTTCGTCTAAACTCTCATTACCAATCGATGAGAAGTTATCGAATTCCTTCTTTAACTCCTTTGCTTTGATTGCCTTCAATGACGCATTCCCATCATATCTCTTCTCTAGCTCATCCCACAGTTTCTTGGACTGTTTGTTCTCTGAATACTGGTGGAATATATCTTTGGGGATAGACTGAGTGATCAATGCATAAACCCTTTATCTGCATTGTACTTTACTTTCTGTGCGTCTGTCATCCCACTTAACGTTAATTTAACTCCATCAGCTCCCACCGGTGTACTGTAACCGACCTCAATAGCTTCCCACAGATTTGGATCTACTCCATTGAGGTAGATCTCAAAACGTTGTTTCCAGTGGGGAAACTCATCTAAAGTCAAGAGCTTTGGTGGTTTATTGTGATTACCCACCTCACTCTCAAGCAACAGCAGGTTCTGAATCCTTGAGTCCTTCCCAGCAGTAAAGGCTGACATCTGATCTTCCATGGCTAATAAACTTAGAATCTAATCAAATAAACTTTAACTGATGCGACTGAAGGATGCGAATGGTCTAATCGTGCGTATGAACTCTGCGATTGGTTCAACCGTGCGACTGAACAGGGCGAATGGTTCAGTCGTGCGAATGAATCTGGTGCGAATGAGTTATGCGAACGAACAGTTCAGTCGGCCGAATGAGTGTGCGACTAGGTCCAGTCGTGCGAATGAGCAATGCGAATGGAGTCCAGTCGTGCGAATGGGTCACTCGTGCGACTGAAGCTGCTGTTTTGCGAAAATTTCTAGGTTTGACGGGTTTCAGCTGTAAAAATTCGAAATTTCACAAGTCCTAATCGCCTAGGTCCGTAGAAACTGAACTTCGATGAGCAGGGAACGTCCAAGATCACTTTTGATGCCAAAGATTGCGTTTTTCGTGCAAAAACACAAACTTTTATGCAATCTTGATTGAATCAACACGTAATCAAGAGCCAAAGCTCTGATACCACTTGTTAGGACCTGGTATTTGAACGAAATACCGAGTGATTAGCGTGTTAAACCAACTCAAATAGTGCGGAATCCTATTTGATTGGCGATCCAATCAGTGAGAACACACGATGAATCAATCAAGAATTGAAATCAACGTCAGAAATCGATTAGGAATCGATCTGATGTGTTCTGTGAACTTGGAGAACGATTTGGGAGGCTTCTGGACGGCTAGGGTACGTCTGGAATCGTAATGGGATGAATGCTTACGTTTTCCCACGAATTGGGTCTATTTATAGGTTAGTATTGTTCAATCGTGCGACTGGGCCATAAGTATGGTTCAGTCGTGCGATTGAACCATGCGTTTGATTCATCCGCACGACTGAGTGTTCAGTCGTGCGATTGAGTCAATCTTATGTGTCAATCATACGACTGATCCAGTCTCCTGGTTCAGTCGTGCGATTGAGTCAATCGTATGAAGTTATTCATGCGTGTGGTCCATTCGCATGGGCCATTCGCATGAGAACTTCATTAAGTTAAGTTTGAATGTTTTAATTGATATAACATAATGTGCAATCATTCAAACAATCATAAACCCAATAAATTCAATCACGACTCATTAATGAAATATTAAACATCACAAGTAACAACCAATTCATATCATTTCATTAATCAATACTATTACATCATAATCAGACAGACAAGATTTATTACATTACAGCTCATGATCTAGGGACATACATGCATCAACAAACACCCTATAGTTACAGCCTCGTGCCACCCCTCGCACAGGCTCATCTTCCTCTTCCTCGTCTTCATTATCAGAGAAAATCGTTTCGGGCTCTGGTTGCTCTCGTTCCCCCGGAGACCTGTTTCTCTCCTTTCTTTCTCCTTCCTTCACCGCCTTAATGACTTCGGTCACCACAGATGGTAAGATTGTCTGCATGACCTGGTGTAGTTCTTCAACAACAGCCTCCTTTACCGAGGCCCTCAGGTTTGCACTCTCATCCCCAGCTTTCGGATGAGGGGTCTCTGGTTCCTCGGGAACCACCTTTTCGACCCTTGGTCTTCCTCTTTTCGGTCGCGGCTCAACATCAGGCCCGCCACGACCTCCACCCATAGAAGCTTTAGAAGATCTCCCTCTAGCCATTCTCTAACTCACACTGAAAGATTCAAACACCAACACGGTCATTCAAGGAAACAACTCAGTTTATGTCAAGTATAGTAAGTCCCTAATTACAGTGGCCAGTTGTGATTAGCCACTTACTTTACTCTTCATACCCCAAGTATTACATATCCTGACTACATCAGTATTTAAATCTACATACAACACATAACCACATACCATACGCACATAAAACCGATTAACTTTAAAAAATACCTGATGGCACGCAGCTACTCAGATTGGCATCCCATTCTCTTTTCGTCCCATTTTCAGTTTAAGTTAAGATTTATTTTGAAAATTTACCCATTTCACTTAAACTTTGGCTCTGATACCAACTTGTAAGGCCCCGTTTTCGGGACGCCTACAGTTGGTCATTCATCGCGCATAAAACATATAAAAACATTTGTCTCATGAAAATATTGCAGCGGAAACATTCAAAAATGACATCTCATTTCATTATAAACACTTTTGCCCAATAATACATCATTATCCGATTACAAAATACATGTTTGCATTATAACACAAAAGCTTTATAAATGGATGTCATTCCAAAAGAGCTGAGTAGCCTCGTGGTGCCATCCTCAGCAATCATTACCTGCCAACTGGAAAACATATAAAAAGTCAGCGTTGCTGAGTGAGTTCTAGTTTTATAATAAAACATACTTTACTTTCATTTAAAACCATTCGTTACTTTTGCATGATCACACATCATACGTACGCAGAGATAATATCTATATTATCTCCTTCTTTCGTTCATTCATTCGTTCAATATAACTTTACTTGCGCATCAGATATCATCCGTACCAATACCATATGCTACACCCCGATCAGCCTTAGCTACTGGGCCGAAGTCAATAATTGAACAGCTGAGCGTATGCCACAATACTAGGGGTAAGCGGTAGAGGTTCTACATTAATGGTCAATCACAAAGAAGGACCCGTTATCCGATGCATGCAAGACTTTTCTTTTCTTTCCACTTTACGTTACATAATACTTCATTTCATTCATTAACATATCACGTAAAGCCATAGGAAAGATAAACATACATCATACTATGGAACATTAACATGCACTAACATCACGTCATACAGGGCAACATCATACATACATAACATGCATCATGCATAAACATGCAACATCACCATCATTATGCCCTACATGCTTTCTAAGGCCATAACAGTTATCTTACTTGCTCTTACGGGAACCTTTACGTCAAAACTTACATCTGCACTTTCCCCCGAAAGTCAGAAGTCTAACTACACTTTCCTTCGGGTGCAACAGCCCTATTCGTGCGTATGGACACCCTTCAGTCGCATGACCTCCACGCGACTGAACACCATGCGATTGGACTCATGCGGATGAACATCTATGCGAATGAACACCAATCGTGCGTATGGACCTCATGCGGATGGAACTAATACGAATGAGCACCTGTGCGACTAACCTCATGCGAATGGACTCATGCGACTAAGCACCTATGCGACTGAACCCTCAGTCGTATGACTCCCCATGCGACTGGACTCCCAGTCGTACGAATGAAACCTTAGTCGTGCGATTGAACCCTCAATCGTTCAAATGAATCCCAATCGTGCGAATGACCCTCAATCGCCTCTCAATCGGCCGTATGGCCTCCATTCGGTCGCCTAGCCCTAGCTGATGCAGAATGGAGTTCATCCCGAACCCAATCTGCCATTTTCGGCCTCCAAGCTCATCCAAACCCATTCTAAGCCTAAATCAACCATCCTAGACCTTAGGAATGCATACCAAAATACCATACAAGCACACACAAGCCCGGAAACATACACGAAACGCATCACACACATCACACCCAAATGGGTCAAACACATACACATACAAAAACGGGTTTTTGATGCTTTCCAGCCCCAAATTCGGTTGAAAACAGGTAAAAGTGGGGTCCTAGAACTCACACAAACGAGCACAACGACAAGGGCTTCGATTTGGCTTGCTACACAACGAGTTTGGCCACCCGAACCACTCGAACTGACCCTTTTTCCTCTTTTCTTCTTCTTTCCCTCTTCTCCTTTCTAGATGGCTGAAAATATGAGTGTGGGGGAGAGGGTGATGGCTGCCCTCTCCCTTATATACTCCCACTCGCCCGACTTTCTACGTTGGCGAGTTTGGTCCCTCGACTTTGGACTTTATTTCTTTTTCTTTCTTCGTCGGCTTCAAAATAATAAATAAGCGGGTGTTACAGTGTATTTTTTTCCAAAGATTATGAAATACAAAACACCATCTTATCAGTTGAGTTGCCAATTTACAAGAGTAAGCAAGGAAAATTTGAGCGTCCAGTTACACTTAAAGAATGTGAAGTCAACGATGATAAATTTGATCCAGGTAATGCAAAGTTTTAAAGATGAGAAATAATGTTCATTTAAATTTTCATATTTGTCGTATTAATATATTATGTTTGTTTTAACATTGTAGCAAATTGGTGGGAAACACATGGTAACTCAACTCCAAATTTGAAAACAATTGCTTTGAGGATACTTTCTTTGACTACGAGTTCATCCGGATGTAAAAAGAAATTAGAGCATTTTTGAAGGGGTTAGTGACTTTTAATATATGTTATACTTAATTTTTTTGTTGAATTTAACTATTTATTGTTTATTTATTACTATTTTGGTACATACAAAAAAAAAAGAAATAGACTAGAGGCGATTAAAATGAATAATCTTGTTTTGTACAATTTAATACAAATTTGATGGAGAAAAACAAGAAAAGAAAGTTAAGAAATCTTGAAGTACTTATAGCCAAGGATGATAGAGGGGGTAAAGAATGGATTGTTGATGGTATAAATGAAGAATTTGAGTCGGGGGTACCTTGGGATGTGCTTAGTGATGCCGCGGGTGTTGATGAAGTTTTATGTAATAAAAAAAGTGCTAAGGCAAGTGCATCAAGGGAACTATATAATGAAGAATTTGAGTCGGATGATGAGGAGGAAGTAGATGAAGATGTTGAATACGAGTCGGATGGTATTCAAATCATTGAACAATATGGACAAGACGATGATGAATTTTACACTATTTGAACTTTGAAGTATTAGAACTACTATGTTTTAATTTTTGTGTTTTGATTATTTGATCTTTAAAGTACTTTATTGTTATTTTTATGTTTAATTATTTATGTTTGAAGTATACTAATCTTAACTATATATATAATTTATACAAAAATACATATAAAATCTCCAAACCGATTAATCCCAATTAATCCCTAGTCGCCGCCTGACTAGCGCCTAGCGATGTTTACAACACTGTCGGGGAACATGCTGATTGTTGCAGCTCCCGACACCAAATCAATTTGAAATTCGACTTGCCTAGGTGGTGGTAACCCGGACAAGTATTCAGGAAATACTTCCGGATAATCACGGACAATAGGTATGTCTCCAAGTAGGCGTTCATTAGGCTTCTTCTCCTTGACATGGGCTAAAAATGTGTGGTACCCTTTTCGTAAATACCTTTGTGTCTGCATGCAAGAAATAACTTTCATGGCTTTCCCGTTTCTTACTCCTTGAACCACGAGGTTTTCTCCTGATGAAAGTGGAATACAAACCAACTTCTCAATGCATACCACTTCGGCATGGTTCTTTGATAACCAATCCATGCCTATGACGATGTCAAAACTGCCAAGTTCAATATGTAATAAATCTATGCTAAAAGAATGACCCTCAAGGAATAGGGTACCCCCTTGAAAAACTTCACTTGTTTCTATTAATTTCCCATTTGCTAGCTCTATTATGTATTTAGTATCTAATTTATTAGCATCAATACCCAATAATAGTCTAAAGTCAGTTGAAACGAAACTCAAATCGGCACACATATAAAAAGAATATAAGCATATTGATTATTTGTTAGGAATGTACCAGTGACAATACTAGGGTCTTGGCGTGCATCACTTGCTCCAATCACAAATGCTTTGCCCCGACCTTGGTTGTTATTTTGACCTTAGAGCAGTCCTTCCTTTAGTGCTTTGGGACTTCACATTTAAAGCACCCTTGATTGGTCCTATCTCCCATGGTTTTGGTTTGGTAGTTTTTGAGTCAAATGCCCATGCTACTTGCATTTCCCACATTGCATTCATTTACCCAGACGATGGAACCCACATTTATTACACTTTGCGTGGGGTCCGTTATAACCCTTTGGTTCCACGGTGCTAGCAGCAAAAACCTTCATAGTGTCTTGTTTCTTGACATTTTGTTTCCAGAACCTGCGGTTTGGTTCTCCAGTCCACTTTCTCTTCTCTCAAGACTTCTTTTCCTCCAATTCCCTTTTTGCAAACAACCCATCTAGAATGGCATCATCTCTTAGTTTGTGGGCCAAGTCTATGGCACTTTTAGCATCAACATGATTTGATGAAGTTACAATCCTCGAATTTAGGTTGCCAGGCCCCAAAAATACCTTTCAACCCATTTGTGTTCTGGTATGACCATGTGTGGCACTAGAATTGCAATCAATCGGTATAGCGAGCCACGTCATCACCGATCATTTTCAAATCCCACATCTCGGCTTCAATCTTTTGTAATTCATTTTGAGGATATTACTCCTCAATCATCATGGCTCTAAGCTCATCCTAGGTGAGTTGATGAGCAACTTCCCTTCCAAGGCTTTTGACTTGAGTGTTCCACCAAGTCAATGCCTTAGCTGTGAAAGTACATGTGGCATACTTAACCATGCATTCGGATGCATAGTATGTCAAGCACAAACTCCATCTTCTCGATCCATCTCATAATACCCACGACACCCCCGGTTCCATTGAAACTGTGTGGTTAGCAGCTCATGAAAGACTTATATGTGCAACCTTTTCATGTATGGCTAGTTTTTGTGTTGTCAAATAAAGGATTATAAATTGTGAAGTCATAGGCAGTCACTTCTGTACTCTAGATTATGAGCTTTTTGCTCATTGTACCTTTAGAATTGTTCTCATTTCCTCTTGCACCTTCGCCAGTACCACTACCTGTACCTCCTCCATTCCTGGCTCGAATAGCTTCGTACTGGGCGATGGTAGACGCCACACGCTAATTGACAAGCTGTTTCAGGTCGAATTCCTTTTATGTATTTGTTGTACAATTGACTCAACATAATGTATATTGGTATCGGTTTGAAATTTAAACATGTGTTTCAGGTCGAACTTTTATTCAAATTACTTCCTATTTGATTTAATTGAGTTGAATATATCTAATATTCTTAGCCCTTTTTTGTCATGCATCATTAGTATATTCTAATCAATAAGATTGCTTATATTACCAACATGATTAAGACATGCTTTTGTTTAAATGCATTTTCTGTAATGTTCTTAATAAGTTTTACTATTGCTTCGTTTGATTTTTTGATACAATTTAAAAATGATATTTACTGAGAGCTCATTTAGACCATTCCCATTGATGAACTTTTGCTTAGGTTGGTTGCATTTTTTCCAAAGAATATATATATATATATATATATATATATATATATATATATATATATATATATATATATATATATATATATATATATATATATATATATATATATATTATATGTGTGTGTGTATATATATATATATATATATATATATATATATATATATATATATATATATATATATATATATATATGTATATATATATAATATCTTAAGGTTGCAACCAAGAGCATGACTTGGTCTCTGCTTTTTCTTAATATTAGTAGAACCAATAGTATGTTTACACATAGCCATATTTCCTTGATTATTTATTGCTGCATTAAATTTAACATTTAAATTCATTTTTTAATAACTCTTACACGTTACTTTTTTTAAATAAAAATGTAAGTTTTTCATTATTAAATAAATTTCAACCATTAGACAAATGTATCAAAATAGAATAATTTTTTTATTGTCTTAACATAATAAAAAAAATCATAACTTACACTTGTTTAACAATACTTTGATTTGGGTTGGGTTGGGTTGGGTTGGATTGTGAATGAGAATGAAACATTGGGTTTTGTTGGGTTATGTAGGTGAAAGAAAGAGAAATTAAATTTTTAATAGAAGGTTGGGTGGAGTTAAGTTGTGAACAGGGATAGTCTTACTATTACACGAAAAATGCAGATTTTTCGGCTGACTTTAGAAGGAATTCATAGTCTTGAATTTTTCAATCCTACTATTTGGAATATATAAAAGGGGAGATGTTGGTAATTAACAATGTTTTGACGGTTTTATTTCATTATCAAGCTTATTAATTGCCTACGTACCAAAGTTCTAATTGCTATGGTTTTGAAAACCGGACTGGACTGGCCGATCTGACCGGTTGGACCGGGAACCAGACTCCAATCTAGTCCAGTTTGGTGCTTAAAACCGTTTTAACATTGAATCAATGGTCAGATCGGTTGAACCGGTTTTTTATATAATTATTTTAATTTTTTTTGTAATTTTTACATATATTCATAAAAAGTAATTATAATTTTATCTGGTTCTTATATACGGTCCGACCGGTTGAACCGCTCCGACCAGCGGACCGGTAAAGCGTACGGTTCACTGTCCGGTCCAGTTTTAAAACATTTTTAATTGCTAATCATGAAGGATTTTGTTCTCATTTAGTTGAGCTTCGTTTTGGTCCTCTTGGATCTTCCAGTCCTATCATGGGTGGAGCTTTTAAGGGGGGCCCGGGCTCAACCCTGATGTTTTTTCGTTCAAAAGTGGAAATTTATGCGTATTTCGTCTGAATATTTTATAAGTATTGAGTAGGGCCTCGCTGATATAATGATAAAAAATTTATCGGTCCCATTAATTTCGGCCCTCGTCATATGTGTGTTCAAACTCTGCAATTAACTCACTGCATTTTACTAGGTGTTAATCATAGAAAGGGAGAGATTAGTAATTAAAAGAAAACTAGTATTAAGCCCCCCGCATTGCAGCAGGGGACGTAAAACCGTGTTAAGTAGCACCAATGACACACCACCGCCAGTGACCACCTATACTGAAAAACTCCTATTAAAAAAGAAATAAAAAACGAGAAAATATAACCGAACGAAAAATAAACATAAAAACGTTGAACCACGTAGGCGAAACGTAAAACATATAAAACAATAAGTCTATCTAGGACTAGTGCGTTGCGACGGTGTCATTGAACGGGAAAAAAATGAGCTTAAAAACGTTGAACTACACACGCACGCTGCGATATGTTAACTCGCAAATTTTATACCGAAATGTAAAAGGAAAAATTTGTAAATATAAAAAGTATAGAAGATCAAAGTTGAAAGTAAAAAAATATTAGGATTAAATTATAAAATATGTAAAAGTATTTGGTTAAAATAAAAAGTTAAAGATTATAATTAAAAAAACAAAAAACAAAAGGTGGATACAACCTCACTAAACATAATATACAACATATGATGCACAACAAACTTAATAATTAGTATATATTAAATAAGAAAGGAGATACAAACAAAATAATTGCTAGACAATAGAACAATGCATCAATTGTACCATAAACTTTATTTCTCTCGATGTCAAGGCAGGCATTCTTTTGTGCATTGTTGCAATTGGTTGCATGGCTGTTTATTATTATATTTGGTTTCATACTTATTTTTGGTTATTTTAATAAAACAATGATTTGGGTTATTTATTGACCAAAAACATTTATTAAACAAAGAGATGCATGACTTTTAAAACATGAAATATAACATGCAACATTTCGAGAGGGGCCCTTTGTCTTTATGTCTAGGTTTTTAATTATTAGTTGAATTGTTTAATGTATTTAAAAAATTAAGAAGGTAACTATTCACGTGTTAAGTCATTATCTGATCTTTTTTTAATTTTTGTTGACATTATTGTGAAAGCAAAAGCAAGGTGGAATAATTCTTAGCTGAGTTTTGGACAAGAGAAACAGGTTGAAGGTTTTGGTTTAGAGTTGGTACTTCAAGCATGGATCCACAGTTTTTAAATGTATTTATAATTAAAGTTTTTGGGTGCATACGTACATGATTAACAATCTTAATAGGTTGTGTTAAACGTAACACCTCTTTTCAAAACTTAAATATAAACACATACGAGATAGTAAACGAACATTGTGAGGTCGAATACATACGTATACGTTAGAAACAAACATACTATGATTACATTTTACCAAGAAAGAATGGAGGCATGGAAGATGAAACATAACAAGTGTGTTTAATCAAACCATTGTTAGTGTGACAAAGTTTCTATAGTCCCAAACACCAATAACATTATTTTTTTATCACTTACATACATTAGAAACAAACAAACTATAATTACATACTCCATTTCAAACTCCCAGCTTCTCCATCCATCATCAGCAGCCTCATTTTCATGTTCACTAGCCTTTCTGGTGATTATCATCCAAAAAGTTGAAAACTTCTAGTTCCAATGCTCCTTCATGGCTTCCATGGTGCTGGCGGCGGCGGTGGTGTCGGAAACATAGGCGGCACTGCCGAGAAAATCGTGTTCTTATCGATTTTAGCTGTTGTTCTGTCACCAGAGAGGGCCACCAGGGCTGCAACTAAACCAGCATTGCCAGCGAGTGTGGGCTCCGTGTAATTGTAGTTCGTACGCACGTCATGGAATCCATCACGCTTGTCGGGTCCCGCGACCATAGCTCCGACGATAGTATTGGGGTTGGGTTTCTTAGAGTCTCTCCACTTGTATCCTCCTTTACAGTTGTACTTGATCTTGTTCTTGGGAATCGACGCGCCTCTATGGTGGACACGTTTTGGGTAGTGATTGCCGAAACCCACAAGATAACTCATCTTTCTTGGGTTCTTTCCAAGAACATAGTCGATCTGTGCATCATAGAAAAGATACAAATTTCAAACAGTTAAGATTGATGCGTTTGGTTTTGAGCTGACCCGTTAACAGATAAAGATAATTTTGATTTGACCCGTTTACTGCATACCTGACTTTCAGCAAACTTGCGAAGCACGTCCGTTGAGTAGAAATTTGGTCCACAATACCACCCAGGAGTGTCTGCAGCATCTAGATAGTCACTAAAGAGTGTTGCTAAAAAGGCTGCATTAACAACATATTGAAGAGGCTGCGGTCTCCCATGGTTTAATTGGATCAAACCTCCTGCCATACAAACCAATAGCACATGATATATACTTACTAATACAATCATATTGACTTTCTTGCACCTATGAATTTTACTACCTCTTGTTCGGTTGAAACTTGTGAAATATGGTAAGTAAGAACACATGATTATGCTCGTTTGATTATGATATGTCTTCAATGTTTGTTCATATGGATATCCAGGACTCAGAAATAATCTCAATCGAGTCAGCAACACCTACAAAACACCGAATAATGACCTTGCTTTTCAACAAAACTTTGAGAACAATAAAAAATAAAATAAAATAAAACCTTACTTGAGCTCCTGTAAGCTTATTGTCCCAACTGAGTACGCCATAATCGGGCCCACCCCAAAACGCACCAGCATGCTTGGCTAGGGTCGGGTGACTAGCAAGGTAAAGATAAG